>JAODAL010000110.1:0-442289 GCA_025379985.1 Phyllomedusa bahiana
AAGAAGGCACATAGGGCCACATTTTTTAAAAACTGTTAGGCTAAAATTCCCCCTTCGTTCCCCTTTAAGAAAACCAATCAGAGCCCTCCTTTCATTTCAAAATTGGGGCGCTGAAAAAATGAGGGGGGACACTCTGTTTGGGTTGCCATGGGCAACAAAGGTTTTTTTAGACCTAACATTTTTTCATCCCAGTGGCCCCATAAATTTAAAAGTTTTGGCAGAACCAAACATTTTTTTAAATTAAAGAAAAAATCACAAAACAGACCACAAAAATTCCCCAAAGCTAAAAAAACCCATTTAAAAAAATCACAATGTGTCCTTTTCCCCTACTTTGGACATTTCAGACATCCCCACCATGCATGAGCTAAAACACTCACTGCAAAAGCAACTAAATAAAGTAGCCAAAAAATGACAAAATACCAATAGGCAATAAATAATCAAACAACAGAAATACAAAAATTAGTGCAAACTAAATCAAAGAAAGCCCAAGGTCACACAGGGGGGAAAAAACCCCCAAGGACGAAATTGCCCCCATAAATCAGCTTTTTAAAAGGGGCCCTCTATTTTAGTGTTTTTTTGGTATATAGTTTTGAAACCACCTAAAATTTTTCTGATGGTACCCCCAAAACTTGCTATTTGGAAAAATAAAAAATATTATCATCTCAGAATCCCAAAAACTGAAAACAAATTAAAAAAGTAAATCGATAAGTTCCAGTTATATTCAATCTTTTTACATAAACACTGTATATCAAGTTCAGCTCCTTCTGTTTTTTATCACAATGCCAGCAGACTGGACATCATTTTTAAGATCCCCAAATTTCTTTAAAATTTCAAAAACTTGGGGCCCACATTTTAAAGGAAAACCCCAAAGGGGCTAAAATTCCCTTTGTTGCCCACAGCAACCAATAAAGAGCCCCTCTCATTTCCAAAGCACTATATGAAATAAAAGGGGGAGCTCGGGTTTGGGGTTTTTTTGGGCAAAAAAGTAAATTTTTAAAACCTAGACATTTTTCATCATGGGGGCCCTTAATTTTGATCATTCAATAGAAAAAAATTTCCGGCAAAACATAAACAGGGGGCAATTTTTTAGGAAAATTTTTAAATTTTGGCTTACCAACTTTTCAAAAGCTTCTTTGAGTTCTTCAAGTCCTCTCTAAAAGGGGTGTTTGTATTGTTTTGCCATGTCTTATGGCATTCAGGGAAAATCCAAGGGGTTATGCGGGGGGACCTAACAATGGAGAAGGGGGGAAATTTGTGACGTCTGGACATCTTTACCCCTTTATGTTAGAGTTACCAGTGCTATGGAACTAACAAAGACTAGGGATGGACCAGCAATTTTTGAGAATGCTTGTCTCCCTTTAAAAACAATGATGGGCCCAAGCAAAAAATTTAATGACAAAACCCCCTAAACCCAGTAAAAAGGATCATATAGATGCAAAAATTTAACCAAAATACAGAGCTTTTTAAAATGGAAGCTTAAAAAAATGATGCAAAGTTTCCCCTAACTTTATACAAAAATGACTACATATGTAAACTTTCTAGTGGGCTAAAGACTAGGGGGGTATGTAAAGATAAAGTATGGTCAGGGGGACAAATTTTTTTCTACTAAAATAAAAATTTCACGAAAAATTAAGATAAATTTAATAAAATACTTTTACGGGTTTACTTTTTTAAAATTTGGGGAATATTCCCTGTGTAAAAAAGAAAAAAAAAGGGTACCCCTAAAATTTGTAACTTACATTCAAAAGAATCATTGGTTTTTTTTTTAATCCCCCCCCAAATAGCCCCACCAAAAAAAATTTTGCAAAAAAACCCAAACCAAAACCAAAAAAACCATATTTACTGCATTTAAACCCTTTCTTTTAACCTCCACCCCTAAAACCTTTTGGGATCTGCCCCCCTTTTCCATTTCCGGGTTTCTCCTGAAAAACACAGAAAAAGGTTTTGCGCCCCACATTTGGAGTAAATTTAGGAAAGTGAAGAGGAGGGAGTTTAAAAGGTTTTAAAAAGGGGGTTGTCCACTTAACAATTTTTAAAAACCTCAGTCCTGTTTTCTCAGTTTCATTTTTTTAATTCAGGGGGTATTTCCCCCGGGGCCCTTCTACGTCGCAGTGATGAACTCCCGAGGGCACCGGTCTGTACCCTTTAAACGACCAGCCTGGCACCTATCAGGATAGAGCAAACATGTCGAGCTATAGAAAACCTAGAAGCTGATGCACCCCAATTCAAGGGGGGATATTAGGAAAGGGGGGACATTTCTAAGGCCCACATTTTTCAAAGGACTTTTTTTGCAAGATCTTTAACAAAAAAAGCAATCCTTGTAGTGAGACAAACACTTTAAAACAGAAACGGCGGAGGATTAAAGGTGAGTATCATTTTTTTTTTTCAAATTTTCCCCTTTTTTATTATTATTATTATTTAAATTTTTTATTTTTTTTTAAAGCGCCATTTTATTCCGGCGCTTACATCCGAGGTTTTTACATACATTCATAAGGGCAAACGAGTAATTTATAAGGGATAATGACAATTGGGGACGCAGAGGACAGAGGGCCCCACCCCGGGGGGCTTACAATCTACAAGGGGGGGAAAAAAAGAACAGGAGTTTAGGGGTCATTCTCCTTCACCCTGGGCCCAAGTTATATTATTGAACCAATTAAAAGAAAGTGCCAGTAAAATAAACAGTCCTTCCCTTTAAAACCTTTAGAGTAAGGAAACTAGAGTTCAACCCGTACCATTTAAAAGTACATAAAAAAAATTTAATAAAGCTTTCTAATTTAAAAAATAAAAAAAACACTTTTAAACTTACCATATAAAATTTTTTTCAGCAGTTTAAATTTTTTTATTTACCAACTTTTTCCCAAAAAACTTAAAGCTACTGCAGATTTACCCCATGGGGGAAACCCCCCCTAGCCAAGGTACCCCTTTTTTAAATGCCAAAAACGGTTTCCATCCCATTACTCACCAAAAGGGTCAAAAAATAAAAAAAAAAAAAAATACATACAGTACTCAAAAGTGAGTACACCCTTTACTTTTTTTTAAAATAAAAAAAATTTTAAAAATTTTTTATGGGGCAACAGCAAAATATACCCTTTGATACAATTTTAAAATGTTCCCAACCCCCTGGGAAAAAAAAAAGTGGGGAACACCAAAATGAAAATTTTCAAATTTTTTGGTGGCCCCCATTAAATTTTCCAACACTGGGCCCAACTCTCTTGGGCATGGGTTCATTTAAACTTTACAGGTTTTTAAACCACTGAAATCCTCTTTCCATCCCCCATCACAAAGTTGGTGGATGTTAAAGGGCCCCCCGCCCTCCCCCTTCCATTGGAGGATCCCCCAGATAAACCAAAAGGGTTTTGGGTCTGGGACGCTTTACCATCCCCGCACCTTTTTAAATTTTATTTTTTTAAAAATGCAGTGGGCCCACTTGGAGGGGGGTTTAAGGGGGTTTTTTTGATGTTTTGGGAAAAACTACCCTTCACCCAGGGTTTTCCCCAAAGGGGGAAAGGGAAACATTCTCTCCCTCAATTTTGTCAAAAGTACAAAGTGGGGATTCCAAAGGCTTCCAAAAAAAACTGTAGCCCTCACAGCCACAGACTTTTTGCAGGAAATTTTTCCCCCCCCAAATTTGGGGGGGGGGATGGGGGGGGAAGAAACCGGGGGGGTCCCCCCCAAAAGGGGTGAAGAATTGGGGGTTTTGGGGAACCAAATAATTTTTATCTTGGTCCGTAAAGGCAAAGTAAATGGTTCCAATTTTAAAAAGTTTTAAAAATTTGGATGGGTTTCAGCAATTTTGGGGCCGGGGTTTATTTGGGGGGGGGGGGGGGGGGGGTTTTCCAATTTGGGGTGGTTCCTTGGGAAAAAATTACGACCCAAAATTGGAAATTTTTGTGGAAATATTTTTTGGGAGGCCCCAAGAGACAGACTCATCCACCCTTTTAACCTCGGGCAGAGCTTTCCCCCCCCTTTTAAAAAAAGACAATCTTTTGGATATAAATTACTAAACACGTGAAACCTCAACTTTTTTGGTTGACCCTTACGAGGCCTGTTTTGAGGGGAAACTGCCCTTGTTAAACCACGGGTTTTAAAGTTTGGGGCCAAAAATGCGTGGGTTTCTTTTTTCAGGGTGTTTGAAATTTTTCTATAGCCTAGGTCTTTTTTATGAAACACCAACTCCTTTTTTTAAATTTTCTCAGAGATTTTATTTCCCATGGGGTTCCCATGTTTTAATTTTCCAAAATACCATTATAAGAGGGGCAAGAGCGATAACACAAAATTTTAATACCCCTTTCCCCCCAAATTCAAAACTGGGGACTTTGTAACACTTTTTAGTCACTTTGAAACCGTGGGGGAAAAATTTTAAAAATTTGGGCACTTTTGACCTTTTTTCATTTTAAATTGTACCACTGTTGTTGGATTAACAGTGAGGGTTGTTTTTTTGAGTTTTTTTAAGAAAAAAACCCCAAAATTTTACACTGTTATAAAAGGGTTTTAAACCCTGACTCTTTACATTGATCAAAGTTTTTAAAACTTCAGTTTTGTCCCTTTGAAAAGGTATAGTACAATATTTTAAAAAAACCCTGAAGATTTTTCTCTTTTGTGAGATACTTATATACACATTTAAGGGACTATGCATGTTTTAAAAGTCTGGCCCAAATTTTCTATTTAAATTTTTTTTTTTTTTCCCGGGATGCCCAAAATTCCCTGAACAGCTATAACATAAAAACCACCTGCCCCAAAATTTTGGGGGCAGGGCCCTTGTTCCCCAAAAAAATTCAGGCCCCCCTAAAGCTTTGGGCTCCACAAGACTTATAAAGGGGTCCCGCATTAATTTTTTCATCAGTTTCGTTTTAGTAAAAATTTAAAATTTTGTTTACAAAAAAATTTGGGGTACCTTTTGGGACTTCAATTTAATCATTGAGCCTTGGACAATTCCCTAACCTCCCCATATCCAACTAAAAGCTGCAATAGTGTCCCTCCCCTTAAAAAAAGTAAAATAAAATAAAAAAAATGTGGTGACCCAGTGCTTAAATAGAGGTTAAAAAAGTTTTTTTTTTTTTATTGATTTCCCAAAAATTGTCCCATTAGGGGTTGGGCCCCAAGCCACTGTTTTTTTAGCCGGTTTTTTCAGACGGGGTTTTTGGGTTTTAAAGCCGTCTGCCAAAAACCCCGACAAACTTTTTTAGACCCGACCTTAATAAAAAATCTGGGGCAGTGGTTTTTTTAGACCGCCGGCGGTCGAAAAAACATAGAACATGTTCATTCTTCCACCCGGTTTGCGGGCGGAATATGAACAAGTCTATGCGAAGGAGGGAGGGCTTTTCTCCACTAACCGCGGAGAACAGCCGTCCCCCTGCGGCCATGTGCACTGTGCCGTGTGTACGTCCCCTTAGATGGCAAAGATAATGTAACTACATCATTACTATTTGCTGTTTGGGAACTAATACCCATTTTCCAGAAATCATTTTCTGTGAAAACCCCGTTTGCTTTGCAATCCATAATGCAAGTTAAAGCTCTATCATGCAAAGAAGATGGAATATATCAACACAATCCAGAAACCTTGCCTTCTTTTCTGGGTCAAAGCCTATTTAAAATGGATTGAGTCAAAAGGGGAAAACATTCTGTTTCCCAGAAAAACCAAAATTTTAAGCCTTTAGGGAAACACCACTTCTTATTAGTGCACTTTTGAAAAACCTACATCTCTGATGAATAAGTTGCATCAATTGCAATTTTGAAAGTAGCCTTCAAGAAACTTGAAAAAGTGCATAAATTAAACCCCCTTTTGAAAACAAAAACCCCCCCTTTCAAAAAGGCTATGCCAAATGCATGCAACTGGAAATGCCGGGAGAAAGCTAATTAAGGGGTTTTTGGCTCACCCATTTCCCCGGGTGTCAGGGGGGTCGGGGGCGGGCTGCCCCCGCAGCCCCCCCCCTCTCCGCAGGGGGGTTTTCGGGGGCCGGGCCGCCCGCGACCCCCCCGTGCCCGCGGTCCCGGCTCTCTCCCTTACCGGCCCTGCCCGGTGAATTCCGCTCCCGTCCGTGGGCCGTGGGGCTCGTGCCCTTCCTTAGCGCGCCGGCGCAAACTTGGGTTTAGATTTAAAAGGGGCCAGTGTCCCTTTTAAATTGGTTGATTCCCGGGACATTGGTTTCATTCAGGTTACGCCCCCAGCACTCGCGCCAGATTGTTGTGTCGTTTTTGTAGCTTAAATGTCTCTATTTTCCCTATTGATTACCCCTGTAAACCCTCCGTTCCCCTCTTTCCTGACCCTTTCCTGTTTGCCGCCTGCCCCCGACCTCTGCCTGTACTGAAACGAAACCCCGCCGCCTGCCCTCCTCCTGCCTGTCCCACTACGCCTCGGATTCCCATTCGTACCTCAGTACCCCGGCCCCCACCGCAACCATACTCAGGGTAACGACCTGGTAGCCTCACCCGCAGCAAAACCCTCCCGCTTTGCGGCGGGCTCTGGTGAATACCGGGGGCTACTTAGACTCCATTCCCTGGCGTGGCTTAGCTACCATCGCTTGCGGTGGTCCAGAGGATCCACCGAATCGTTACACCTGGACATTGCATCTAGCATCCAGGAGAGCTTGGAGATGCGGCTAAATTGTTCCTGGCCTAAACGATTACACTTCAACCAAAATTATCACCATACAGTGACCACATAGTGGTAGATACCAGTTATACACAGGCATTGCAGACATCTAAGTGATTATAGTGCAGTTACATCCAGGGATTCACAGGTGATGTCTTCTCTAATGGGAGTTATTCTCTTTCCCTTTACTTCTCTATCCTATCCAGACTTCCATGACAACTTCTCCCCATCGTGACTCCCCTCTGCGAAACTTACAACACAAATGTCTTAGAATTTGAACTTTTCCAGCTCCTTCCTACCTGTCCCTACCTCTGTACAAACCCTGAGTGTGGTGATATGTGGAGGTAAAGGTGTCAAGTGGTGAAATGGTCTGTTAGGGCTGGTGTCAGGGAGTGTTTATGTAAATAAAATGTTTTTGTGTTGTGTCAATTTTTTTTTCCATTTTATTCCAGTGTTAGTAATGGAGGCATCTGAAAGATACCTCTCCCTTACTATCGATGCGGCTTGGTGTCAGCCAGCGGTGAATTTTGTCACCCTAAGGCTGACACAAATATCCTGTTACCCCAGTACCCAATGCACCATTATTTAAATTAACACTTCCCTAAACCAGACTTTTTTTAACCATTTTACTAAAAATATACATCAAAGACTGATCCGACATAGTCCACAGAATCCAAAGTAGTCCAACAGGACAATCTGTAAATAAAAAGAAACATTAAACGCAAACATAAGCTAGATAGACTACCCAGTGTCCAGCAAAGCTGGCTGACACCCTTCCACCAAAACTGGCATCCAGTTCTATAACAGAAAATCTGCCACTTGTGGGGGATGGGGCATCACTCACATTTTCTAAGCGCTGCATAGTTTATTCAGCATTCAGAAAAGCTGGGTGAAGCCCATCTCCTACATGGAACACGCAGTTTTCCTATCTTAGAAAAGCTGTGTGTCACCTGTGGGGGATAGCCTTCACCCAGTTTCTCTGGATCCTGGATAGACTAACCTGCATCTAGGAAAGCTGGGCGACACCACACCCCACTACTGGCACACAGCTCTTCTATGATCAGAAAACTGTGTGCCTATCCCTCCCTCCACTTCTGCCTCCCCGCACCACTCCAAACCCCATTCACCTCTACCCCCTTCCTCACTCCTCCTAACCCCCCACTATACCCTTTTCCACGCAAACCCCATCTTCCCATCCACCCTCAACTCTAAACCCCCTACTTCGCTCTTCACTCAGACATTCAAACTCTCTCCTTCTCCCCCACTATAAACCCCTTTTCCCCATTCCCATCAATTTTGCTGTGCAAGGTATATCACACGCCAGACTTTTGACATATTAATTCATTCAGGTGCACTATACACTCATTTAGGGCGACATGCATGAAATTTGGCTTTGACATGCCAAATTTCATGCACATTATACAGGCATAGAATGAGCCTGATTTATGAAACCGCTCTACAGAGGGTCATAAATCAGGCGCATTCTAGCACTAAGGCGACATTTCTGACTCAGGTATACCACTTTGAAAGTGGTTTATCTGTTCCAGCAGTTATGCGCCTAGAAATGCCGTAGTGAAGCTATAAAGATGTATGTTCGCTGTGGTTCTGGTGCGCCCCGCCTCCCGCACAGCCCCCAAGATCAGGCGACATGTAATGCGCCCGAGAATGGCATGCGGGAGATTTAAAAATGTATGAACAGGGCTGCGCCTGACATCGAGCTGAAAAAATGGCAGATATCTGGCGCAGCCTCGTTCATACATGTCGCCCATAATGCGCCTTAAAACTGGCATGGCGGTGCCTCTTTTCTGATATGGTGCCCTTCATGTCTAATTTTCAACTTCTGTGTTTTATATTCTGATATGAACAGTGTCGGACTGGGGGGTCTGGGGCCCACAGGGGAATTGATCTTGGGGGGCCCACCCTACTGTACATGAAAATATTACCGGCCTCTCGGACATAATCGCGCCCATTTTACCACATAATACAGTGTGCAAAACAGAACTGTATTGTGTAGTACAATAGCAAGTTAGTCACACATATGTCACAGTCTAGCATATCATAGACACAGGGCTAAGTAGCTCCATCCATATCCCCCTCCACCCATATACAATATCCCCTCCACCCACATACAATATCCTCCTCCACGTTTCTCTTGGTCACGAACCTCACCACCTTCTAAAATAATCACCAGCAAGAAAGTAAAAGTGTAACTCCTATCACAGGGTCAATCAGGGACACATGTACGCTGGCATTATACCGGCGCCGATATAACCTACAACACCGCCATATAGAGACCACATAGAGGTCAGACACCAGCTCAGGTATAACCTACAACACCACCATATAGAGACCACATAGAGGTCAGACACCAGCTCAGGTATAACCTACAACAACACCATATAGAGACCACATAGAGGTCAGAAACCAGCTCAGGTATAACCTACAACACCACAACATAGAGACCACATAGAGGTCAGACACTAGCTCAGGTATAACCTACAACAACACCATATAGAGACCACATAGAGGTCAGACACCAGCTCAGGTATAACCTACAACAACACCATATAGAGACCACATAGAGGTCAGACACCAGCTCAGGTATAACCTACAACAACACCATACAGAGATCACATAATGGTCAGACACCAGCTCAGGTATAACCTACAACAACACAATAGAGCCCACATAGGTCAGACACCAGCTCAGGTATAACCTACAACAACACCATATAGAGACCACATAGAGGTCAGACACTAGCTCAGGTATAACCTACAAAAACACCATATAGAGACCAAATAGAGGTCAGATACCAGCTCAGGTATAACCTACAACACCACCATATAGAGACCACATAGAGGTCAGACA
Source organism: Phyllomedusa bahiana (assembly GCA_025379985.1). Lineage (NCBI taxonomy): Eukaryota > Metazoa > Chordata > Amphibia > Anura > Hylidae > Phyllomedusa > Phyllomedusa bahiana. The sequence continues at coordinate 9,461 of JAODAL010000110.1, forward strand.
CCAGCTCAGCTATAACCTACAACACCGCCATATAGAGACCACAGAGTGGTCCGACACCAGCTAAGGTATAACCTACAACACCACCATATAGAGACCACATAGAGGTCAGACACCAGCTCAGGTATAACCTACAACACCACCATATAGAGACCACATAGAGGTCAGACACCAGCTCAGGTATAACCTACAACACCACCATATAGAGACCACATAGTGATCAGACACCAGCTCAGGTATAACCTACAACACCGCCATATAGAGAACCAATAGGGGGTCAGACACCAGCTCAAGGTATAACCTATAACACCGCCATATAGAACCACATAGAGGTGAGACACCAGCTCAGGTATAACCTACAACACCACCATAGAGAGACCACAGAGTGGTCCGACACCAGCTTAGGTCACATCACATTACAGTGAATACAGCACTGATCCAATATAGAAGTAAAACAAACCCCTGAAATCAGGGACTCACCGGAGACGTCCTATCTGAGGAGTCGTTCTCTTATTTCATGAGTCGTTCTTATTCCCTTTTCCTCTGCATCCGTTCCACACCGCCATGATGACCTGTCCCGGCCACAACTCATCCCTGCAGAAATTATACACAAATATCTTAGAATCCTCAATTTTCCAGCACCTCTTTATCTATTCCCACCTCTGTACAAACTTCCCAGGGGTGGGAGAGCGGGTACAAGCCATAACATAGAGGCCTGGTATCCTAAGGAGTTGGAGGGTGGGGAGAGGACTAAATCCCTGGAGATAATGCTACAACTATGGGCTGCTCCCCTCTTCAATTATATTACCAGGTAGGTAGACAAGACCCTAGGTAGGTGGGAAAAAGCAAGACCCCATTTCTGTAGGTATGTGGTTTCTCCCATTAGGTAAGCTTAGGTAGTTAGGGTCCCTTTATATAGGGTGCAAGCAGTTAAGGACCCCTTTAGGTAGTATACAGGCAGTTAGGGCTTCCCATGAAGTAGTATACAGGCAGTTAAGGCCTCTTTTAGGTAGTTCGCAGGCAGTTAGGGGTCTCCCCTTTTGGTAGTATACAGGTAGTTAGAGGCCCCCTTAGCTAGGTGCAGGAGTCAGGGCCCCCCTTTAGCTAGTGTGCAGGAAGTCAGGGCCCCCCCCTTTTGCTACTGTGTAGGTAGTCAGGGCCCCTTTAGTATTTAGGTAGCCAGGGCCCCCTTTGTAGTCAGGGCCCCCCCTGTAGGTAGTCAAAGCGTCCCTTTAGGTAGCCAGGGCCACATTGTAGTCAGGGCCCCCCTGTAGGTAGTTAGGGCTCCCCTGTAGGTAGTTAGGGCCCCCTGTAGGTAGCCAGGGTCCCCCTTGTAGTCAGGGCCCCCCTTTAGGTAGCCAGGGGCCCCCTTTGCAGTCAGTGCCCCCGCTTGGTAGTCAGGGCCCCCCTTGTAATCAGAGCCCCCTTTAGGTAGCCCAGGGGGCCCCCTGTTCGTCAGGGTCCCCTTGTAGCCAGGGCCCCCCTTTAGGTAGCCAGGGACCCGCTTGTAGTCAGGGGCCCCCTTTGTAGCCATTACCCCTTGTAGTGAGGGCCCCTTTTGTAGTCAGGGCCCCCTTTTTAACCAGGGACCCCCTTGTAGCCAGGGACCCCCTTGTAGCCAGGGACCCCCTTGTATCCAGGGACCCCCTTTATAGTCAGGTCCCCCCTTGTAACCAGGGACCCCCCTTGTAGCCAGGCCCCCCTTGTAGTCAGGGCCTCCCCTTTTAGTCAGGGGCCCCCCTTGTAGGGCAGAGCACCCCTTTAGCCAGGGCCCCCCTTGTAGCCAGGGCCCCCTTGTAACCAGGGCCCCCCTTGGAGCCAGGGCCCCCCCTGCAGTCAGGGCCCCCCTTGCAGTCAGGGCCCCTCCTTGTAGCCAGGGCCCCCCTTTATAGCCAGGGAACCCCTTTATATCCATGGACCCCCTTAGTCAGGGACCCCCCTTGTAGCCAGGGACCCCCTTTATAGCCAGGACCCCCCTTGTAGTCAGGTCCCCCCTTGTAGCCAGGGCCCCCCCTTGTAGCCAGGGAACCCCCTTTTAGGGCCCCCCTTGTAGCCAGGGACCCCCCTTGTAGTCAGGGCCCCCCTTGTAGCCAGGGACCCCCCTTGCAGTCAGGGACCCCCCTTGCAGTCAGGGACCCCCTTGTAGCCAGGGCCCCCCTTTATAGCCAGGGGGCCCCTTGTCGTCAGGGCCCCCTTGTAGCCGGGGACCCCCTTTATAGCCAGGGCCCCCCTTTATAGCCAGGGGCCCCCTTGTAGCCAGGGACCCCCTTTATAGCCAGGAACCCCCTTTATAGCCAGGTCCCCCCTTGTAGCCAGTGATTCCCCCCTTGTAGTCAGGTCCCCCCTTGTAGCCAGGGACCCCCCTGGTAGCCCGGGACCCCCCTTGTAGCCAGGGACCCCCCCCTTGTAGTCCGGGCCCCCTTTATACCAGCCCCCCCCCCCCTTGTAGTCAGTCCCCCCTTGTAGCCACGGCCCCCTTGCAGTCAGGGCCCCCCCCTGGCGCCAGGGACCCCCTTGTAGCCAGGGACCCCCTTTATAGCCAGGGCCCCCCTTGTAGCCAGGGACCCCCTGTAGCCAGGGACCCCATTTATAGCCAGGGACCCCAGTTATAGCCACAGACCACCCTTGTAGTCAGGTCCCCCTTGTAGTCAGGTCCCCCCTTGTAGCCAGGGACCCCCTTTATAGCCAGGGCCCTCTTGTAGGGCCCGGGACCCCTTTATAGCCAGGGCCCCCCCTTTGTAGCCAGGGACCCCCTTTTATAGCCAGGGACCCCCTTTATAGCCAGGGACCCCCTTGAAGCAGGGACCCCCCTTTATACCAGGGACCCCCCCCTTTTTAGTCAGGGCCCCCCTTGTACCAGGGACCCCCTTGCAGTTCTGAGGACCCCCCTTGCAGTCCCGGGACCCAACTCCCCCTTTTTCATCCCGGGACCCCCGTTAGCCAGGAACCCCTTTTTAGCCAGGACCTCCCTTGTAGTCAGGTCCCCCCTTGTAGCCAGTGAAACCCCCCTTGAGTCGGTCCCCTTGTAGCCAGGGGCCCCCTTGACCAGGCCCCCCTTGTAGCCAGGGATTCCCCCCCCTTTTAGTAAGGGCCCCCCCTTGTAGCCTGGGCCCCCCCCCTTGTAGCCAGGGACCCCCCCTTGCATCAGGGCCCCCCCCCCTTGTAGCCAGGGACCCCCTTGTAGCCAGGGACCCCCTTGTAGATAGTTTAAAAAAAAAAAAAAAAACAAAACAAACAGCCCCTTACCTGGCTCCCGCTCCAGCTCCTGCCGTTCCGTGCTGCCGCCGGCTCCGTACTGCCGCCCTGCATAGGCGGCGCTGTGGAGTGACGTCACCGTGCCGCCTACATCACCAGTAGGGGCCGGCGCCCGGCAGGCTGAAGGCCTAGCGTCTCCAGCCCGCCGGGTAGATCAGCGGAGCGCAGCGCTAGTGGCGCTGTGCTCCGCTGACACCGCACAGCCCCGGGAGTCGGGGACATTAGTCCCCAGCTACCGGGCCGGTCTCTGGCGCTCAGGACGCAGGTCCCGGGCGCTCAGGGACCGGATGCGCGGACGGGCCCCGGGGTGTGACGGCAGTGCCTCCGGGGCCCCCAGCGGCTCGGGGGGGTCCCACCGGGGGATTCCCCGGTCCCCCGGCGGCCCAGTCCATGCCTGGATATGAATAAAATATGGCTAAAAGAGATTTCCAAATCATTGCAGTTTTATTTATTTTTACATGCACATCGTCCCAACATTTTTGTCATAGGGGCTGGAGAACAGTATAGGAATAATACTTACTAAGCATAAGGCTACATCTACACAGCAATGTTAAAATGTCGTCCAAAATCCGATGGCATCTTAACATTGCTGTACTGTGGCTTTTGGCATAGGTTTGGGCAAAAAGCCGCAGTCGGTTTTTTGAAATTCCCACCGGCCCAGTACATGGGCTGCACGGGAATCCTACGGGTATCCAACAGAAGATAGAACATGTCCTATCTTCCGCTGAACAGCCAGCTGCTTCAGTAGTAACCGTGCTGTGTAGACTACAGCGCCGATTTTCTATTACGGTCTGAACAGCACTGGGTACAGTCGGATTTTCAGCAGGTTCAAAATACCGCTGAAAATCCGACAAAAATCCGGTGCTGTGTAGACATAGCCTAAGGGCATGTCCCCACGGCAAGGGTTGTCGGCCGGTTTTTCAGCCGGTTTGCGGTTTTTCAGACCGCCTGAACAACCGGCCGAAAATGAGCACAATGGTGCTCTATGCAAAACCTGTGCAGCAGTCCCCACTGCACAGGTTTTGCCGTCGGACGGTTTTGTCGCTGGCGGTCTGGCGGCAAAACATTGAGAAGCACAATCTTCTGTCCGGTTTGCCGACAGAAGATGTGCTTCTCAATGGGAGGGGGGAGGGCTGTTCTCGGCTCATCGCGGAGAAAAGCCGTCCCCCCTGTGGCCGTGGGGACGGCTGCAAAACAGGACAAATACCGGCCGGCAAACCAGCCGGTATTTGTCCTGTGCCGTGTAAACGGCGCCCTAAGAGTACATACAAAAATTGCTCGCTATGTAATAACAGTTAACAAAAGATAAAAAATCTTATCTATCAGCTGCAAGTCACTGACAGGCTACCTGTTTTCCATACTATTCTGCATTGACTTCAGTGCTGCAGTCACAGAGTACAAGGGTATTATGCATGCCAGATAGCAACATGATTGATAAGGGCCATGCAAAACCCCATGAAGAAAGATTAGCAGAATGTAATTTATTCAGCCTTGAGAAGAGGCGATTATGTGAGGGCATATGACCAAGATATAAGCTACATACATTTTCACATGAAAGTAGACACAGTGAAAAGTTGTTAATTTCAAAATCACTTTAAAATATATATGAGAATCTTAACCAGTTCCTGTCTGGGCCATTTACCCCTCCTAATCAGGCACATTATCCTTTTCCTAAGTACATAAGGTTTGATCACTATAAGGCTTTAATGCAGGAAAGCATTCAGTTATTTTTAAGGGCATTTCTAGGGTCCTAAAACATCAGGGGCCCGGGTCCTCTGTGTTATGTTTTGCTCAGTAGGTCTGTGTTCACACAGCATTTTTCAAGACACATCGTAAATTGCGGCATATGTATTTACGGAGAAAAAAATATATTTGTTCCCGTCAATAATTTTTAAACATATTCCACATAGATACTGTCCATCATCTCAGCAGTACACTGTACAATGAAAATCAGCTCTGACAAATTTATTTTTTTCACGTAAGATAATATAATACCACTAAATAATAGTCATACCAAATAATGAACCTATATATGGAGCAAATATACCATATGTATGATTGTTACTAAAGAAAATCCTACAGTACCTATACCCAATAAGTGTAAGCCCTCTCCTTCTGTACCAGTTGTTAGTTATTAATTTGTCACCTTTGTACTTGTTTGACCTATGTTATGTATGAAACCTGAATGTACAGCGCCCTGGAACCAAGGGCGCTCAAAAATAAATAATAATAATAATAATAATAAAGGACCAAATAATACTTCCAGACCGTGACCAAATGTAACCACCACATGTGACTACCAGCTGTACGCGGGCATTCTGCAGACATATATTAATAACATACAGTGACCATACAGTGGTGGATACCAGTAGTACTCAGGCTCTTCACACATAAGTGATTACAGTGCAGTTACATAAAGTGACTCACAGGTGACGTCGCTTTTGATGAGAGTACTTCTCTTTTCTTTTTCCTCTCCCTCTAGCCCAGACCACTATAACTTCTCCCGGCCATGACTCGTCTCTGCAGAATTTACCACACAAATATTTTAGAATCCTCACTTTTCCATCACCTACTTCCCTACTTACCTACCTATCTACTGGGGAGTTTTATATATCTCCCTACCTAATGGGGGTTTATACAGAAAAGCATGGCGACACACCATCCCCACAGCAACCCGCTTTCCTATGATAAAAAGCCAGGTGCTTGCTGTGGGGGTTGGGGAGTCACCCTTTGATCCTATTTAGGCCCCCATTAGTTAAGGAGGTACATAGACCCCCCCAATAGGTAGTTATATAGGTCTCCTCATTAGGTAGGTAGGTATATAGCCCCTTGGTAGGTATATAAGTCCCATTAGTAGGTAGGTAGGAATATAGGTAACCATGGTAGATAGTCCCTCTCAGTACATAGTAAGATATATATGGCCCCCTGTAGGTAGTTTATATAGTCCCCAAAAGTAAAGAGGTAGGTATATTATGTAAGTAGGCACACAGGGGCCCCTGTAGGTATGAATACAGCTACTGTCAGTATCTTGGAAGGTATATAGATCTCCCCAGTAGGTAGGTAAACAGGTCACTTCGGTAGAGAGGTATATATAATATCCCAGTAGGTAGGTATATAGGTCCCCTATAAGGTTGTTAGGTATATAGATGTTCCCCAGCAGGTTATAAGGCCTCCTAGTCTGTAGGTATAGATGTCCCCCAGCAGGATATAGGGCCCCCAGTAAGTAGGTATATAGTCTTCCCCCAGTAGGTTATAAGGCCCCCTAATTTGTAGGTATACATGTCCCCTAGCAGCCTAAAGGGCTCCCCAGTAGGTAGGTATAGACATCCTCCAGTACGTAGGTATAGACATCTCCTAGTAGGTTATAGAGCCCCCAGTAAGTAGGTATAGACATCCCTCAGTAGATTATAGAGCCCCCCAGTAGGTAGGTATAGACATCTCCCAGTAGGTTGTAGAGTCCTCCTAGATAGGTATAGATGTCCCCCAGCAGGTTATAGGGCTCCCCAGTACATAGGTATAGGCATCCCCCAGTAGGTTACAGGGCCCCAGTAGGTAGGTATAGATGTCCCACAGCAGGTTATAGGGCTCCCCAGTAAATAAGTAGATATAGATGCCCCCCAGTAGGTTATAAGAACCCTCTAGTAGGTAGATATAGATGTTCACCAGTAGATAACAGTGCCCCTCAGTATATAGGTAAATATAGATGTCCCCCAGTAGCTAATAGGGCCCCCAGTATTTAGGTATATATAGATGCCCCCCTGTATGTAGCTAATAGGGTCCCCCAGTATAAAGGAAGATATGGTGCCCCCTGTAGGTAATAGGTCCCCCTGCAGGTAATACCCCCCCAGTCTAAAGGAAGATATGGTGCCCCCTGTAGGTAATAGGTCCCCCTAGTATAAAGGTAGATATGACAGCCATGTAGGTATAAGGTTCTCACGCCACCTGTACCGGATACTCCGGAGGACCTCAAGCCTGCCTCCAATCAACCGGAGTATACTGCAGGGCAGGGAGCTCTCACTCCTTGCTCCACGGTAGCTTTCAAGAATATACGTTTCCAGAAGACGCATATAGAGTTGAAACGATTGCGACTCCAGGCCCACGGCAGCTGCCACAGCAGTTTTATCCGGGGCTTGTTCCCCGGATAAAACTGCCTAGCGATGCCACTGGTTATTTTACTAATTTTATTGACTTTTTTCCCATGATACATTAGGCTTTATATTTATATAATTTTTATATTACACTTCTTTTTCATATAATATGAGGGGAAAGAGCAAAAAAAAAAATAAACTAAAAAGGCTGTTTTTCCTGTTTCCTCATTTATTTATTTTTTTAACAGCAAAAGTGGCACTAAAGTAAGTTTTGTAATTGCGTCACTTTTCGATCACAAACATTTGTAGTTAGGTGATACAAAGTTTTAGGGTTCTCAGGGGTGGGGCTAAAAGTTGCAATTTAGGCTGTTTATTAATTTATTTTTAATAATATACTATTTTTTATGTGTGTTTTTTAATATTATTTTATTTTACATATTGTGGCCCCCATAGAGACAGAAAAAGACCTTTGGGGGTGAAAAATTTGGGCCCCTTTACAGGGCAAAATAAAAAGGGGGAAAAAGACCCCTGTACTTACCCCCAAAATGAGTGTTAAGACCCAGCAACCCTTAAATACCGGGAGGCTTTTTGATAATCAATTTAAACATTTATTTGGGGAAAGGGAAGGACATAATAAACCATCCAGGGCTTCTAGTGCAGATCTATATCATTAAAGGGTTTTCGCTACAAGATTGGGTTTTTTTAAATTAAAATCTTTTAAAAAACAACAGCTTTGCAATTATGTTCATTACAAATGTCCTACTGATTTTGGCTAGCCCTTTCAAAAAGTGTCAGCTTCTCAAATTTCTATAGCAGCCACCGTTGATCCTTTTCTTATACTGTCGGTAGAAAAACTCTTTTACCTTTTAAGCCCGGTTGGAGCAGAGAGCCCCTCCCTCACGAAGCTTCTGAGTTAGGAAGGGGGAGGGGGGAAATCTGGGTTCTATGTCCATGCTGCCTGGATTAACCCTGTGTGGCCTGCTTCCTCCTGCTCTCTACACAGATTGAGCAGAGATTAGGCTGATCAATAGATGTGACAGCAGTGACCCTGTTTGTTACTATAATCATGATGTCTGTGGAGCTGTAACTATAATAATACTATACAGATTGTGAACAGTTCATGCTGTGCTGTACTAGGGACACATCCTGAGTAACACTTTGCAGCTTCCCTGCCTCTGTTCTGAGAGGGTTTGTTTGTTGTTGCTGGAGATGTGGAGATATGTAAGCTAGCAGAGGGTATAGGAACACTTGCAGCCCATCTGTTCTGCTATTAGCAATCATAGACCTCTCTAGGCAGGCACACACAGGGTTAACTCTAGCAGCAATCCCGGATAGCTACCTGTGTGCTGAGGGGAGGGGGGAAGCGGGAGGGCGGAAGAGGCAGAGAAGCTAGCACGCCCCTCAATTCAACTCCCATTCACAGACAGAGGCTGAAAGCTATTAATGAGACAACTCCTTTAATAGCCGGCTCTCCACCCACACAGCTACACAATTAGTGAACAGCTGTGCTCTCTGCACGGACATTCCAGAACATCTGTGCAGAGATAAATTGCTATTGCCTAGATGTTTATAGACTACAGGCAGTCGGCAAGCAGTTAACCCCTTAACGACCGCCCGCCGACTTTAGACTTCGGCTGGTGCGGGTCGTTCGTCTACAGCAATGTCTTTAGACGTCACTGCAGACATCGGGGTTTGCGGTGCCCGGCGCCGCAATTGCGCTGGGATCGGGGCCCCAGAGCTGTCTGTGTACTAAGCCAGTGACTAGGACGCACTTTGTGCTGTCCTAATCACTGCCTGTGTCAGACTGACACAGATTATAATGTATTAGCATATATGACTATGCTAATACATTACTAAGTGGGAAAAAAAAATTTAAAAAATGTTAAACAGTTCTCCCTTCATGGGAGTAAAAAAAAAAGTTTAAAAAAATAAATGAAAAAATAAAAAAAAATATTTAATAAAAAATAATTGTGCATAAATTACACGCACGAAAAAACCTACACATATTTGGTATCCACACAACCGTAATAACCTGTAGAATTAATCTAACAAGTTATTAAGTGTGAAATGTGAATGGTGTAAAAAAAAATATATATATATTTTTTTTTAACCCCTTAATGACCGCCCACTGTCTTTTGACGTTGGCTGGTGCAGGTCGTTCATCTACAGCAACGTCTTTTGGCGTCGCTACCGACATCGAAGTTTGCGACGCCCAGCGGCCGCAGCTGCGCTGGGATCGGCTGCAGCACCGGGTGCCGCAAACTCCGATGTCTGCAGTGACGCCAAAAGACGTTTACTGTAGAGGAACGACCTGCACCAGCCAACGTCAAAAGACAGTGGGCGGTCATTAAGGGGTTAAAAATTCTGCAATTATTTATAAGTGAACTTAAACTATTCCCCCATGAAGTACAACTTGTCTCGAATAAAACGAGGCCTCATCCAACTGCGTCATTGAAAAAATAAAAAAGTTACAACTGTTGAAACGCAAAGGGGCAAAAACTAAAAAAAATTTCTGGTCATTAAATACTTTTCAGTGTTCGGCTTAAGGGGTTAAAAAAGCTTCTCTTCTTTAGGAACATGTTATAACAGATTCATAGTATTTATTATAGCACACAGGACATACAATTAAACGGAATCTGTCACTAGGTTTCTGCTGTTCTATATAAGGGCAGCCTAAACTAGTAACAGAAACCCTAAATGAAGAGCTATATTACTAATTTTAATTCATGGAGCAGTCCAGGAATATTGCAAACTAGTAAAATCTGATTACTCTGCAGAAGATTTTATGAAAACTGTAGAACAGAACAAGTAAGTAACACAGCGATCTCTTCAGGGTGTCCATCACGTTACGATGTGTGCTGTAATCGGTAAATTATGGCAAAAAAAGTTTCTCAGTTTCTCAGACAACTATTTATCTTTAGATTACTTTACTGAATAACTTGGTAAAGAACACTTGTGACTGTCGTCCTCGTCCCAGTCGGCACTCACCTCTCCCCGCTCCTTCTCAGCTCCCGCCTGCAATCATCTTCCACTGCCTTCTCTATTTGGCCACTTCCTCCTTCCACATGTGCCAGTTATTGGTGTTTATACTTGTGCTCTTCTCCATTGCTGTTTTTCGTGTGTTCCTGGTTGTGATAATCTGCTATGTTTACAGACTTTCCTCTGCTTGTCGCCTGCCCTGACCTATATGCCTGGTACCTGGTTACATTTCTGTCAGCCACCTGCCTTGACTGTCCTGCTTGTGACCTGACTATGCCTCTGCCTGCTGTTTGTGTACTACACGGCTGTCACCGCGAGCGATCAGGAAAGGCATTGCAACCTGGAAGTCCTCCACAGTGAAGTCCAACCGGCCTTGTGGCAGGCTCTGGTGACTACCAGGGGGCTCCTTTGACTACACTCTCTAGTGTGTTTGAGTCATCTCTTGCGGCAACCCAGCGGATCCACTCCCAAGCGTTACACATCACTAACTTATGCTGCCTGCAAATAGCATAAATCTGGAAACAGATTAACTTTGATAAGATCTAGTAAGATACAGTGGTCTGGTATTAGCGGTAAGCTATGGCTAAAAAAGTTTCACAGACAACTATTTAACTTTAGATTACTTTGCTGAATAACTTGGTAAAGAACAAACAATTGCAATGCAGTATAAAACTAGGTATTGAACACTCTGTGGGGAGCCTATATTTGGCGGCACGCTTATGGGCTGCGAGTTTTCCTTTCCTGTAATGTGTAATCTTAAAAAGTACTCAGCCAACAACAGCTAATTCTCAGATCATTAAAGGGGTTGTCTCACTTCAAAGATTAGCTTTCAACATGTAAGGAGTGCTAAATAAAACCATTTTCAAAATATATTGCTTTCTTTATTTTGCTTTGTATAGAAGTGGGTGAGAATTTATCTGCTCTGAGTGCAGAAAGGTTTCTATAGGTTACCGACCTGATCTCTTCTCTTCTCTCTGCACTTTGTCTGATAGCAGGGAGCAAAGTCACCACAGGTCTGCACACAGGACTGCCAGGAGCTTGAGTACAAAATACAGTAAGTACTTTTGTTTTCTTTAGAGCAGAGAGCTTCAGAGCTCATAGATAAGATGTCCTACTCTCATGTCAGTGCAATTAGAAGAGCTGTAAATACAGAGCTGATATGCTAATCACTGCTATATAGCCACCCACAGCCTGAGCATTAATCTAAAACTGTGTGTGGCTCAGTGAAGCAATATGGTGAGTCAACCCTTTTAACCACCTTCAGAGGCTGCTCTTCAGGATAGTCTGCTTTTGCCATGCTGCTCTCCTCTAGTTCACACCAACTTTGTTTCCTTTTTCCACTGTCCTCAGCTTGCTCTGCGCCTCCTTTATACACTAGATTCTATTCATGCTGCACAACCTGCCATACTTGAAATCTGGAACTGTGATGCCCATCAGGTAAGAAGGTTGGCTCCACTGATGATACAATATACAGTATTAATTGGTTTCAGGACAACCATTGCATGTTAAGTCTATGGAAAACAGGTCATTGGTTATAAAGCCCCAACATAAGACAAAATTAAGATTAAAGACAATTAAGCAGATCATTAATACAGCTCATACAAGTCCATATGTATAAAAGTCAGAAAGAGCTGCTGGCAGCTGGAAATTACTTTCTATTTTAAGGATGGGAGCTTTTTTTTTCTTTATATGAAAATGGGGCAAACCTCACTAGGTGCCCAAAGGAGCCGCTCATCCTGGCACATGGAAAGAGCAATACAGGACATGTAGTACCACACTTTATTGTAGAGAGGTGCAATTAGACTGCCAATCACTGCATGTACATCCCTAATATATAGTTGTTTTACAATTTGGACTGGTTGTATCTTCCAATCAATCATATGTGCCGCAGATCAGCAGAGCCTGTGAATTTGTATTTTGTGTGTGGTTTCAAGACACAACATCCAATTATATGTTGAAAAGATTACATCCTTAAACCAGTGCATTTTGGGGCACCACTGTATTTGAAAATCAATTCACAAAAACTATTAGCAAGTGATTTACTTCAAAGTCAGCCCCAACAAACTGTAGGTTTGTTTGACTCTGGGCAGAGTCTTTCTAAAGGAAAAGATTTTAGTCTCCAATATTAAACACAAGAAAAGCAAAAGATCCCAGAAAGAGATCCCAGACCACCACCTTTTTCCAAGCGCTGGAAGTTGCTACGCAGTTGAGTCAAATTATTATGACCACCAGCTAACAGGGTAACTGCCATGAGAAGTCAGGCAAGGTGGGTGTGACTTAGTAAGGTCCTGATATGTTGAACATGTATCTGGAGATATTAAAGGGCCAGGATAGAAAGTCTTGGTCATGCTCTTTCCAAACAATGTTGTAAATGTCTAGCCATGTTACATTATCTTGCTGGAAGATCCCATCCGCCCCAGGGGAGATAATCGGGATGTTTGGGTGTACGTAATCTGCAAGTCATCTGCATACCCAAATAGTTTGAGACTACCTTTGACATGGATCATTGGGCCCAGGGAATGCCATGAAAGTATTCCAGATCATAATGCTGATATCAACAGCTTGTGTTCTTCCAGCAATGGTTCCCGTGTGTTTGTTGACTGATGTTTCACATTGGACACACCTATGTCCATCGACATGTGTTTAGAATAAGAGAAGGCAACCCTTTACCAATCAGCAGAGGTCCAAATCTGATAATGCTGTGAAAATTGAAGCCTTTTCTGCTTGTAACGGGCGGCGTGGCCCGGTCCTTGGGCGTGGGCGCACTCGCAGCTCTACTGTTTACTCACCTCACCGTACTCCTGTGGCTTGCCGGGCGCGCTCGCCCCCCGGTACTACACTTAAATTTAAAGAGACAGCACGCCAGTGATTTGTTAACACTGGGCGCTGACTCTATTTAAGCCCTGCCCTTTCCTGTTACCCCTGCCAAATTGATAGTGCCCTGTGCCTTGAGAGGAAGCGTTCCTATTGCGTTCCTATTGTACCTTACCGATTTGCCTCCGTCCCTCGACCATGAACCTTTACCGCCTGTCCTTACCTTCCTGCCTGTCCACGACTACGAGCTTGCTTCACGATTTTGTATCACGCCACATCTCGGCCGCCACCGCACGTTAGTCACGTCACGTCAGGGGTAGCGACCTGGTAGTGTTCCGCCGCAGCAAGTCCATCCCGCTTTGCGCTGGGCTCTGGTGAAAAGAGGACCTACTTAGACTCTGCTCCCTGCCGTGGCTTATACCACCGCTTGCGGTGGTCCAGAGGATCCACTACTGCTGACCATTACACTGCTGATGCAACCTTGGTAGCAGAGATGCAGAAACCATCTGTCTGCTTCAATGCCCCATATACAATATGATTTGTTGAACTGTTATTTTAGACATGTGTCTGTTGGCCTCCTGGTTCATTTTGGTGGTGAGCTGCTCCACTGTAGCATATTGTTTCACCCTCACACACCTTCATAGCTGTGATCTTTCACATCAATGGCATGTAGCTTCGCAGTTTCCACGTCGCTTATTCACAATGGCGCCATTTGTCCACTCATGATAGACTTTCAACACAAAAGCATATAAATAGTTCAGAAACTGCACAGCTTCAGAAAAACTGCCACCCTTGGCCCAAAAGCCAATTATCATCTTTTCATGCAAGTCTGATAAATCGTCCTTATAGCCCATGACAGCCACAAGGGATATTTGTGCAGACAGCCTATCACACACATTATATACCCAACAAACTAGCTCATAACATGTGACTTCCTTCACAAGCTACACACTGCTGATGAAAGTAGGAACTGGTCATAATAATGTGATACGACTGTGTAAAATGAAGGGATAATTAATGGTACACAGATAGATGTTTTTCCCTTGTTACCAATAACACAATAGCTTCAAAGAAGCCAAAGCATTGTAGGTGTTGCAACTACTACAAGGCCCACCTCTTGACAAATGTACGTTGAAGTATTTCTCACTCAGGTATGGAATACTAGGGAATTTTCGTATATATTTTCGTATTATCTGTAGTGGTATGGCTATATATGAAATCCTATTTATTTACTCGGTACCGGTCTAATTAGATGCACTTGCACTCTACTGTTTGTAATTTATTTTATTTTTTTGTGTATTTTTTCTAGTCTTTGTTATTTTTGAATTGAATATATTGGAACTTAATTCTATATTTTGTACTACTGAATCATCGTTTGATTATGTTTTTTGACTTTATTATGTCAATATATTTCCATTTAATATCATAATATATTGCAACTTAGTGCCTCATCCTGTCATTGGCTCCACTCACTTTTTACATGATTTTATTCCATTATAAACTTGTAACAATTTGAATTTTATTATACTTTCTTTTGTGTGGTGTTTCTTATTTTTTGAGTGTGCATATTACTAAAGTACTAAAATGCACTTATCCACAACCCTTTGTAAAACCATGGATAAGACATGTAGAAGTAATAATATTTCATGCCACATGATATTTTGGCAATGGTAGATCTGTACAAATAATTTCTGACAAATATACTTTCTGATCAGAACTCTGCTCACAGTCACAGTCTTATAAGAGCTTCAGATGATATGCACTGTGCCAGTGAAAACAATTATTACAGTTTCCAAATCTTATTGCAAATGTAAATAATGTCATTTTCCAGCTATGAGCAGTTTATTACCTAAGTGTCACTGAGCATCTGTACAACAAATAAATGGATGGATAAGCATATGCGTCCAAAGTCCTTTCATTGTGGAGTAAGTAACCTTTCAGAATACAAAATATCTATTTAACTCTTTGCATATGGATAAAAGCTACATTGCGGCCACATATATTTATAAGGCCTCAGTGAATGAAATTTGTAAAACAAAGAATTATACTGTATAGACAGAGAATAACGCTGTATTACCAACATAACGTTACATTTCTTCAAAGGGCATCATACAAGACAGCTTATTAAATTAACCAGTACCAGACCGGCTCATTTAGACTTTTGATCATTTTCATTTTCTTTAGTACATCACAGTTGGAACGCTGTAACACTTTCTCGCACTCATATTTTTTATGCGACATGTGAGGCTTTATTTTTTGTTATTTTTGCATTAGATATTCTTTTTTGTACCTATATGGGGGAAAAAGGTAAAAAATAAAAAAGTCTGTTTTTCAAAAAATTTTGTCGATTTATTTTGTAACAGAAAAAGTGGTGCTAAAATGCATTTTGTAATTGTGTCACTTTTCAGCTACAGATGTTTTTATACAGGTGATATAACAGTTGCATTTTTCTGTGGGTGTGTGTTTATTTTTCTATTTTACATATTGTGCCCACACAAGGTCAGAAAAAGACTTCTTAAGGGCATTTTTACATAACTTTTTATTGGGGGCTGATTTTCCCTGTAACTGGGGTTGATATATTAGCCCTAGTTAGAGGGGTAATACAACCCCCAGCACTAACTGCTGTCAAAAACAACCGCACATAGTTAGATGTCAACTGCCCATAGATTTAGGGCGACATGTATGAACAGGGCTGCGCCAGAATTCTGGCCTCAAAAGCTGTAGTAGACCAGTTCTATAGATGTATGAACAGGCATACTCCAAACTTTGGCGCGATAAGTGCCAAGACCCTTTTTACTGCGCCAAAGTTTTGGGGCGTTCTTGGAGCGTCGCACCACATTAGTAGAATTATGATTAGTATGATTCTTTGACGCCAAAACTTTGGCGCAGAACAATTATACAGCAATTACTACACTACTATAAGCTATACAGCTATACATAATCATTCATCTGTCTTCAATCAAAAAGGTGCTTTAGGCTTGGTTCATATCTGCAAAGGAAGTTGCATTTGCAGAGCCAACGCCAGATCTGTTAGATGATGAACACCAATGGTGACCAATGGATCCCACTGACTGCAGTGGGGTCTGTCTGGTTTCCATTATGGTGTCCAACATTTTAACGGAAAAAATACCACTACAAGCTGCTCTATTTTGTCTGCTATTTTGACTGATTCTGCAATGGAGGTTTGGATCTGAACCTCAGACAGAACTTAGTGCTTCAGCAGCATATATTTCTATAGAATGTTTTCCAAATAACGCTGCACGTGAAAACCCACATGACTAGTGTTGAGCGATTATTATCGACAAAGTTGAAATCGGCACGGTATTTACGTTGATCGGATTTTTTAGATCACGCGATAATTTAGGTTAAAATCTGTGCATAATCTATTAATATCGCGCCATTTTCGGCGCTTCCTGTCATTTTGGCGGCCAGCAAATCAGCTTACAGAATAGAGCAGGGTGAGATGTGTGTCCAACATCATGACTGGATTGTGTATGGTTGCGATTGGCTGGAAAAATCACATGACCTCGTTTTACATAGAACAGCCCTTCCTGTTCATGATCAGTGTGTGTCAGCGTCTCATAGCAGTAGGACGTGCGCTCTGCCTCTGTCCAAACAGCTCAGCAAACAGCTCAGCGAAATTATTCTATTTTTTCACAGAGACAGCTCTACTTTTAGCTGTGATCCTTAGAAGTTAGTTAGATCAGAGATTTGCAGATTTTAGGTAGTTAGGCAGAGAATTTTAAAGGAGCATCTCCCGCTGTAAAGTCACGGGGGCGAGGGGGCGGGGGGGGCCCCCAAGGGGGAACACAGACAAGCTGTATAACGGATAATGGATATTGTACAGCCAAAACTTTGTTTAGACATTGCATTGCCTTATATTAGGATACAGATCTTTTCTAGTAACTGCAGGTCTATTTGTTAGGTGCAAAACTCCACTTTTATTATCAGTATACATTTCAGATAGGTGTTTTTTTTTCAATTTTGCCCAGTCCAGCTTTGTTGATATAGCCACCTTGCAGTTAAATTTGAATACAGCAATTTTGTAGTCACCACAGGTTGATAGGTGCCAAAAAATACCTTTTATTATCCCGTATACATTTCAGATAGGTGTTTTTTTCACTTTGGCGCAGGCCAGCTGTGTTGATAGAGCCACCTTGCAGTTAAATTTGAATCCAGCAACTTTGTAGTCACCACAGGTGTACTGATAGGTGCCAAAAATACCTTTTATTATCCGTATACATTTCAGACAGGTGTTTTTTTCACTTTTGGTCAGTCAAGCTTTGTTGATAGATCTACTTTGCAGTTAAATTTGAATACAGCAATTTTGTAGTCACCACAGGTGAATTGATAGGTGCCAAAAAATACCTTTTATTATCCCGTATACATTTCAGATACGTGTTTTTTCACTTGGCGCGCGCTTTTGCAGGCCAAGCGGTGATTTGATTTTTTATCCACCTATGCATTTAAATTTTGAATACATGCATAAAATTAAATTTGTAGTCACCACAGGTGAATTGATAGGTGCCAAAAATACCTTTTATTATCCGTATACATTTCAGATAGGTGTTTCAGATAGGTGTAAGTCTGGCCCTGGCAGCTGGACCTCCGTGTTAACAGATGGCTGACGGCAGCACTGGCTCTCACCGTTAGGGGCAATCAGGAGAGCTTCAAATTTCTCTAAAAAATCAGATTTTAAAAAAGGTGATTTCTGTGAGGTCAAGTAGTGTCAAAAAGGGGTCCAGGGCTGGACACAAATTGCACAATTTGAGGCTTAAAATTTTCTGGGACTGGAGTCACTATGGGGTCGCATCATTTGATCTCCAGGGGAGTCTGTCCCTAATCAATGAAGAAGGATTTGGAGGAAAAATGAAACCATTGAATTGATTGGCTGAATCAGTCTCAGAAGCCAGGAGGGCAAATGTCTTCTCAACTAAGAAGTGTTTTGGGATGATTAGGACATTTGTATTACTTATGTGGTGTGCGGACGAATTAACACATCTACACGTGTAAATTATACCTTTAAAAACTTCAGGGATGGGTGTATGTTGTATGTTATCACACTTGAAAAAAAAGCAAAATGGTAATAATGTAAAACTATAAATAAAACTTCCCTAAATAAATTCTGTAAACAAATGTCAGTTACTAAAAAATATACTAAATGACAGTCACTGTACAAAATAGCATAGTGCCACTTTGTGATCTGTGGGTCAAACGTTTAGGGTCTTTAAGGGAGTCCAAACTATGGGTTTGGTACTTTAAGGGGACAGTTGGGGGTAGGTCGTATGTCCCAGTGAAACTAAAATGGTGGTTGAAAGACTCCTATTTCCGGCACTTTTTAAATCTGTGGGGGGGGGTCTATGCGTCAGGTTTAGAGGCTTCCAAAAGCTGGTGGCCCCAGCACAAGGTATTTTGGTCATATGCGTCACTAGTTGATAACTAAAATGGTGGTTCAAAGACTCCTTTTCCAGGCACTTTTAATTTGGGGTCAGACAGGTTTAATGGTCATACTGCGGTCCAGGACAGGTATAGTCAATGTCCAGTTCAACTAAAATGGAGGTTGAAAGACTCCTTTTCCCAGTACTTTTTAATCTGTGGGTCATGCAGGTTTAAGGCTCATGCTGTGGTGCAAGACAGGGATAGTGAATGGTCTGTGACTTTTTTTCTGTGGCTTTTATAAGTGTCTTGCCTAAGATGTAGCACGTATACAGTTTGCTGTTGTGGATGTTAATTCCAGCTTCTCCATCCCTGTTTGGGTGTAAGAATGAAGGTGTTGTTCCTCTCCCATAGACTTTAATGGTCATCGGCGATAATCTATTATCGACTATCGGATATCTTATTGATAATTGCCGATATCGACTATCGACCCGATGACGATAGTCAACGTAATCGCTCATCACTACACATAACACAAGTTTTAAAATTTGGCCTTTTGGTAATGATTTTTTTAAATGACATGCCTGATCTTTAAGGTAAACAGATGTCCAATATATTATACTTTATGTATTTGGATCTTAACTTTCTGTCGGTTTCTACTTTTGGTTCCAAGAATTATATTGAAAGCACGAATATTCCTAGTCTTTCTTCTGTTTCTGCATGCTATCATTATAACTGCTCAAATCAATACATAGTGAAACTTTCTATGAAAAACTACTAGTTGCACTAAAGAGTCACCTTTGCTTCTATTGTACATGTACTTTGTGGCTTCAACACATTCTTTTTATCAGTGGAATTTTAATGACTCAGGGAGATGAAGTTCAATGCAGTCATGATATAATTATCATCATGACAGGTTATGCTTAGAACTATTTTTAAGGGTGCAGAATAATATAGTGAATTTCCCTGGGTGAATAACAACTGAACATTAACCCATCTGGATATCATAGACCAATGAGGGATAGATAAATCTTCAACTTCCAGACATTACACGGTTAACTATTTATTTCAGTGGTGGCCATGTACTATCACAGAGATAATAGTTTGATTTAGGAGAAATGTATTGCAGGTGGGGTTTTTTCCTATCACTAACAGCTAACACTTAAAGGGGTGTTCTCACCATGCTGTTTCACAGAGTCTGCTTTTTACAGCCAGCTTCAGGCTCACACTTCCTGTTCAGGCTGTGAGTGACTGATAATTCAGCTCTGCTATTCTACCTAAGCCTGGTAAAGGGACATCGGTGATGGAGAAGGCTACAGAGTTCTAAAGGGTTAAAGTGGTTATACCACAATAGAAATCATCAGTTCTGTATAAGGATCACAGGAGATCCTAAGGGCCACATGTATGAAAACTGTCTATGTGTAAAATTCACTTTGTTGCCCATAGCAACCAATCACAGCGCCCCTTTAATTTCATATAGTGCTCTGGAAGAATGAAGGGGGGCGCTCTGATTGGTTGTTATGGGCAAGAAAGTGAGCTTTAGACCTAGACAGTTTTCATACATGTGGCCCTAAGTGCGTCATTGAGGACTTTCCTTTATTCTTAAATAAGTGTTACTCTATTTGATGTTAGCCCTTATGAAACGATTTTAATATTGGATAAATGAAGGTTATATTTTACTTCATCTATCAGTCTAAAGCTGGCATTTATCTACAACAGAAATCATATCACATTGAATAGAGATTGCCAAAATAGCAAACTTTGCAAATAGATTTATTTATGAAAAACAAACAATGTTTACACAATACTCTTACTTACATATCCTTGTTGATGTAACATATCCCTTGTTGCTACTAGTTACGGCTATCTGATGTTTTTTTCTCTTATCTGGTTGAGCATGCCCACTTTGTACTTCTAAGAGCCTCCATAGAGCTGCTAACTGACACAGGAGGTTTTTGGTGCGTTTTTTTTTTTTTTTGCGCTGTT
This sequence comes from Phyllomedusa bahiana, assembly GCA_025379985.1. Lineage (NCBI taxonomy): Eukaryota > Metazoa > Chordata > Amphibia > Anura > Hylidae > Phyllomedusa > Phyllomedusa bahiana. Next base: position 29,956 of record JAODAL010000110.1, read on the forward strand.
TTTATCCTGGCTATTCATTTGTATGGGTGTTTCAGAAAGAAAACAGTGTTGGAAAACCTCGTTGAAAACTTGATCAAAACCTCATCTGAAACAGTGCTGCAAAACCTGATTGGAAACTATGAAGAAAAAACCTGATTAAATCCTTGTCAAAACCTCATCTGAAAAGTGCTGCATTTAGGCACTTTTCAGACGAGGTTTTGCCACTGATTAGGACACTGAAAATTCTGTGTCCAAATCAGCCAAGTGAATATCCCCTTACACGTGGTGGTAATGTGAACTGTAGTTCTGGTCAGTTGAGAATTAGTCATGTGACTAAAAAGAAGTCCCGCCCACTAACTAGAAATGGTGAGGTAATGAAGAGTGCGGGAATAGCATATAGGGACAATAAAAAAAGATGATGTGAAGGTTATTTTTCTCTGACACATCATTTAACCTAACTAAATTATATGTATGGTTTTGTGTGTTACATTGACGATGGCACAACCCCTTTAGAGTTTGTCAGAAAGATAAACAAGCTCCTGTGCTGCTGATAAGACACAGCTGGGAATGATGTCATCATCCCAGCCAGAGCTGCTGGAGCAGAGAGAGGTGGTCAGCAGCCTAGGAGACCTTCTGTAAACAAGCAGGAAATAAGAACCTCAGAACATCAATGTATTTGATTAGCTTTAGACATGTAAAGACTAATACCAATGTGGTGAGAATACTCCTTTAAATGGGTTGTCCCATGACTAACATTTCTCACCTAGTCGCAGGATAGATAATAAATGTATAATTGCTCAGGGTCCGACCACCAGGACCCACGTGATCACAGGAACAAGTCCCCCTATCTGACTAGAAAACAATCCAGGTAAATCATAACTATTTTTTTGTTTCAAACAGGGTTTGCACCACCAAACCCATGATGTACCTCCGTTATATCGATTATATCATTGTCATCTGGACTGTGGGCGAGGAGGCCCTAATTCAATTACATAATGACTTCAATAACTTCCACCCCACCATCAACCTTAAACTTACCTATTCAGAGAGCAAAATCCACTTTCTGGATACTACAATACACATCAAAGAGCACCGGCTACTCACATCAGTGTACCACAAACCCACAGACAGAACGGCCTACCTCAGGAATGACAGCTTCCACCCCAAGCACACAAAGCAATCCATTATATACAGCCAGGCTATACAATACAATCGTATTTGCTCCGACAAGACAGACCTGGACAAACACCTCCTGGATCTGAGGACAAAATTTCTCCAATTGGGATACAGGCCAAAAGTGACGGACAATCAAATCAGCAAAGCGGCCGCCATCAACAGAGACAGTCTGCTCACATACAAAGAGACCCAGAAGGAAGAACGAGTGCCCCTAGTTGTAACCTACAACCCACAGCTGGAGATCCTACGAAAGATTGCCAAGGAACTTCAACCTGTACTACATAGGGACAACAGACTCAAAGACATATTCCCAGTCCCCCCTCTCCTTTCCTTTCGGCAACCACCAAACCTGCGGCGTATTATTGTCCGGAGCGCCCTGAAGGCCCCAACTGAAAATGGCACCTCACCCTGCCTGCAGACAGGTGCAAGACCTGCAGTCACATCCACACTGCTGACAGTGTACCTGTCCCACAGTCCCAGCAGGTGCACAGAATTAGGGGGACATTTTCCTGCAGGTCTAGCAATGTGGTGTATCTGATTATGTGTGCGCAATGCCCGACCACAGGCCTTTATGTGGGGGAAACAGGACAGAGACTCAGCCAGCGCATGAACTCACACAGATTCACTATTAATAAAGCAGAACTGATCTTCCAGTGGCACAACACTTCTCCAGAGAGGACCATTCTATTGAAGATCTGAAGATTATGGTTTTAATGGGACACTTTAAGACGCAGAGGGAGAGAAAGGAGTGGGAATTTAAATTAATGCAAAAATTTCAGACTCTACAAAATGGGCTAAATATTCATGCCAGCTTTATGTCAAGCTATGTGTGAACTGTGATGGCCACAAATTACACCTGATGGCTACGAGATAAGATGCAGAATTACTGACCACTCTGTCACGCCTCACAAGTTTCCAGATAGTTGATTGCTTGACCTGTTGTAAATGACTTCTCTGCTTATATTGCATTTTGTTATTTTTAAGAATTCTAAGATCCTTTGAAGGTCCATGTCTTTTGTGTATAAAAAGTCTGTGAATTTTCAATTTCTTGTATAACAACCTGTCTGAAGAAGGGAGCTAGTTCTCTCGAAAGCTCAACATCAAATATACTTATTCAGCCTGAAAAAGGTATCGCCTGATTTCTTCACTCATCTACTACTTTCTATGGCTAACACGGTACAACATTATACTACTAGCATTAAGGAAGTAGTTCTTTTTGTTTGAATTGCTATTGATAATTGACAGCAAGAATCGGGTAGCATGCCGCTCTCTCCTATCTATTTGATTAAAAAAAAAATCAGGAAACCTGATTGTCCCATCAAAAGTTAATGGAAGTTAATAAAAACCAGATCATAATCAATTTGTTATGGCATCTGTAAAAATGCAAGCAATTATCCAACAGAGCCTTACTTATTGTATAGATTGACATTCATTACATAGTTACATTATTTCTGAATAACTTTTTCTGTACAAAATATTACGACTTGCAGAGCTATTTAGAACAGAAACAAAAAGATAAAAAAGTACAAAACATTTCTTCTGTACCAGTCTGTCTCTTAGTCAGCTTCAGTTTATTGTTTCATCTATTGTTATGTATTAGGTATTTAATATACACAGTGTCTTGAAGTTAATTCTGCTATAAAATAAAATTATAATAATAAATATGTATATATTTTTAATTACTAGACCTAAAATTCCTATGCACTTCCCATAATCTGGCACATCAAAGGTCCCAGGGATGCTGAAGCTTCACAGTACTACCTATTAGAGTGATTACAGTAAATGATTACCTAGAATACTGCTTCATGTTATTCTATATCTGTGTAGGGTCGCATCTCTGTTACTTTTGCTCAGCCCTCTAAATCCCATTTACTTGCAATGAGTTTAATGATACAGACCATCTGCCTACATCTGCCACTATGGTAAACTCTGTGATGTCGTCATGGAGGAGAGGAAGAGGATTCTAGTGGCTGCAACCTGTGAAGCTCTAGAGAACTCCATGCCCAAGAGAGTTAAAGGGGTTGTATCATTTCATTAAATGGCCTTCAGAATAAGGGGACAGTGAAAACAAGCAACTTTGCAATTGGATGTCATTAGCAAAGCTGTCTTGTTCTAACAATATTCCTTATCTTCTGTTTCTGTTTACACTGATCTCCAGTCCTGGTCGGACTGAGAGCTCCTTTACATTCTGTTCAGCCCCCTGTTGTATTCAAGGAGCTTGCATTCCTGCCTCTCACTCAGAATTAGGGGCCATGTACAATTTCACTCTATACAGTTAGCTGCCTCCTCGTTGACACTGCAGCTGTCTCTATAATCAGAAAACAGGAGAATTGTGCCCGGTGCCTTAATGTTCTTGCGTGTAAGGAACCGAAAAAAATTTCACTCTATACAGCTAAGTGCTCCTCATTGACACTGCAGCTGTCTCTATAATCAGAAAACAGCATTATTGTGCCACAGTGCCTTAATGCTCCTGCGTGTTGGTGCCTTATGTAAACATGAAGGGAGACGGATCTGTGCTGGATTCAACTGTAGCAACCGTCCAGCTGTGAGAGATCAGTACTGAGTTCATGGAAGACTGTTTAGACTGAATGCAGGTATGTAAACAGATCTTACAAAAAATAATACTGCATAGTGAGAGGACAGTGACATTTGGAAGGGGGTGGACACACACTGAAGCCAGCATGAACAATGAAGGGGGGATGATTTCATCCATTTTAAGTTAAGAATCACCCAGCTGGGAGGGGAAGAAACGCCCCTGAATTTCAGGAAATGAGACGATCAAGCTTCAAGAGAACAGCCGAACTGATGAAGCGATACATCCCCTTTAAGGCAGTGCTTTAAAATACACACAAAATATTGACAATTTGGGCACAATTTCACTTACACTGTTATACAAAGTGTTCACTGACTACTAAACATTGCATCAATGTGTCATATCTTCAGTGTTGTCCCATAAAAAAAGTATAATACAAGATTTAAAAAAATGTGAGGGGTGTGCTCACTTTTGTGATATGCTTTAATACTTTGTACAAAAGTTTTTGTTGGTGATGACAGCTTTAAGATGCCTATTGTATGGAGAAACTAGTGCCATGCATTGTTCAGGTGGGATTTTGGCCCATTCTTCTACATAAACACTCTTCAAAATCCTGAAGGTTACCTGAGCTTCTTCTATGAATGCTGAGCTTTAGTTCCTTCCATAGATTTTCTATTGGATTTAGGTCAGGTGATTGGCTGGGCAATATAGCAGTTTTTTTTCTAAAACCAATTGAGAGTTTCCTTGGCTGTGTGTTTGGGATCATTGTCTTTCTGAAATGCAAACACAACACAATATCAGCAGCACTGATATTAGTGCTGCTGATATTGTGTTGTGTTTGCATTGCTTTTGCTGTAACACCAGTGTGCACCTATATACTCATTTTTCAAAATGGATGTGCTGACCATATTTTGTTTTTGTCTTTCTGAAATGTCCTCCCCTGTTCCATATTCATCATCCTGGTAGATGGCAGCAGATTTTTTTTTAATCAAAAATGTCTCAGTACATTTGTCCATTCATCCTTCCTTCAATTATATGAAGTTTGCCAGTGCTGTATGCTGTAAAACAGCCCTATACCATTATGTTCATACCTCCAAATTTCACTGTTAGGATGGTATTTCTTGGGATGATATGCAATGCCCTTTGGCCTCCAAACATGGTGTGTTTTAAAGCATCCAAAGATTTCAATTTTGGTCTCATCTGACCAGACTATGTTCTCCCAGTAATTCACAGGCTTGTTTAAATGTTGTTTAGCAAACTTTAAACACATTTGAACATGCTTTTTGTCATGAGCGGGCATACAGGCCATGGAGGTTGAGTGCATTACTTATTGTTTTCTTAGAAACAATTATAGCTGCTGATGCCAGGTCTTTCTGTAACTCTCCACAGGTCGTCCTTGGCTCTTGGACAACTCTTCTGATAATTCTTTTCACTCCTTTATCTGATATCTAGCAGGGAGTACCTGGTCTTGGCCGGTTTATGATGAAATTATGTTCTTTCCGCTTCTCGATTATGCCCACAACAGTGCTCACTAGAACTTCAACAGTATAGAAATTCTTCTGTAACCAATGCCATCAACATGTTTCGCAACAATAAGGTTGCTAAGGTCTTGAGACAGCTCACTGGTTTTACCCATCATGAAATGTTTCTTCTGTGGCACCTTAACAATTAGACACCTTTTTATTGGCCATCAGTTGAAGCAGCTGATCTTATTTTTCACTAAGTGGCAGGATTACTTGCTAATTACGTATAGATTTCAGCTGGTGTCATGACTTTCCATGGCTTTTTTCGCCTCTCATTCTTTATGCATTGAATACTTTTCCCTGTATTATTTTCCATTATTACATAGAACTTAATTTATGGACATCTGTGGTTTGATTTCTTTAGAAATATTTTTATTTAGAAAATTGGTGACATGTTTAATACTTATTTCTTCATCCAGGGGCCACTTCACCATAGGTCATAGGTCAGTCAGGGGCACTTCAATCTCTGCAAAGTTGGGGGTGAGCCTTCTGTATTAGCCAACTATCCCCAGAAAGGCCCTAACTTGCATTTTTGTGAGTGGAAATGGCCAGGACTGAACTGCATCCACCGTATTTATTTGTGGCTTTATCTCTCCCCTTCCTACAATTTAGCCTAGGTATCTGGCTTTCTCCAACCCCTTGGCACACTTGTTGGGGTTGAAACCAGCCTACCTTAAAGCATCCAGGACTGTTTGAAAAAGGGAAACAATACCTGGGTAACAAGATAGTTTCTGGCACTACAGGATTTCAGGTTTTCTGTGGAGCACAGGTCAGGCAAACTGCATGGCAGTATAGATGCCCTCTGACGATGCATTGTATGGTGGCATAAGGTGCCCAACCCAAGAGGGGCGGTATGTGGAAGGGCATAGGTGTGGTCCGTGATTAAATTTATGTATCACTGAGGTGACTGGCCTCGGTGATATAAAAAACCGTATGCCAGTGACATTATGTTGCTGAGTGGTGTTGTAGTTTGCTGTAGTTCGGGTCCTGTTTTTTGATGGAGTGGCCAGAGAACCTGGGTGGAAAAGGTCACTCCCGAACTCCAGCCCAGGACTTACCATCAAGATAAAAGGCAGTTGGTTCAGGTCAGAAGGGGTGGGATGTGCTTTTGGACCTGAAGCCAGAAATGTTTGCTGCCAAAGTTGTGAGGCTGAAGTAAGCCTGTGGACCTACTGCAACTAGTCAGTGAGACTGTTCCTTAATTATTATTATTATTACTACCTGAAGCAAGGACTTATTATTTTCCTGTTTATGTTGAACTGAAGCTGTGTTGATTTCCAAAGACAGTTATCTACAATGGTTGGACTAAAAACCTATGCAAGTTACCTTTTATACCCCACAAATTCATCCCATTCTGGGGGGTTCCTTTGTGCCCCCCCAAAACATGCTGGTTTTAGGGGGCGAATGCCCAAAAAATCATTGCTACCGCTCATCATTTGGGCAATAGGTGTAGGTCTCGTTGCGCCATTTGGACGAGAGGGGATTTAATCAAACTCTGGGTTTTTGGCGAACCTCAGCGATTATCATTGCCCCGACTGCTAAAGTCCGCCCAAAAACACCCCAAAATTTTCAGTCTCTAGTTTGCCATATTCTTTAGCGTCTTTCAGGGTCAGGTCATAAAAATACGGGCTAGGAACTAGACCCACTGCTACGGGGGTAACTTCTCCCGGTCAGCAACCCTTTCAAACACCGTCAGAAAGGCTTCAAGGTGATCCTCTGGCTTCATTTTTTTTTAACACCTCCCATATGGTTCTCTTCACAATGCAATTTTCACCAGGCGTTGGAGAGGCCACCATCTCTCTGGCTCTGACCATTTGTTAGTTAGAATAGCTGGTTGGGAGTTTGTTGGTTTCCGTTGGGCCAGCAGTCCCATGTGGGGTTGCTGCTCTGTGGGACTGGCCCTGAAACCCGTGCTTAAAGGGTTGTCACACTACATTGATTATTTTATCTCGTGTGTTTTTTTGGTTTTTACTTTGAATTCGGGGGGTGTTTATGGCTTCAACTGGTGCATAGATTCAGGTCTGTAGTATAGCAACCAGTGCGGCGCCTATCTTGGGGAGTAAAAAAAGGTCTGAGCTAAGCGACCCGAGGGGCTGATGCACCCATACAAGGGGGATATTCAGAATAGGCAGGAACGTTAATGGGCACATATTTTTTCAAAGTGCTTTTTTTTTGCAAGATCTTAACACAAAAGCAAAACCTTATAGTAAAAAAACCCCCTTTTAAAGGGGCTCCCTCATGTAGTAGATTGATCTTTAACCCTGTCCTCCTTTCCCCAACATCACTTCCCAAATTTTCAACATCTAACACCAACTTATAACACAAAACAAAATTCATATTTTTTAAAAAATAAATTAAATTTTTATTTAACAACTTTTCACAAAACACCAAATTTACTAAAAAAAAAAATATAATCCTTTTCTTCAAAAATTAAACTTTTCTATCCCCCATTACAAATCCACAAAACTTACTTCACAACCCTCTTTTTTTTTTACAAAATTTTTTTTTTTTGGTGGCCCCCCCCCCTTTGTGAACAGCTGCCTTTTATCTGGCTGGTAAGGCCCAGGCTGGAGTATAGTAGTGACCTTTCCCACCAAGACTCTTTGGCCACTCCATAAAAAACCCAGACTGCCAAACTTTGCCAAACTATGGCAAAGAACACATAATGTCACTGGCACAATGCTAATGGGTTTTCCATATCACTGAGGCCAGCCGCCTTGGTGGAGCACTTAAATAAGACCTGCCTGACAAAGTGAAGAAGACCAAAAGATCCTCAGAAGCTAGATATCATGGGGGGAGCCAAATAAATTCAGGAACAAATCAGAAGCAAAGTAATTGAGATCTATCAGTCTGGAAAAGGTTGTAAAGCCATCTCTAAAGCTCTGAGACACAAGAGAACTACAGTGAGCTTCATTATCTACAAATGGCGAAAACATGGAACTGTAGTGAACCTTCCCAGGAGTGGTCGGCCATCCAAAATTACCCCAAGAGCGCAGCGATGACTCATCCAAGAGGCCACAAAACAACCCACAGCAACATCTAAAGAACTGCAGGTCTCACTTGCCTTAGTTAAGGTCAGTGTTCATGACTCCACCATAAGAAAGAGACTGTGCAAAAATGGCCTGCATGGCAAAGTTTTAAGATGAAAACCACTGCTGAGCTAAAAGAACATAAAGGCTTCTCTCAGTTTTGCCAGAAAACATCTTGATGATTCTCAAGACTTTTGGGAGAAGATTCTATGGACTGACGAGCCAGAAGGTGAACTTTTTGGAAGTGTAAGTTCCATTACATCTGGTGTAGAAGGAACACAGCATTTCAGAAAAGGAACATCATACCAACTGTAACACATGGTGGTGGTAGTGTGACGGTCTGGGACTCTTTTGCTACTTCTGGACCTGGAAGACTTGCTGTGATAAATGGAACCATGAATTCTGCTGTCTACCAGCAAATTCTGAAAGAGAATGTCAGGCCATCTGTTCTTGACCTCAAACTGAAGTGCACTTGGGTTATGCAGTGAGACAATGATCCAAAACACACCAGCAAGTCTTAAGAAAAACAAAATTAAGACTTTGGAGTGGCCTAGTTAAAGTCCTTACCTTATTCTGATTGAGATGCTGTGGCATGACCTTAAAAAAGCGTTTCATGCTCAGAAACCCTCTAATGCTATCCAAAACCATGGAACTGGAAAAATATACACTATTTGTCTTGCTATGGGTTAACTCACCTGAAAATCCCTCTAATCATGACAGAATTCATAACAAAAATGAATGGCATTATCAGGTTTGGAATGGTGAAATTATATAAAGTATAGGGTGGAGGCAAAAGTTGAAATTACCTGTATCCCATGAATTGACATGCCTAGTCTGCCTTTAAGGCACCTGCAGCAAAATCTATTTGGTGGTCTTTATCCTTTAGGAGGGCTCTCCAGTCTAAATTAAGGTTTAATACTAAAGGTTTATGGGGGTAAACTTTGTTTCTATATATAAAGATATGATTAAGTCATATGCTTGTCCATTTATTCTTTTTTGACCTCTTGACATACTATTCAGTTTGTATATGCTATAACTGTTATGCTGTAAATATGATAAGGTTACCGCTTTTCCAAAAGTGATGGGGATGACTGCTATTGGGTATATGTTTGTTACAAATAAAAAATATCTGATTTATAAAAAGTCCTAGGTATGTTACCCAAGGGTCCTGCTCTAGAGATGCTCTATGTGCAGTGTATGACATCTGTTCTGTGACTTACTGGAAGTGTGCATTGCTTGTGTGAAAACAAAAATATCTATATATTTTCTGTATATTCTCCATAAACTAATAACAGGAAAGGAGAAGAAAAAGAAGATAAAGAATGAGAATAAATATCTCTTTTGTCATCTATATTAAGTGGAAGTAAAATATTACATAGAAATAGGCACGAGTTCCAGTGCTTTACACACATATATATATATTTATTATATATATATAATATATAATATATATATATATATATTATATACATATAGTATATATATATATATATTATATATAGTAATAATATATATATATATATGACAATGGTGCAATTAAACTGCAAACCTCTGATCTTTAACAAGTCACGTTTTGAGAACGTCTTCAGTATACAGTTGACATGATTATTATCGGCAATTCAGTATATAATTATATATATAATTTACTGAGCAGATGCAATATCACTAGTTGCATTATGCTTCAAACATGCATAAAATAGAACAATAACAAAAATCAGCACAATAGCAATAGATGGTAGAGCAGCATACCTTGATAGATGTCTGGCATGGAATGGAAAAAATGTACATTTAAGTCTTGTACTGTGCTGTCAATGAAAACCTATCCTGTAGCTTGAAGTTGGGAGGTAGGTGCAGACAAGTGTTGTGTTATACTACATGGGAACTTTGTCCTGCGAGCCAGCCTGAGCAGGGTGTGGGTGTGATCTTCTGATCTGCTATTGCTTGTACAGTATCTGTAAGGAAGTATGAAATTGAAACTTAATTGCAACTTAATTTGACTCTGTCAAAGCTGGTACTATATTGGCAGCTTCACTACTGCCAAGCTACATTATCTATATAAACAAATGGTGAAATCATTTGTTTATATGGGTGTTTCCAGTCTTTTATGATTATATGTTGGTGAAATAGAGATGCTCGGAAGTAAAGTACAACAATATCTCTAGAACAAAGGTTTTAACGCAATATTTTGTTTATTAGCTGAGATTAGCAGGATAGGATACATTAATATTTATACAAGGACAAAATCTGATGCTTTATAAAGTAATAACAATGCTAAATAACATCAATCACCACGACATAAAGTAAAGCTGTAATGCTGTCATTAAAAGTATAAAATGCATTATTTGCATTCATATATGTTAGGTAAAATTAAAAGCTAAAGGAGCCATTTCACAAAAGGTCTACAATATAAGGTCAACAATATAACCAATAATTTAGCCAAAGTTGTTTCTATGCTTGTATGTTCTATGTGACACAGGTGGACTTTTCTGAAAGTTTCCCAACAACAATTATGATGGGAAACCACAACAAACATTGTATTACTTCGGGAGCAAATAATGTGAGCAGGAACCCTCATTTCTAGTCCGAGTAGTGTAAGGATCCTTAACTAAGATAGGCAAGTTTCTTATGATATGCAAAGGCATGTTTACTTTAGTTCTGTTCATCCTTCCATGTGTTTTTTGTGAGGTTCCCAAAACCTTTTGATAGCTAAAATCACATACAGTGTGGAAAAAAATATTTAGTCATCCACCAATTGTGCAAGTTCTCCCACTTAAAAGAAGATGAGGAGAGGCCTGAGTTGACATATAGGTAGACCTCAACTATGAGAGACACAATGAGGGGGAAACAAATCCAGAAAGAAAATCACATGTCTGTTTGGAAAGAATTTGTTTGCAAAGATTTTAGTGGTGGAAAATAGTATTATGGTCAATAACAAAAGATCATTCAATACTTGTTATTTATCCTGTGTTAGGGCAATGACAGAGGTCAAAGTTTTCTGTAAGTGTTTTCACAGGTTGCCACACTGTTGCTGGTTGTTGGGCCAATTCCTCTGAGATTCCTCTAGGCAGTGATTTTTTTTTTTTTCTGTGTTTTGGGGGTGTCGCTGGGGCAAACGGCTTTCAACTCCTTTAAAGTTTTCTGATGGGGTTGAGAATCTGGGAAACTGGCTCAGGCCACTCCAGGACCTTTGAAAGCTTTTTAAAAAGCACTCCTTCGTTGCGCCCTGGCGTCGTGTCTTGGGATATTTGTCATGAGAAAGACCATGCCACGTTTCCATCTTCACTGCCCTTGCTGATGACGGAGGTTGGCACCAGAAAATCTCACATTCCATGGCCCATTAATTCGTTCATGTTACACGGTATCAGTTGCGTGTGGTCCCCCTTGCAGAGAAACGCCAAATTGATGTTGCCCCCCCCTGTTTCCCCGTAGGTATGGTGTTTCTTTGGCTGAAATTTACATTCTGCTCTCTCCAAACACAACGCAGTTGTGTTTCTACCAAAGCATTCTACTTTGGTTTCACTTCTGACCATAGTGGGAATTCTCCCAATACTCTTGGAATCATCCAAAATGCTTCAGGGCAAACTTCAGACGCGGGCGCCCGGATATGTACTGGCTTAAGAGGGGGACACGTCGTGCACTGCAGGTATCTGAATCCTGGCGGCGTAGTGTGTTATGATGGAAAGCCTTTGTTACGTTTGGTCCAGCTCTCTGCAGGTCACTCACTCGGTCCCCCCCTGTGGGTTCTTGGATTTGCTTCACCGTTTGTTGGTGTCTTTTTACCCCAGGGGGTGATGATCTTGCATGGCGGCTCAGATCAAGGGAGATTATCAGTGGTCTTGAATGTGCACTTTCTCATTAGCTTGTCACAGTTGTGATTACTTCACATTTCACGCTGATTGATTATTGCAGATTCAATTTTCCAGCCTGGTTGCAGGGCTACAATTTTGTTTTTGGTGTCCTTCGACAGCTCTTTTGGTCATTCACCATAGTGGAGTTTGGAGTGTGAGTTGAGTTGTGTGGACAGGTGTTTTGTATTACTGCTAACACGTTTCGCAAACAGGTGTCATTACTAGACGGTAATGAGATGGAGGAAGAAGAACCTCTTAAAGCAGAAGTTACACGTTGGTGAGAGCCAGAATCTTGTCGTATTCGTATGTGACCAAATACTTATTTTCAAAATCAGACAACTGTGATTTTTCTTGATTCTTTTTTCCTTTTGTCTCTCATAGTTGAGGTGTCTCCCTATGATGTCAAATTTAAGGCACGTCTAATCTTTTTACGTGGGAGATAACTTGCCAATTTGTTAACTGCCCCAATACGCTGTAGCTCATTGCTGATACCTGCGAAAACAAAAATGTGGGGACACCCTATGGGGGGCCTGTATGAAGGCGGCTGCGCCAGAAGGTCTAGTGTTTAATTTCAGCTTGAGAATCGAGCCACAGCCTGTACGCTATATTTTTCAATCAGCTGGCACTCAATCTCAGGCGCTTACCAGGAGCACGTGGCACTGTTGTCTAATGCGCGTTGATTTCGGGGGGGCCGTGTGGAGGTGGTGTCGCAGCTACAACCGTACGACGCTACAGATTTATAGCTTCAGTCGGCCAATACCTGAGCCTGAAGTGTTGAATTATGTGCTTCGATGTGTGCCTGATTTATGACCCGCACAGTAGACCGGGGGGGGTTCACGACATCAGGCCTATTCTACATACTTTTCCGTGCATTATCATTAGAGATGCGAGCTGCGAATTTCTCAAATTCGGTTCGCACTTCGCCGAATTTCCCGACAAAAAATAACTTCGTTTTCCGAACTTACTTTCTGGGCCAACTCCCGGTTAAAAGAAATAACAGCTTTTCAGGCTGCACAGAGCTGCAGGGTGCGTTAAGAACGTGTATGCGATGCTTAAATGGTGAGAGGTGAGCTTGGTTTGTCTTCAGATACAATGTTGTTTTTAGTATGACACGCTCACATGGGACTAGCCGCCGCTCTTAAGAATCGCTTCACTATTAAAAATTCCCTGGGCACTTAAGGGGCAAAACTGAACCAAAAACTGAAGCGGGAATGTTGCCTGATAAGTCCAGCAGAGAAAGTTGGAAAAAAACACGCGGAGAGTCTCAGGTGGGTAAACAATTAGTGCAGGTTGTGTGAAGGTGACGGCAGGCAGCCACAGCAGCATCGAGGTCAGACAGGTGGCCACTGACATTCTGGTGGACGGTGGCCAAACAGGAATAGGCAAGAGTGGCACAATTGACACAGGTTTGGAGTTGACGGCATCAAAAGCAGCGAGCAGCATGAGGTCAGGACAGTGGCACAATGACATTCTGGACGGTGGCAAAACAGGAGTAGGCCACAGAGTTGTACAATGAGTCAGAGAGTGGAGGTCACACCAGCGCAGCTTGAGGTCAGGCCAGTGTGCACAAGTACATTTCTGAAGGTGCAAAAAACAGGCGTAGGCCATCAGAGTGGCACAATGACAGAGAGTGGAGGTAGTGGTGACGGTGGCAGCAGCTCATGAGGTCAGACCGTGGCACATCACATTCTGGAGGGTGCAAAAACCGGGCGTAGGCCACAGAGTGGCACAGATGACACAGTGTTAGGTCACGTCAGCAGCCAGTGCGCAGCAGCATGAGGTCAGACTGTGGCACAATGACATCGGATGGTGGCAACAACTGGAAGTAGGCCACAGAGTTGGCACAATGACAGAGAGTGGAGGTCACGGCCGCAGCAGCATGAGGTCGACAGTGGCACAATGACATTCTGGAGGGTGGGAACAACAGGAGGAATGGCACCCAGAGTTGGCACAATGACACAGGTTCTAGGTCAGCAGCGCCACCGCAGCAGCATGAGGTCATGACAGTGGCACAATGACATTCATGGAGGTGGCAACTCAACTGGAGTAGCCACAGAGTGCACCCTGACAGAGAGTGGAGGTGACAGCCAACCGCATGCATGAGGACCGACCGTGGCACCATGACAATTTGGCGGTGGCAACAAAAAAAGGAGAGAAGGGCCACAGAGTGGCACAATGAGCAGAGGCTGTGGAGGTGTCACGGCTAGCAGCAGCATGAGGTCAGACAGTGGCAACAATTACATTCTGGAGGTGAAAAAACAGGAGTAGGCCACAGAGGGGCACAATGGACGAGAGTGTGAGGGACGGTCGGCAGGCAGCATGGGAGGTCAACAGGTGGCACAATCACATCTGGAAGTGGCGCAAAAAAGGAATAGGCCACAGAGTGGCACAAGGGACACAGGTGTTAGGTCACGGGCGCGCAGCCAGCACACGCAGCAGCATTGAGGTTCAGACAGTGGACAAATAAACATTGAATCGGTGGCAAAATGAAGAAGGCCCCGAGTGGACACAATGACAGAGAGTGGAGGTCCCTGCAGCAGCAGCTAGAGGTCAAGGACAGTGGCACCATGACCTTTCTGGAGGTGGCAAAAAAACAGGAGTAGGCCACAGAGTGGCAACAAATGACAGAGGGTGGAGGTCACGGGCTGAGCGCAGCATGAGGTCAGACCGTGGCACAATTCAATTCTGGAGGTGGCGTGAAACACAGAGTAGGCCACAGAGTGCACAATTAACAGAGAGTGGAGGTGCCGGTGCAGCGCATGAGGTCAGGACAGTGGCACGCAAAGACATTCTGGAGGGTGGAAAAAAACAGGAATAGGCCGCAGAATGGCACAGATGACAAGTGTCTAGGTCACGGCAGCAGCAACAGCAGCAGCATGAGGTCAGGGACAGTGGCACAATGACAATTTGGAGTGGGTGGCACAAAAGACTGGAGCTAGGCCACAGAGTGGACCATGACAGGGGGGGGGAGGAGGTGGAAGTCACGCGCAGCAGCAGCGTGAGGTCAGACAGTGGCCAATGACATTTGGAGGTGCAAGAAACCCAGGAGTAGGCCACAGCGTGGCGACGCAATGACGGAGAGAGGAGGGGTGACAGCGGGCAGCGAGCATGAGGTCAGGACAGTGGCACAATACCTTCTGGGAGGGTGGCACAAAACTGGAGTAGGCCAGAGTGGACAATGACAGAGAGTGGAGGTGACGCGGCGGAGAAAACAAGCCTGAGGTTCATAGAGTGCACAATGCACCGTGTGGAGGTTCACGGCAGCAGCACAGCAGCAGCATGAGGTCAGACAGTGGACAATTGACAGAGTGTGGAGGTGGGTGCAATACAGTCCCTGGTAAGATGGTTGGTGGCAGATGGGAGAAACTGTCAGCAGCTGTGTGGCATCTGGCGGCGGTGCGGGGCATTCAGAATAGTTGGCGAGGCAGGTAGTTTTGAACCCAGACTGTCATTTCTACAGTTATGGGTTGAGGGCGTGCAATGGGTGATGTAGTCTGACGCCTTAAGGCATTGGGATGTTGTGTGGAAATCCTGGCCGATCCACGCCTGAGTCATCTTGAGAAGGGCAGTCGTTCCCCCTTTTTCCCCTGGAAAGCGGGTTTTTCCTTGGGGTAACGATGGCCCCCCCCGCACTGAACACCCCTCTGATGCCCCACTTTCTGGCCCCCGGGAAGGGGCAGTTTCCCATGGGAAACTCGGCAAAATTGGGGGCGACACATCCAGTTTTTTGGGGGCCCAGTGTCAGCGGGGTCTTCTAAAATGGGGGGGGAGGTGCTGGGCCCAAAGGGCCTGCTGCTGCTGCTGCTGTGGCGACTGGGCCCCCCTCACTAGGGGGAGTGAAGGAAGCTGGGCATCGTGACTCCAACTTAGGTTGCTGTGATGGAAATGGTTTCTGCTCCTACCCCCCCCCCCCCCACTCCCTTCCCCCCCAAACCGCGGCCCTTTTGGGACGGTTTAGCGCTGAAAAACCCCACGGTGAGACCTGTCAGAGGAGGGACCAAAGCCGCCATAGGGGAAACGGCCAACTAACTACGGGGGATTTCCCCATAGTATTTGGTTTGTCCCCCCTCTCAGTAGTTTGGGGAAAAAGACTCCCATTTTGGACCCGGGGAGCGAGGGTCCCAAAAGGGGGGGAGACCAAAGTCATCCCTCTGCCCGGGTTTTGACTATTCGGGTGTCACTAAACCAGGCAAAACAGTATGCTGTGGGCCATTCTGCACAAAAAGCTCCCGAGGGGCTCCCTGGGCCCCCATCTCCACTGATACTGTCACGGTGCTTGGGGGGCCCTTTGCCTCGCTTCCCCCCATCTCCCCTTAACCCCCCTCCAGGGTGCCCTGTCCCCTTCCTGTCAAACCGGGTAAGGGAAAAACCACTCATTTCACCCGACAATGCTTCTGATCCAATGTCCCCTCCTCCATTTCATCCCCCAAAGGACCATGTGGCCTGGATGTAGTCACCCCCCCCTTCCCATCCCCTGGGCCCCGACCGAATTTTTTGCATCTGTTTTTCCGGACATGAAGCGTGGAATGACGTTATTTTATCCCCTTGTCCCCGGCGACTGACAAAAAATGGCCTCCTCGAAAGGCCTCAACAAACGGCAGGTGTCAAAGCATTAGCTGCCACCGGGGTACATCAAAGTTACACAGGGGGTCCCCCCTCCGCCTGGATCATCAAAAAAACCGGTTTAAAGGGCCTTTTTTCGGGTTTATTTCAGGGCGGTCCCCAAAAGTGGCAGGCTGGCATTCCAAAAGGGGTTGGGAAAAATTGCATATCAGAGTGTTTGGGGGGGGGCCCTTCTGCCGCTGGAACTCGAGGAGGGTTTTTTCTGGCTTTTTTAGGAATGGAAAGAAGTGCAAAGGGCCCCAGGGGTTTCGGGGGCCTAAATTTTGAGAATGTTTTTGGGGAAGGGGTCGGGGGGAAAAAGGGGGTTTCAGGGAAATTTTCACAACCAGATTTTGGAAACCCACCGGGGGCCGGCCTTTAGGGGGGGGGAAATTTGGAACCCATCCCCTCCCTCGGTTGGGTTGGGAAAAGGGGGGGACCCCCCCCATTTCCCCCCTTTTTAAAATTTTCCGTCCCCTGGTTTCCCAAATTTTCCCGTTGGCGCAGAGAAAGTCACCAAGGGGGGGGGGGGGGGGGGCTTGGGGGGAATTTTTTCCCTTTTGCATTGGCCGGGCAGTTCCCTCCCTGTTTGGGCTTTTATTCCCCCGAGGCAAGCCCGGTGGGGAACTGCGTTACACCGCTGTGCCCTCAAATGTGGTTGGTGGAGCATGTGGAGGGTTTAGAATGGTGGTGGGTAGGACGAGGAGGAAACGGACCATTGGGGCCGGAGCCGCCCGTTTTGGGCAAAGTGGAGGGGAAAGTCTCCTGTCCAAAAATTTTTGGTGGGGCCTGGGAGGAACACCCTTCACCCCGTGGGCCTTTAAAAGGGCAAGTCTGCCCTGATGTAGTTTTCAGCCCCAGACCTCCGGCCCCCCCCCCCCATGGGCCCAAAACCTTGGAACAAACCCGGGAAACTCAAGGATGGGCCCCCCCGTCGGGTTTTTTACATTTTATTAATTTCTGGGACTGCCCTTTTTTGGGAAAAAAAAATTTGGGTTGGAATCTTTTCCCTCCGGGTCCCTCAAAAGGGCCTTAGTTCTTTGGGAAAGGTGGGGAAAAAGTCCCCCATTTGGAAAAAGGGGGGACGAGTACCAACAACTTTGGGCAGGAGCACGGCAGCTGCTGCACCTTGGATGGTTGGACGCATACCCGTTGTCTCTTTGCAATCGCCCGTGAAGGGCGCTGGCCCTGATAGCGAAAGGGGCAGGAGCAAACTGGGCCCGGGGATGATTTCAAAGAGAAACAGCTTCCTTCTGCAGGGTGTGGAGCCCTTTACTGGCTGCAATGGCAAAGCATTTCCCCTGGGCCCCTGCGGCTGCTTTTTCTGCGGGGGCAATTTGGCCACCACATCTGAGCCCCGTTTCTTCCCCCGGCCACCGGATGGTGACGCTGATGTGTTGACGCAGGCCGTGGGGCCAACGTTAGCTCCCTGGGCCCCGCTTCACTTTCTGCCCCCAGATTTTACATTAAACCCCTATTCGGTCCTCCAGTTTTCCTTTGCAAAAAAACTGCCACACCGCCCAGTTTTCGGTTTTTACCGCCCCGGGGTCCCCACTGAGTGAAACTACCGCCCCTGCCTCGCTGAGCCCCCGGCCGGCTACTTTCTTGGACCCGCGAAGCGGGTTTTTTACCCCGTGGTCGCTTGGTTCCGACCTCACACTTTTGCAACCCCTGCTGGGTCACGGCCCCAAAAACCCCCTTGCTTTGGGTGCGCCAAAAGCCTTTAGCGCAAGCTGACCCCCCCTCTTTTTCCCGATGGGTGAGAAGCCCTTGCCCACCGGGGGTCCCCCCAAAAGGGGGTGGCTACTTTACATCTATTTGTTTTTTCCTCATCACTGCTGTTTCCCCATCCCCCGGTCTTGGTATTCAAGGCTGAGCCTCACAAATAACCCTTTCCCCCGCCACTTTTCAACATCTAACTTTTTTGCTTCCTGGGAAAAACAGGGGGTATTGGCCCCCTTTTTTCGCTGTCCCAAATTTGCTGCTGACTGCCCCCCTCAAAAATTTTTCATTTTCCCCGCTAAAAAATGGCGCTGAGCCCCGGGCCACATAGTAATCTCTTTTCTGAGGAACCGGATGGGACAGAGGCGGGTTGAGGACGGGTGGGGCCGTGACCCCCTTCCGGGGAAAAGCCCCCTAAGGGTTTTTGTCTGACCGGGTTCCCCCTGACTCTTGGCTTTGGGGGGGCAGATGTCATTTTGGGGGGAAATTTTTTGAACCCAGTTAAACCCAAACAAAAACCCTTGGGTTGCTTTGTGCAACCGGCCGCTAGATGACAGGGGGCAGTTTGTGGGCCTTTCCCCCAGTTAACCCCTGCTGCGACGTCCCCCTTTCTGTGCTTTCGACCTGAAGGGCCCGGAAAAGTTTGTGCCTCTGCCACTCGGAGGTTTAAGAGCCCGCCCCTCTCTTCCCGACATTTCTGTTTGTTCTAAAAAGTACAACCCCTGTTTTTATGGATATTTTGTATATGATAAATAAAACACCCGGGAATGACTCCCAAAATTTAAACCCCCTAAAAGCTTTTGGGAAAAAATTTGGGTATAAATTGCGCTCCACCCAAATGGGCCGGAAAAAAAAGAAATTGTAGGGCCGTTTAAAAAAAATCTTGGTTTTTTTACTTGGGAAATTAAAAGCCCAAACAGGGGGTTAAATAAAACCCCCCGGGTTTTGAATTTGCTACAGAAATTTTTTCTTGGGGGGTGAAAAACCCGTTTTTTTTATGGTTTCCCAAATGAAGAAAAAACGCTTTTAAATTTAAACCCCCGGGTGGGAAATTGCGGAAAAAAATTGAAACAACCCAAAAAATACGGTTTGCTACGTGGGTTTCAATGGGGGGTTTTTTTCGTACACAACCCAAAAGAAAAAAAATTTTAATTTAAACCCTTTTGCTTGTGAATTTTTTGCTTTCAGGAAAAATTTTTTGTTTGGGGGTGGAAAACGGGGGTTTTTTGTCACCACAGCAGCAAAACAACGCTTAATTAACCCCGGGGGGGAAATTGCGCCCCAAAAAATTGGGCAACCCCAAACTACAAGCTTTGTTTAAAAATGTTTTTTCAAAAGGATGGTTTTTTTTCGCTAAAACAACAAGAGAAATTTTAATTTTAATTAAAACCCTTTGCTTGTGAATTAGGCCCCACAGGAAAAATGTAATTTTTTTTTGGGGGTGGAAAAAACGGGTTTAATTTTTTGTCACAAAAAGCAGAAAAAAACGCTTAATTAAAACCCCTGGATTAAATTGCGCCAAAAAAAATTGAGCAAAACCCCCAAAATAGGAGCTTTGTAGCGTGTTTCAATGGCGGGTTTTTTACCCCTACAAACAAGAAAAAAAAAAATTTGTAAAATTTAAAATTCGCTTTTGAAATTTTTTGCTTTCAGGAAAAAAAAGTATTTTTTTGGGGGTTTAAAAAACGGTTTATTTTAGTCACCACAGGAAAACAAAACAAAGCTTAATTTAAACCCCGGGTGTAAATTGCGGCAAACAATTGAGCCCAACCACAAACTCCCAGGGTTTGTAGCGTGTTACAATGGGCCCTGTTTTTTTTTGCTACACAACAAGGGGAAAAAATTGTAATTTAAACCCCGCTTTGGGAATTAGGCCTTTCAGGAAAAATGTAAATTTTTTTTGGGGGGGAAAGAACGGGTTTTTTTTTTTTAAATCCCCACAGCAGAAAAAAAACAACGCTTTAAAATTTAACCCCCGGGGTGTAAAATTTCGCCAAACCCAAATTTAGGGAACCAAAACTCGAAACTTTTTTCGTGTTAAATGGGTTTTTTTTTACGCTACCCAAAAAAGAGAAAAAATTGGGAATTAACCTTCGCTTGTGAAAATTTGGCTACAGGGGGAAAATTTTATTTTTTTTGGCGGTGAAAAAAAATGGTTTTTTTTTAGGGCACCACAACAACAAAAAAAAACGCTTAATTAACCCCTTTGGGTGTAAATTGCGCAAAAAATTGAGCAAACAAAAAAGAATTTGGTTTTTTTGTTTGTAAAAACACTGTTTCTTTTAAAAGAAAAAACAACCCGGAACGGCTTAGAAACACCCCTTGGATATTCAATTTCTTGAAACAGATAGCATTAAAATTATATGCAGCTGCATTTTTTCGCACATTTGGGGCTTCAGATTCAATACCCCCACAAAAATCAAAATTAGGGAAAAATTTAAAAGAAGGGAGTTCCCCCTGAGACAAGCTAGACAAAACCCCCCCCCAAAATCGCTGTATTAAAAAAACAGTTCTCATTTAAAAATCAGCCGCGGCAAGGGCCCCCCCTGATCAGTACAAGTGGAGGCGGGGTTTTAGCCCCGCTCGCGCCCGGCTTTATAGTGCCCGGGGACCCTCCAGAATTTTTTGCCCTTTACTGATTGGCTTATCTTTTGAAAATGTCATGCAGGCTATGCCCTTCTTCCCCCCAGAGTGCTTTGCCCATGTAGCGCCATGTGCTCGCAGCCATTTTATCAATCAAAAGCAGACTTCGTTCACCCGAAGTACCCCAAACTTCGACTTTGTTCAGAACCGAAGTTTTCCTGAAATTCTAAACGAATTCCACTTCGTAAGAATCAATTCGCCCATCTCTAATTATCATACATGTCGCCCGATGAGTTAATAGGATCTGCCAGGATGCATTAAAATGGACTATAAAGTATCTGTGATATCTGCATCATGGATCCTGTCAAAGCAAAAGCCATAATGTCCGAGTGAACAGACTTAAGACAAGATATATTTTCTCAAGATAATTTGAAAGCATTGCAAAGCCATGTACTAAGACTAAATGAGAACCAAATAATAAATATTACCGGATTCAAATGGAAATCTAAATAAATTGGTGTATTAAATCAGGTGAAATGAATAAAAAATCTATAAATACATCTATAAAATTAAAGAAAAAAATTGGGATGGAAAGAAATATTTGGTCTTCAAGCAACTACAAGCTATTTAAAAGAGAATATATAGGGTAGGCTTTTGTGGTTTAGAGTAAACTCATTAAATGATGGAAGCCTCCACACCTTAATCGAGTAGAACAATGATCATTCATTGAAATGCAGACCTACCTAAAGATAAACTGTTTGAAGAGTGAGGTGGGAACTGTCAGCATGATAGTACCATAAAACTAGTACAGGAAAATACATTATCTGTTTCATGGATTATGGTTTTGGATACATAGAAAAGAAATTGGTTGATGGGCTTCAACATGAGGACATGATAAGTGGAGTACTTTAATGGTTTCCAAGAAATTTTTCCTAGAGTTAGGCCTGTGTAAGGAGAAAATAAGGGTAAAGAAGACAGAGGATACATATTAACAAGAAAGGATAAGTACTCTTTTTTCCAGTCTGACAAATAGAAGATAGAGAAAAGGACACAATTAAATGGTGTGTTTCATTGCAGATAACCCTACGATCTGTTCCCACTCCCTGATGTAATAGTATGTCAAAGACCTCTGTTAGTTAGGTCTCTTTGATGTACTATTGCATCCAGGTGATCACACTGGCATAATGTGTTCAATAGCGGAAGGACAGCAGTATTACACTATTGGTATCCGCCTAATTATTACACCATGTACTATAGAAATATTTAGTTATTGTAGGTCAATGATGAACAGTGTAAAAGAAAAAAAAAATAAGAAAACACATGAAGTAATGTTGTGCATTTTTTCTTTGCTTGTGAATCCACAATAAATGCGTTTCTCCAGGCATACTCTCCTGCCTTATCTGGCACTGGGCATAGGCAGATGCAAATGCGTGAGTGCTGGCACAATTGCAAAAGCAGCAATATAACACCCAACAAGTATAGTGTGCATGGGTCCTATTCTAATTATTAGGACCTAATTAGCACAATTATGGGTTTGCAGTGCATCTCTCCATGTCGGATGTCAGATTGGGTCTACGGTATGCCTTGTGGTACTCTGCATATGTTAAAAAATAAATAAATGCTAACATATGTGCCCCAAGATGCTGCATGCAGTAAGTACAATTTGCACTGCAAGACAACAAGACCCAATATTTCTGTATTGGTGTAAACATGAGAATATTATTGACTCTGCAATGGCAAGATGAAGAATCCCCAAACTTTTGTGGAGTCCTGAAAGTCAAAAATGGCCACAGCTCTGCACACTTGCTCTGAGACAATATAGGACAGAAAACTCATTTGCAAACCTCTTTAGTGGCAAGTAAATCTGGCCAAGGATTTGTAGAATAATTATTGCTGAGAACATAGTGAGGTCATTTGTAAAAAATAGAGCATATAAATCTTAAGAAATGCAAAAAATGCAAAGAACTACTACATTTGCCACATTTATGTGGTGTGTAGACTTTTTAGTTTGCAGGCATGCAAAAAATCCCTGAAATCCTGCTTAAAGGGAACATATAACCAATATCTTATTTTTTTTAATTATTAAAAGAGATAATGATACATATTTATTTTCTTCTCAGCTGTTTCTATTTTCTGATTGTAGATTTCTTTTATTCTGTTTTCTGAATATTATTATAGTGAAAGCCATCTTGGTGACCTGCTTTAAAGGGGTTTTCTCATTACAGGCTTTCATAAGCATCTTAAGCTTTCTCTCTTTCCTATGGCTTCAAAGTCTCTCCTCCCAGTAGGCATGTCTTCCCTCACTGAAGACTGGTGCCATCATCATACTGTGTGAGCAGGGGAAGGGAGAGGATGTCACAGCTCTGCAGACCTCCTGCAGTGGTCAGTTTTCATGTCAGTAGAGCTCTCAGCTCCCTCCCAGGCTCCAATCCTTGTAACCAGAACAGCTGCATTGCTTTATACACACAGCTATACACACAGCCTGAAATGATGAAACGAATATGAGAAATGCACTTCTCACATTTGTTTCATTAGTTCAGGCTATGTGTATAACTGCTTACACCAATGCAGACCTGTGACATTCTCTTATACACAATAAGGCTGTATTATATGGGGGGTAGTTAATCTAGCAGCTAGAGACTCAGTAATTGCCCAGATCATTCACATAGAACTATCACTGGGAGAAGGGGCATAGAGGAGCTCATGTAGTCATTATTACACAGCTCAGGGTGCAGTAAAAGACAATGAGAACTCAGACACAGACAGCAGCCATTTTCACTTTCATTTTACACAGCTCATAGGGAAGAGATTGTAAGCAGCCAATCACAGCACAGGGAGCGTGTCCCATCCAGGGCTGAATGAAAGGGGGCGTGCCCCGACCACTTGCTGCAGAAAAAGCTCTAGACACATAGAGATTAACTTGTAACTGCTATACTAAATGATTTAGGTAATTCAAACCAATTGCAAAAGTGATTATTTTTACTGTCCCCATCATTACAGATACAATCTTTGTAGCGAGAAAACCCCATTAACAGCATTTAGGTATATGCTTTACTGCAGTTGCATGAACTTTTGTAGCATGTGAACAGGAGGTGACACTTTCTCCATTCTATGGGAGAGTTTCTCTGTGACCTGGGAAGAAGTTACTGTATCTGATAAGCTCCAACCATCCCATACTATGAATGGTGGATCCTGTTTCATCTTCACATTGGTGTCACATTTTATTGTAATCCTGTCTGTGATAATAATGAGGAGACTGCTGGGAAGTGATCTCCATAAAATATGAAGTATCAGACTACTATTTCGCTTAGTGGCCAAGTGAAAACTACAGAATCTTTGGATTTTTTAAAATATAGATAGTGACATGGAAAATTTAAAAAAAAATACAAAAAATTCTCAAAAATATACAAAGAATTTTCTGGTGACACATTCCCTTTCTCTTTGAGTTCTAAATTTCACTTGTAACTGCACTCTTGTATCCAACTAGCATCATGTTGTGCAGAATTCAAATGACGGACACCCTTAAAATGTCCTCCGAAGAATATTATATTAGTATAGGAAAATATCCGAATAATAATACTGCATGCCCTTGAGATCCCTACACAGCTGTAAGGTATCATAAAGAGATCTGTCTGAAAATGATGACAGCATGAAACGTGCACCTGAAACCAGTATAATCTTATCTGCTATTATTTATGGCCACCAGGATTGTGGATTACTCTTACTGTATTGAATCTTCATGTGCTAAAGGCAAGAATTCCTTACATGATTACTGTGTTATTATATGTGTGAATGGTACAAAAACAGTAACGTCCATGCACTCTGCAGACACATGCAGGAACTACTAGTATGTGTAAATTCAATGAGAGAATGAGGAGTCGTATTCATTTGTACATTGGATACTTTACCTATTTTACTTTCCCCTAATTGTGGTTGGAACTTTAATAATTTATGGTCAAGGCTTCCAGAAATCATTTCAGGGCTCTGTATAGCTGAAGTATCTGGACCCTCCCAACCATTACCAGTTCCTATCTTGAACAATATCTGTGGATCCCTTTTTAAAAATGTAATTAAGGCCCCTGACAGGAATCCTGCCAATACTGCCCTAATGGTGCCCCTGTTGATGGCTTATCCTCAGGATATCAGATCAATGGGGGTCCGAATCTAGGCTTAAGAGACATTTTTTTCATTATAATTTACTACTTTAAAAACAATAAAACTTTGTTTAAAATTGATTTGCTCCACCATTTTCTGAGAGCAATAACTTTTTTTTTATTTTTCCATCTACGGACCTCTGTGAGGGCTTATTTTTTTAAGACGAAAAAAAGAACAGCCAGCTCACCTATATGAAGTAGGTGTATGCTTGTGCGGATCCGACGAAGCATAGTTTGAAGTTTCCAATAGAAAGATCTGATCCAGCAAGTAGAGAAAATATAAAAATAATCTTCTTTATTAGAAACTTCGTGAAAAACAAAGTGGTACACCAGAGACAATGGAAAGCTTACACGTATCGATCATGACTAAGGGGGGCATGTATGAACGGGGCTGCGCCAGAAGTCTGGCGTATTTTCAGCCCGTCATCTAGCGCAGCCCCGTTCACAATAGTTAAAAGCCCTCCGTACGCCAGTATCAGGCGCATTACAGAGCATCCGCGGCACTTTGAAATGCGCCTGATGTTGGGGGGCGTGCGGGATGCAGGGCGCACTAGAACCATACGAAGCTATAGGTTTATAGCTTCACTACGGCATTTCTAGGCGCATTACTGCTGGAACAGGTAAACCACTTTCAAAGTGGTTTACCTGAGCCAGAAGTGTTGCCGTAGCGCTAGAATGCACCTGATTTATGACCTGTGTAGAGCAGGTTCAGAAATCAGGCGCATTCTATGCCATTGTAATGAGACTATTTGAAACTAAAACTGAGTTCTTATTGGTTGTTATGGGAAACAAAGACAGTCTCACTGCTGGACAGTTTTGATATATAAGGCCAACTGTACCAGAAAAAAAGAAAATGGGACTATCACCCAGTGCCCAAAATAGCCATTCATCCTGGCACATGTGAAAAGCAGTACAGAACATGTAGTTCTGCACTGTTATGTAGACAGGCGCTACTAGTTTGGCAATCACTGTATGGATCAGTGTCTGGGACATTGTATATTGAAACCATACTTAACATACTATGTCCCCAGAAAGACCATTGTATGTTGAAAATATTGTACCATGAGGTCATTGTAACTTGAGGGATCACTTTATATTTATTAGACATTTACAGATACAGTAATGCCAGTTATGTTTTATTTTTTGTTGTTTTTTTTTTATTTGTAAAATGGGAAAACAGGGTGTTTTTAACTTTTTAAAATGTTTTATATGTTTAAACTTTTTTTTAATTTTTAGTTCCCTATGGTACCTGACTACTATCGGGTGTGATTACTTGTACAATTTTCTGCAACACTAATGTATTGCAGAACAGCATAGAATAATAGCTCCCTAATTATACTTTGCCTCTGATTGATGTTTGGAAGGGGAGCCTTCCATCATGCATTGTTGAGATGCCATGGACATGTCAAATGTCCAGGATTGGAGTTATCTGTGTTTCTGGCCACTGAAGGTAGGCGCCCCATCTATACATTCTTGCAACGCACTAAGGGTGACATGAATAATCTAGGCACATAGAGGCCAGTTCTAAATAGCTTTGAAGCAGTGTAGAATGCACCAGAATGTATGGATCTGTTCTACCGTGTCATAGATTTAGCACACTCTAGTTCTATTACGATAACTCACCCTCCGGTAAATCACTTTTAACTTGGTCTGGCTGTTCCAGCAGTAATGCGCCTAGTTTTTCCGTTCTCCAGTCATAATAGTTTAGAATCATACGGTTGAGGGCGACACGTCCCCAGAACGCCTCCACACCTTGGGCACATTACAAAGGCCCTGCACAATGTGCCTACTTTTGGAGTGCGTCTTCTCACACATCTAGAGCACAGGGCAGCGCCAGTTTTTGGGCTGAAAGGACACCAGGATACTGGTGCAGCCCTGTACATACATGTCACCCTAACTGTCTGGCATGAGGTATCAGAATCTACCACTCTGATATTGGTTGCTCTATCTTAAAGAGGACCTATAACCTCCAGGGAAACCTCAGTTGTCTAAATTGTTCGGAAAGGTGTTTTAAGTAAGTAATAAATGACTGTGTTTGAAATCTTGCAGATTACAA
Source organism: Phyllomedusa bahiana (assembly GCA_025379985.1). NCBI lineage: Eukaryota > Metazoa > Chordata > Amphibia > Anura > Hylidae > Phyllomedusa > Phyllomedusa bahiana. The sequence continues at coordinate 57,161 of JAODAL010000110.1, forward strand.
ACACACTAATTTATTACTCCCTTTCCAAACAGTTTAGATAAGTGAAAGAGGTTTGCTGGTAATAAAGGCAGTTTAATTGGAGCGCAGTTGAAACTGCACCAAAACTGCGCTGTGTGAAAGCACCCAGCAGCATGTCCTGGAAACAAGTTGATGTGCTGGAAACAAGAAAGATGGGCAACTATAAGGATCTAAGTGCCTTTTACAAGGGTCAAATTGTAATGGCCAGATGATTGGGTCAGAGCATCTCCAGATCTGTAGATCTTGTGGGACATTCCCAGTATGCAGTTATTAGTACTTACGAAAAACAGTTATAATGTTATAGCTGACTAATATATTTTGTAGGTGTCTTTAGGATCTATACTAAGAGTTATGTGGCACTACTTTAAAGAGTACCCTTCACCTCCACACAAACACAAACAATAACAGTAAATGAAATTATAAGATTATGTGAAAGCACCATATTATATCCCACTCTCTTATGGATGCCATGATCACAAGATAATCAGAGTTAATTTCTTCACCTGTACCACATAATATTTATAGGTAGTTTAATAATCATCTAACAATTATAAACTGATGATCCTAGTCTTAAATACATCTTAGTTTCCTGCTTACTACCATATTCACATAGCATAGAAATATCAGAACAAAGCAAAACCATCCACTTTACATTAATTTTAGCAGAAGTTTTTTTTAGCTTACTAACAGTGGTTATATGAAACTGTTACAGGCAAATGCTTCTTTACCAGGCGTCAGGATTTTCAACTTAGAGCTTAGAAGAGAGATGCAAACTCTCTTTCCGCCTTCCAAGACCCTTAACTTTTTTTTCTGTCTTCATAGCCCTATGAAGACTTATATTTGAGGGACCAGATGTATTTTTTAATGGTTCTTCATACTATATACAGAGAAACAAAAAAAAATGCGGTATGGAATATGAAAAAGTAATGTAATTGTGGTTTTCTTGTTTTTAAGGATTTTTATGGGGTTGTTTTTAAGGTGTTCACTGTGCAATATAAATGACAATTTATTCTGATATGGTTTCAAGGATATAAATTTTTTTTTTTGATTATATATTTTTCTTTTATTGATATTTGAACCAAAGAAATTAGGCTTGAATAGACATGGAATAATAAGGCAATACAACTTACATCCATCGTACCATACCATGAGCATAATGGAGCTAAACCTAAAACATTTTATGAACCTTACATGACCTGAACTGAACCTAATGGACAAGACAGAAACAAGCGGGGAGGGGGGGACACATAAGATAGCCTGAGAGAGGGATCACGGGGGACCACCTCTACCTCCAGAGTGACCTCAGATATCATTAGTTAAAGCATAGACATCCCAGGATGACCAAATTTGTGTGAACAAATCAAGCTTATTATGTACAGACGCTGTAAGGTACTCCATGTTCCTAAGGTCTCTCATTTGTCCATATAGCTCAGAGAGGCCCGGTGCCCTCTTACTTTTCCAGTGAGCTGATACTAGGCAGCGAGCTGCCGTAAGAACATGCAGCCTTAGTTTAAGCAAACATTTCGGGAGCTTGATTGGAAATAGATTGAAAAGAAAACATATTGGGTCCATCGGCATGAGGATACCTAACAAATCGTTAATGAACATCTTAACCGCTGTCCAAAAAGTTTGAATTGTATGACATTCCCAGAAGATGTGATAGATACTACCATCGCCAACATCTGTCCGGAATTGTCGGGTTTAATTTGTGCAACAAGGAAGGAGTATGGTACCAGCACATTAAGATTTTATATATGTTCTCTTTATACGTCGTGCATTGAGAGGTCTGCGAAGCCCGTTTCCAGATAAGGTCCCATTCCTCCGTTGAGATATCTCTATCTAGCATTACTTCCCACTTTGACATATATGTATGTCGCGGTGCTTCATCTGGAAGGGGTTCAACAGAATAGCATAAATTCCTGATATTAACCCCCTAGTGGATGAGTTTAACCGGCATAGCTTCTCGAACTGGGTAGGGGCGGAAACCGTCCTTGAGTGCAAAATACATGACATATAGTGAGCAATTTGCATGTAAGTAAAGTAGCAACTGGTAGGCAACTCATGCTCTGTCTGAAGTGTTAGGAAAGGTTAAAAGGCGCTTAGTTCTATGATCTACTATGTCGGCAAAGTGGAAAAGACCTTTGTTAAACCACCACCTCATGGCCTGACCCCCCATTCCCTCCGGAAACGACGGGTTAAACAAAAAGCTAGTCATGGCCGATAATGAAGAACATAATCCAAATTTACTCGCACATCGAAGCCATATTTCTCTCGTGAGGGCCATTGGGCCTAGCAGAGCCCTGTCCACAGGTGCATGGGAAGTGGCCCACAACAGAGAATTAGTGTGTATAGGTGCTAGCCATAACTTCTCAATTTCAAACCATACCGAATAGGTATAGAGGGAGGACCAAGCAGGGATTCGCCTTAGTTGGGATGCCCAGTAATACCTAGGCAAGTCCGGTACTGCTAGGCCGCCGTTCCTTTTCCCAGTCATTAACACACTCTGTTTGATTCTGTGTCACTTGTTAGCCCATATAAACCTGAGTACAGCCGATTGGAGAAGTTTTAGATCTCTCATTGGCACCCGCATGGGTAGAGTTTCGAAAAGATATAATAATTTGGGCAATAGAGACATTTTAAACGCTGAGATGCGCCCGAATAGCGATAGTGGTAGCCCCATCCACTTAGCCATAGTCTGTTTAATTTCTTGGAAAACTTCAGGAAAGTTATGTCTATATAAGGACGCGTAGGACGTTGTTAAATGTACTCCCAAATATTTGATATATGAGGATTTCCAATTATAGGGAAAGTTGGCCATAAGAGAACTCACCATCTGTTTAGGCATGTTTATTGGTAACACTTCCATTTTTGCAGTGTTAATTTTATAGCCTGAGATGGTGCAAAACTCATTAAGCAATCTATGTAGGTTAGGGAGGGATATATGTGGTGATGTTAATGTCAGTAGGATATCATCCGCGAAGAGAGACAACTTAAATTCCCTCTCCCGCAGGGAAACCCCATGGATGCTCGGGTTAAGGCGGACAGCGGAGGCTAGAGGTTCCACACACAGGGCAAAAATAAAAGGCGAAAGGGGGCAACCCTGTCTAGTGCCATTTAGGAGGGAGATCATTGGAGACATATTGTGTAGCAAGCAATTGTTGCCGTCGGTTTGGAATACAAGGCTTTCAGCGCCTGAAGGAAGGGGCCACCAATTCCAGAGGATTGCAACACTGAAAACATGTAGGCCCAACCGATGCGATCAAATGCCTTCTCGGCATCAAGGCTCAATACTAAGGCTGATTGATTAGATTTATTAACCGCATCGATCAGGTCCACCGTCCTCCGGATATTGTCCCCCCCCCTGGCGATTCAGGATAAAACCCACCTGGTCTTTATGGATAAGTCTGGGTAAGCGTATAAGGATATACATTTTTTAAAGTTTATGTTATATTTTACAACTTTTAAAAAATTTTGACTTTTATTATTTTTTTAAAATTTGCTTGACAACACCATTTCTTGACACCAATAACTTCCTTGTTTTTCCATCCAATGGACCTGAGTAAGGGCTCATTTTCTGTGGGTTGAATTGTAGTTTGTAGTAGTACCGTTTTGGGAAACACTGAGGTTTTTAATCACTTTTTTCCATTTTTTTCTTGTGAGGCAAAATGACAAAAAAAAACACAATTTTAGCCTGTTATATGTTATATTTTAATTGCTCTGACTGTTACAGACACCAATTATGTTAAACATCTTTATTTTTTTATTTGTAAAATGGCCATAGGAGGGAGCTTTGAGCTTCGAAAATTTGTTTTATATCTTTAATCTTACTTGTGCCTATAGTTCCTGTAGAGTATTTGACTACTAGGGGGCGTAACAAAAAAAAAAGTTTTGCAGAACAGTGTTCTAATATGGCTCTCCTATTACATCCTGCCTTAGGCTAGGAAGGCAGCCACAAAGGCCTTTATTAGGCTCCTGGCTGTCATAAAAACTGGTCAGCATCCTGCGAGTAAGCCCGCTCAATACTCCCTTGCTGATATTAGCACGTGAATCTACGTCTAATGTAAAAACAGGGGTTAGTAGCGTGATAAAATGCATTGCTGTATAAATTCACAAACTATCCTTTATGCTGTATGCAAAACAATTCCTTTTTTAATCAAAATGTCCACAAAATTTGAAGACAATTCACGTTTGAAAACATATACAGCAAAAGTAAGTGGTATACTCAAAGCTATTAGTGGTAGCAAAACTGTGCATCCATGTATTTGCTTCATTCTTCCCCAGAGGAAGAAATGGAGAATTGCTCCTTACATACATTGGCCTGTACATCTTATACTAGGGAGCCACAAGCCATGTGTGCACTATCATCCAGGCTCTGCCACAGGGTTAATGTGGCAAAACACCCTTCCTCAGCTTGCTTCTAAAGCTTTTACAAGATAACCGAACAATATGAAATTTCCAGTTGGCTACTATGTATTATTGTATTGTTCCAGAGGCTGAGAATTTATCTTTACTATACCTTCCAATAATGTTGTGAATCTGAGACAATCAAATGGGCTTACCATATGTGTACCAGCAGGGGGAAAAGGACATAGGAAAAATGGTCTGGATTCAACCACAAGCAGATATATAGAAAGTAAAAAATCCCTTGTCCATTCCAGAACAATAAAACTTGGCCTTTATTTAAAATCCATTAAAAACATAGCAAACAGAAACATAGCATTTTCTCCTTCATGTATCTGTTTGCCCTGTTGTTCATGGATTTAAAATAAAGGTCAAGTTTTATTGTTCTGGAGTTCTAGAGTGGACAAGGTTTTTTTTACTTTCTATATATTTACATATACAGTAAAGGAAATAATTATTTGATTCCTTGGTGATTTTGTAAGTTTGCCCACTGACAAAGACATGAACAGTCTATAATTTTAAGGGTAGGTTCATTTTAACATTGATAGAATATCAAAATAAAATCCAGAAAATGACATTGTATAAATTATATAAATGTATTTGCATTTTGCTGAGAGAAATAAGTATTTTATCCCCTCTCAACCATTAAGAGTTCTGGCTCCTACAGACCAGTTAGACGCTCCTAATCTACTCGTTACCTGCATTAAAGACAGTTGTCTTAAATAGTCACCTTTATAAAAGACTCCTGTCCAAAGACTCAATTAATCAGTCACACCCTAACCTCTACAACATGGGCAAGACCAAAGAGCTTTCTAAGGATGTCAGGGACAAGATCATACAATGCACAAAGCTGGAATGGGCTACAAAACCATAAGTAAGACGCTGGGTGAGAAGGAGACAAATGTTGGTGCAATAGTAAGAAAATGGAAAAAATACAAAGTCAATCGACATAGATCTGGGGCACCATGCAAAATCTCACCTTGTGGGGTATCCTTGATCATGAGGAAGGTGAGAGATGTCACAGACGGCGCCGCAGCCCATGGGGCAGGCTGTGGGTGCGTCCGTCCGACTACTGTTTTCCCGGTGCTGGGGGCGAGCGGCGCCGCAGTCCGGCTGCCGGACCGTGGGCGCACTCGTCCCCCGGAGTCTAATAACTTACCCGTCCACGTTCCTGACTCCCTGCACCCTTGTGCCGGCCAGTGCACGCATCCCCGCTCTTTAGGGCGTGCGCGTGCCGGCTTCTGCAGATTTAAAGGGCCAGAGCGCCGGTAATTGGCTGGTGCCGGCCGCTGACCCTATTTAGAGGCTCCTCCTCTGGCAGCTCTCCGCCGGATCTTTAGTGCCTTCATAACCTACTGAGAAAGCATTTTCTGCTTCATCTGTCGTTCCTGTGTACCGTACCGCCTAGCTTCTGTTTCCCATTCACGAACTTCTGCCGCCTGCCCTGACCTACCGCCTGACCCCCGACTACGACTCTGCCTGACGATTTTGTACCACGCTCACCCTTGGCCGCCACTGCAAGCAAGTCTCGCCAGTAGAAGCGACCTGGTAGTTTCCCGCCGCAGCAAGTCCATCCTGCTTTGCGGCAGGCTCTGGTAAAAACCGGGTTCTACTTAGACTCCGCTCCCTGGCGAGGGCATTTGCCATCGCTTCCAGTGGTCCAGCGATTCCACTACTTTGGTGCGTTACAAGAGATCAGCCTAAAACTACACGGGGGGAACTTGTTAATGATCTCAAGGCAGCTGGGACCACAGTCACCAAGAAAAACATTGGTAACACATTACACCATAATGGTTTCAAATCCTGCAGTGCCCGCAAGGTCCCCCTGCTCAAGAAGGCACATGTGCAGACCCTTCTGAAGTTTGCCAATGAACACCTGGATGATTCTGTGAGTGATGGGGAGAAGGTGCTGTGGTCAGATGAGCTCTTTGGCATTAACTCAACTCGCCGTGTTTGGAGGAATAGAAATGCTGCCTATGACCCAAAGAAAACTGTCCCACTGTCAAGCATCGGGGTGGTAACATTATGTTTTGGAGGTGTTTCTCTGCTAAGGACACAGGACTACTTCACCGCATCAATGGGAGAATGGATGGAGCCATGTACTGTAAAATCCTGAGTGACAGCCTCCTTCCCTCTGCCAGGGATGAAAAATGGGTCGTGGCTGGGTATTCCAGCAAGACAATGACCCAAAACATACATCCAAGGCAACAAAGGAATGGCTCAAAAAAGCAACATTAAGGTCACTGGAACTTGGCCTAGCCAGTCACTTCAGACCTTAATCCCATAAGAAAGAAACATACTGGAGGGAGTTGAAGCACCGATTTGCCAAGCCATAGACCTCAAAATCTTAATGACTTAGAGAGTATGATTTGAAAGAGGAGTGGACCAAAATTCCTCCTGACATGTGCTCCAAAATTTAATCATCAACCTACAAAAAACGGAATTACGCTGAGTGCTTGCCAACAAGCGGTTTGAGCCACCAAATATATGCTTGGCCAAGACAGGGGATCAAATTACTTATTTCCTTTCTCACTGCAAAATGCAAATAAATTTATATAATTTATACAAAGTGATTTTCTGGATATTCTATCTCTTAATATTAAAATTAACCTTCCCTTAAAATTATAAATTGTTCATGTCTTTGTCAGTGGACAAAGATCAGCAAGGGATCAAACAATTATTTCCTTAACTGTATGAACATCCAGAAACATCAACAAGCAATGAAACACATCAGTGTCTTAGAAAAAGAAGAAAAAAATTCCCTTCCCATAAACTAAATAGAAAAACAATAATGATCTCAACCGCATTCCATCTCCCGAACCTTCAGGAGTTTACAACTGCAACAAACTTATAACACACGAACATATATCAGCTCACATCCACTAAACACATAAATAGTGTCTAAAGAGTGCTGAAGAGGCGCATCTGTAACATACAAGACAAATAGACTGGGCTTCTCCTTGAAAAGTTATCATTTTTTTGGGTGTGGTTTTAGATGATTTTAAATTATAGTTTTATTTTTTTTAATAGTTGTGTACTTAAATGAGTAACAGAGATAAAGATTGTTAGTTTGAAAGGTTGAGGTTTGGGCTTAGTGTTTTTTAATAATATTTATATTTTTGTGCTTCATTTTTGTGTGTTAAAAAGATCTTTAGAGGGACATTTTTTTTAAAAATTTTCATATACAGTATCATACAAAAAGTGAGTAAACACCCTCAGATTTATGTAATATATTGTATAATAATCTTTCGATGGGTACAACACTGAAGACACGTTTGACTCGGAATGTAAATAGTCATGTATACAGCTTGTTTAACCCCCTATCACCTACCAGTTTTGTGACCATCCCTGACATAGTCCCCATTTTTAAACTATGACATGATTCAGTCTTAGTTGCACATAAATTAACCTTTTTGATACTATTACCAATCCAAGTGATTCAGACACACTGTTTTCGTAGAGACAAGCATTTTTCTTATTATATAAGTAAGAAATTTTGGTCCAAGACAATTCTGTTTTTAATGAAACAAAAACATAAAATGGGAAAAATTACTTAAACATTTGCCAATAGTTCAAAGTTCAAACAATTTCGCGTTCTTAAGGCACAGAATGGTTTAATTTTCAACCACAAAATAGTTTTAAATAGATTATCTATCAAATTCGACCTACTAGGTGTGCGAATCATTTTTTATTAGTGACAAATTTAGTTTTTAAACACATGTAAGGGCTTAAAAATTTTGTATAAATTTGTTCAAATTTTTCAAGAAAATTGCAACATTGATCACACATTAGGAACTAGTTCCAGGAGATCTGACGATGGCTCTCGCGAGGGCCTGTATGATTTAGATACCCCCATAACACATATTCTCACTAAGAAATGACATACAACACTCCTTTAAATATTTCGAAACACAAGCATTTAGGAAGTATCATCAACCTATTAAGGTTTTTCAGCAGAATGAAGAACAGTGGAGGTGAAATTTCGTTTGCAAGATTTTCAATTTTTATCCATTAATCACGGAAACATGATAGAGTGGCCAGGGAAATGTTACCTCAACATCCGATTCCCCCCAATTCCTGCCACATTTTTAGTACATATCCTTATATTGCCTTAGGCAGTTATGAGGTTCAACCACAAGACACCCAGATCACGGAGGAGCTCTACTAGGACTCTGGGTCTCATTGTTTCACTTTGATTTCCTTCTAGAGGGCGTCTCATTCGAGTTTGTCGACACCACATAGGGCTAACAACTCTAGCATGAAACACCACTAAAAAGATCTACCCATATTTTCCAATTAAACCCCTTAAGACAATATACTCCAGAGTTACACGCGGATATATCAAAACCACAGGTGTTTCACATATTTTTCTAGCGTTCACCAGTGAAAAAAGAAAAAAAAAAAATGTCCAGCCAATCTGCAATTTTTATCTGAAAATGCTTTAATTTACTACAAGGAATCCTGGAAAAAAAGCATTCCCAAAAATTGGATAAGCAATTTCTGTCCAACGTTCAGCAATACCCTATTTAGTGGGTGTAACAACCGCTGGTTTGGCGACACATGGCAATGGCATCACACAAGGAGAGGGATGGCATTATATGGCTTTTTGGAATGCAGATTATTTTGTGGTGCCATGAATTATTCACAAAGTCCCCAAAGTACCAGAACAGGTGAAACCTTCCAGAAGTCACCACATTTTGGATTCAACACCCCTCATGGATCTCATCAAGGGGTGTATTGTGCATTTTTGGTGCATGTGTGTTCCATAGTTTTTTTTAGCACTGGGCCATGAAAATGGGAGTGGGGAGAGGGAATGCAGTTCTGTCATAGTTTTTTGGCTTCATATATCTACACGTGTTCGATCTGTTCTGGATATAAAGTCAACAGGATACCTTACAACTATGCAGATGGGACACAATACAACTGATAAATCAGTTTTGTACATATGTTTTTTTTATGTTTTATCGCTTTTACACAATAGAAATGAGTTTATAAAAAAATTTGTTTTTATGTCGTCATAGTCTGATAGCCATAACTTTTTTATTTTTCTGTATATGGAGCTACTTGAGGGCTTGATTGTTGTTGGATGAGTTGAAGTTTTTATTGGTATCATTATGGGGTTCATATGACACTTTGATCCCTTTTTAATCAAGGTTTTAGTGGTTCGTTTTGAACAAAATACAGCAATCCTGGTAGTTTTTTTATTTTTATTTTTTACACCATGCGGTATAAATGACATGCTAGCTTTAATAAGCAGATCGATATGATTACAGCGATACCCAATTTGGAATTTTTTTTTTTTTTATTTTACTGCTTTTATACAATGGAAACACTTTTATTCAAAAGGGAAAGCATGTTTTTGCATTGCCATAGTTAATTACTTTTTTGTTTTTCTGTGTACAGAGCTGTGCATGGGCATGTTTTTCGTGGGATGAGTTGGAGCTTTTATTGGTATTATTTTTTGAGAAGGACAAACTTTTCTCAACCACCAAGCTGCTTGCCTAATTGCAGATTCAGTCCTTCCCCACCTGGTGCAGGTCTACAATTTTTGTTTTCTGTGTCCTTCGACAGCTCTTTGGTCTTCACCATATTGGAGTTTGGAGTTTGCCAGTTTGAGGTTGTGGACAGGTGTCTTTTAATACTGATGACAAGTTCAGACACAGTGTGCCATTACTACAGGTAATGATTGGAGGACATAGGAGCCTCTTAAAAAGGTTACGAGGTCTGTGAGAGCCAGAAAACTTGCTTGTTTATAGGTGGAAATACTTATTTGCCACCATAATTTGCAAATAAATTCTTCCAAATCAGACAATGTGATTTTCGGGATTTGTTTTCTCATTTTGTCTCTCATAGTTGAGGTCTACCTATGATGTCAATTACAGGTCCTCTCTCAATCTTTTTAAGTGGAGAACTTGCACAATTGGTGTCTGACTTAAAATTTTCCCTACAGTATAACTTCCTTCCTAATGGGGGTTAATAAAGAAAAGCATGATGACACGCCATCCCTACAGCAACTGGCTTTTCTGTTAGAAAATCCAGTGTCCTGCTTGGGGGAATGGGGCCGTCACCATTGTTCCTTAACAGCCCCTCAATAGGTAGGTTTATAAGAACGCCCTACCATTATGAGGTAGGTAAATAGGTCTCCTCAGTAGGTATAGGTATATAGGTTATATGTTCCCCAGTAGGTAGGTATAAAGGTTATATGTTCCTCAGTACGTAGGTATATAGTTTATATGTCCCTCAGTAGGTAGACATATAGGTAATAGGGTCCCCCAGTGGGTACATAGATAATAGGGTCCCCCATTCTGTAGAAAGGTAATAGGATTCCCCCAGTAGGTGTATAGGTAATAGGGCCACCAGTCTGTAGATAGTGTAATAGTCCCCCAATAATGCATAAAAAAATAGTGGTCCCCGTCAGTATATAGAAATAGGGGCCCTCCAGTACAATAGATAGGCAACAGGTCCCCTTAGTATAAAGATAGTAATAGGGCCCCTAGTATATAGATAGATAATAGGGCCCCCAGTACATATACATAGATAATAGGGCCCCTAATATATAGATAGGTAGTAGGGCCCCTAGTATATAGATAGATCAAAGGGCTCCAGTATATATAGATAGATAATAGGGCCCCCAGTATATATAAATAGGTAATAGGGCCCCCAGTTTAGATAGGTAATAGGATCCCCAGTAGGTATAGAGATAATAGGGTCCCCCAGTCTGTAGCTAGGAAATAGGGTCCCCCTGTAGGTATATAGATAATAGGGTCCCCCAGTCGGTATATAAGTAATAGGGTCCCCCAGTCTGTAGATAGGTAATAGAGTCCTAGGATATAAATAGGTTATAGGATCTCCCAGTATATAGATAGGTAATAAGGTCTCCCAGTCTGAAGATAGGTAATAGGGTCTCCCAGTATATAATGGTTAAATTAGGGCCCCAAGATATTGATAGATAAGATAAAGGGTCACCATTAGATAGAAAGGTAGAATAATTAGGCTCCAGTATAGATTAGGGTAGGTTAATAAGGGTCCCCAGTAATAGAAAGGTAGGTAATAGGCTCGCCAGTATAACAGATTACGAGTAGGATAAATAGGGCATATTAAAAATAAAAAATAACAGTACTCACCTTTCCCGCACTTCCTGAAGCTCCCGTTGCTCTCCTTCTTCTTCCCGGCACAAGTGGCATGACATAATCATGCTGCGCAGGCAGCGTGATGATGTTCTTACGCCGCCTGTGCCGGATACTCATAGGGCCGCAAGCCTGCTTGCAGCTCACCTGTGTACTTACCCACATGGAGAATGGGCGCATTGCTCATCTGCTCCGTGGAAGTCCAGCACAACTGTATTGTGGGTTCGGGGCAGCGGCAGTTTTATCCAGGGCCCCAGATAAAACTGCCTTGCGATGCCCCTGGGAGGAGAGCAAGGTCTCTAACATTCACCAGCCCCGTGATGACATCATGGAGGAGTGGAAGAGGATTCCAGTGGCTGCAAACTGTGAAGCTCTATGACCCACCATGCCACAATAAAGATAAGGCATTGTGCCTGGAAAATAATGGTGGCCAAATAAAATATTGACATCTATGGGCATAATTTGGCAGGGGACATACTGCGGGTTGCAGTTTATTTTGAGGGCACACCAAATGCACATTGTTATACAAGCTGAGTACACTGACTACTTTACATTGATCACAAAAGTCACCATATCTTCATGTTGTCCCATGAAAAAGATAAAATATAACACAAAACTGTAAGGAGTGCGTACTCCACTGTTGTGATATACAGGTATATATCACCTGTCAAGGGACTAATTATAATAGACTATATAGTATGGTATGTATACTGGTTCCCTGCGACCACGCAGGCACACCCCACTACCCGACAGCTGCGCGGCCCGGGCGCCGCAGCCCGGTAACTCTTCGGAGCTCCGTGCGCCTCCGGTGGCTCTGAGTCCCACTTACCTCGCCACGCACTTATTTCCGTCCCTAGTGCAGCGCTGACCACGGGCACTATAAGCCAAATCTTAAAGGAACAGCGAGCCGAGTGAAATGTTCTCACCGGCGCTACCTATATTCAGCTCTGCTCCCTATCTTACACCGGTTGCCCGAATCCGATAGTGCTGTTCCTAGAGAGAAGCTTTCCTCAGTATCATCCGTTTTGCCTACTGTTGTAATGTACCATTCGCCTTCCCATCTCCATTGACCACGAACCTATTGCCGCCTGCTGTCCCCAACTCCGAACCCGGGCCCCCTGCCCTGACCTTTTGCCTTCCCCGACTACGAGCCGTTTTCACGATTCTGTACCGCCAACACCTCGGCTGCCACCGCAAGCAAGTCACGTCAGGGGTAGCGACCTGGTAGAAAATCCGCCGAGAAAATCCACCCCCGCTTGGGGGGGCTCTGGTGAAAACCGATCACTTAGACTCCCCCCCTGGGGGGTTTTACACCTCGTTTGTGGTGGCCAGGGGATCCACTACCAGTCCGTTAATTTTCATTCCCCATGGATCCCGCCAAGGTGCCCAACCGGGTCTCTGACATCACCCCCCATCGTGGCCCAACAGTCAAACAGATTGCCCCAGCAAGGCACATTTAACCCAGTTTCTCTATGATGATCAGTCCCCGCTACTCAGCAGCAGCTGGCTGCCGGGCCCTTCTGGCAGTTTCTCCGGGATGCCCCGCGGGTCCAAACCCGGTTGTCCATGGCAACGAAGTTTGAGGGGGGACGAAAAGCCTGCAGGGCTTCACACACATTTCCCCCCACTGGAACTATGGCGGACAGCCCCATCAGAAAAGCCCAAGGTACCCTTCATGGTCTTCCCTCTCCGTGAAAGCCCGGGCCTGGGCACTCCCTTTGGGACGGAGGCGATCGGTACTGCTGATCTTGGAATTCCGCAGCATTTCCCGCATGTCTTCGAAGACCTCCCGCCTTCGTCGCCGAACCCCGCATTGCTAAATCCCAAGATGCACTTTGCGCCCCCTTTTTAAGAAAGGCCCTCCAGCCGGGTTTTAAGGATGCTCTCCCCCCGGGGGCCCCTCCGTCTTCATAAGCAAGCTCATCCCAGCGACCCTTTTGATTTTTTGTTTCTCGGGAGAGACTGAGGGCCCGCCAAAACACGTAACCCAAATTTCCGAACACTGTCTACCCCAACTTGCCCGGGTTTCTTGGGCCTCCACTGCCTTTTTCACAGCCATCATGGAAAGGCCATTCAAGGGGACAAGCCCCCCTACTCCGAAAAGATTGACTTGACAACTGGGGGGAACCCTATGCCTCTACTGGGCACCCCCGAACATCTCCCCCGGGTTGCCCACCCGTCCGGGAAACACACACCTAGGCTTCGTGGGAGGGGCGTCCCTAGGGGGTAAAACAATCCCCTCCTCGGCTAACTGCCATTCGGGCACAACCAATTCGGGGACTCGTTTCAAGGGTGCCTTTTTGGCCCGGATCTGCCGGAATTTTATGGGCTGCTTTGGTGGCCAAGTTTTCCCCCTCTCGGTGGCCCGCTTAGACCAACCCTTGGCCCATCCGTCCTTTTGTGGCGGACTCTTGATGACCCATCCTTTTCCAACGAACCGGGGGCCCCTACATGGGGAGCTTTACACAAGGGAAATGTATTCTTTGTGCTACCCCTTTTTTTCTCGCTGTCCTCCTGAGGCTTCCAGGGCCGCACATCACGCCCCATGCTCAACTGGAAAACGGGCGAAGTTTTGCGGTTGGGGGATCGAGATTCCCATCTCGCTGCCTATGGGCCCACCCGGGTGCGGCCCATTCCCCACAGTCTCCTCTCAAGCCCTTCCCGGCTTCCCACCACCGTATAAAGATTTTCGAACGTTTCTCCTAAAGCAAAACGGACACTCTCCCTCCCCATCGTCCCAGGTTGCCCTATAATCTACGCCGGGAAGTCCCACCCTGGGTTTGGGTTTACCCATCTGGGTACCCGGATCAGGTTGTCGCCTACTTTAAAAAATTTAAAAAGGGGGGTTTTCGCCGCAATTTAAAAGGGGGGGGGCCGGTTCTTCTTTGTGGAGAAGAAGGATGGGTTTCCCTTTCGTCCCCGCATCGTACCGCGTCCACCAAGAAAGCGATAAAAAAAAAGTTCTTTACCATTTAATACTGAACCTTCGATCGTCTCCGCAGAGCTAAAGTCTCTCCAAATTGGATATGCGGTATAATCTGTCCGGATCGAGAAGTGACAGTGGAAGACGGCCCCCCCAATACCGTGGGGCACTTGAGTTTTAGTGATCCCTTTTGGCTTGTGCAAAACCCCCGCATCTTCCAAGAATTTGTAATGACATTTTCAAGACTCCTTATGTCGCGGGGTTTTTAAATTGGATGACATTTGGGGTTTTTCGCCTGACTGAACCCCCTATCGCATGTGCGCCCGGTCCTGAAACAAACCCGCGTAAGAACCCTCTGTTGCCCCGCAGAAAAAAGCTGTTTTCCCCCACTACACCCCGTTCCTGATATATAACCGACAAGGGGCCCGCAATGCCACTAGAAACGGGCCACAAGCACCGAAGAAGCCCCTTTTTGGGTGAAAAAACAGCATTTGCTCTGCCAACTGTTTGTCTCGGCCTGATCCGGGAAAACCCCTTTTTTTAGAAGTAACCCTTTCCCTGGGGGTGGGGCGGTCCCAAAAAAAAGGGGTCCAAAGGCAAGACTCGGGGTGGATTCTTTTCCAGAACATTTTCATCGGTGGAAAGGAACTATATCATCGGGGATCGGGAGCTTCTGGCCATTAAGCTAGCTCTGGAGGAATGGCGCCACTTCCTGGAAGGTGCTCGATATCCTGTGAAAATCTACAGAGACCACAATAATCTCCTCTACCGCCAGACAGCACAACATCTCAACCCATGCCAGGCAAGGTGGTCTCTGTTCTTCGCCCGGTTCAATTATGTTATCCATTTTCGACCGGCAGAGAACGCCAAGGCCGATGCCCTTTCCCGTGCCTCTGACGTAAGTGGAGAAGAGGAGGCCACTCCTCGGCACATTGTACCTCCAGAACGTCTGATATCTGCAGCTCCCATAACCCTCCAATGTGCTCCTCCGGGTAAGACGTATGTGCGCCCTGCGCTCCGGCTACGGATTCTGAAATGGGGCCACTGCTCCCGTATTGCTGGACATCCGGGGGTGCGGAAGTCTTGTTCGTTGATCTCCCGGTTCTACTGGTGGCCCGATCTCGCTAAAGATGTGAAGGAGTTCGTGGAAGCCTGTACCACCTGTGCCCGCAACAAATCACCGCGCCTCAAACCTGCGGGTTTGCTACAGCCTCTGCCGGTTCCTAACAGTCCCTGGGGCCACATTGCCATGGACTTCATCACCGATCTGCCTCCCTCTGACGGTAATACGGTTATCTGGGTGGTCACTGACCGTTTTTCGAAAATGGCGCACTTCGCTCCCTTGCCCGGTCTCCCTTCTGCTCCTCGACTCGCCAATCTCTTTTTTAAACCTATCTTCCGTCTGCATGGACTTCCCCTTCATATTGTCTCGGATCGGGGAATTCAATTCGTCTCTAGATTTTGGCGAGGCCTCTGTTCTCTTGTAAGGGACCCGTCAGGGGCACACGAATAGACACAGACAGTGTGAGGCCCTGACAATGGTCCCAACCCCTGTCCCTGCCTTTTGGCGTGCCCGACTCCTTAATAGGTTGGCCCCAACCAGAAGACTGAGCACTATACTGAATAGTGTGAAAACACAAGACGCAGACAAACAATACAAACACAATATGGGAAGGTCAAGCAAGCCAAGTCGGTAACTATCAGGAACGCGGTACAAAGTCAGAAGGCAGAAGAATAAACGTGATCCAAGCAGAGTAAGGTAACCAGGGAGGCACAGAATAGAGAGGGTGAGTAATAGGCAAAAACAGACCAGTATAACCAGCAAAGAGAGGAGACCGAAGAGCCCTTAAATACCTTCCAGGAGAACTAAGGACAAAGGCAATAGGAGGAAGAAACGGAAGACCAGATAGGAAGGTAGAGCTGTCAATAACCCAGGAGCAAGGAGCCAGGTTAACCCATGGAGTGCTGGAAGATTCCTGGCCCAGGCGTCGGCCAGGAATCAATCAAGATAGCAGGGAGAAAACCCAGTTCACACTAGTAAACACAAATGAGACACTATGCCAGAAATCATGGCTTACGTCGCATCGGCCATGGCCGGTGACCAGAACTCAAAACCGGGGTTCTTTCTGGCATGATCATGACAGTACCCCCCCTTTATGAGGGGCCACCGGACCCTCAACAGACCCTCTAGGTTTAGCAGAATGGACTTGGTGAACTCTTTCCTTTTCCAGCTTGGGAGCATGTTTTGCAGATGGGACTCAGAGACGGACATATTCTGGTCTGGTTCGGCGGTTTTTACCAGGTTTTTTGATTTTTAGTTGGGCGTTTTTTAGAGTCTTATGACTCCTAGCCCAGACTGTGCACAGTCGATTAACGGCGGCTTCAATTTTAGTTTCACCACCTGTAGTGGCGGAATACATGAGGTGGGAACCATTGTCACTGAAAAAGCGGGCCAGCTCGGGAGGAGAACTTTGTGAGCTGTTAGTAGAGGACACTAAGGGCGACATGTATGAAGCTCGCCGGGTCGGGGCGCGCTTTTCCGCTAGTTTTCCGGCGAAATCTGCGGCTGATTTATGTCGGCACTGGGGCGCGCTCATACATTCCATGTAAAGTCCGCCGCGCCTCGTCAGTGTGTTAGGCGCAGTGCGGCGCTGCGCCTATGATTCGCCGCCTGAGGTAGTGCACTCATACATGCGGGGAAAAGTCCGCCGCGTCTCGCCAGTGTGTTAGGCGCAGTGCGGGGACTGAGGCGCAGTGCGGCGCTGTGCCGAAGATTTGCCGTCCGAGGAGGTGCACTCGTACATGTGGGGAAAAGTTCCCTGCGCCTCGCCAGTGTGTGGGGCACAGTGCGGGGACATGGGCGCAGTGCGGGACTTAGGCGCCGTGTGGGACTGCGCCGAAAATCTGTTCCGATGCGAGACAGGCTGGAAAACAGCGAGAAATCATTCCACATGTCGGTGCGGAGTATGAATCAAAAATTGCCTTTATAAAGGCGTTCAACATTCTCAGTAAAAGAGCTGAAACCTTAAAAATAAAAAATACATAAAACAAAATCACTTTCCAAATATCCTAATTCAAGAATGAGGATATTGGAAATTAGCAGGAAATACAGTAATTCAAATTCTGAAAGCTATTCTCATTGGTCGGCATAAACCGGCCAATCAGAATAGGAGCGACATTGAACCTTTAAAAAACCCTATGGAGAACTATTGACCAATCAGAATCAAAGGCGGGACAGTTCAAAATACAGTAAAAATGCAGAAAAGAGCTGATTGGTTGAGCTAGCGGGGGCTTGGCTAGCTCAGCCAATCAGAATAGGAGCGACAAAATCCCATTATAACCTATTGAGAACTTTTGACCAATCAAATTCAAAGGCGGGACAGTTAAATATACAGTAAAAATGCAGAATAGAGCTGATTGGTTGAGCTAGCGGGGGCTTGGCTATCCCAGCCAATCAGAGCGCGAGCTACTTCTCCATTGTAGTCTATGGAGAGATCGGCGCCATGCAATCTTGGCTCTCAGCGCCGTGAGGCATGGAGTATGACTAAAAAAATCATTTTTATTAAGTGTAAAATATTCTCTGAAAAAGAGCTGAAACCTTCTATAAACATACATTAATAAAATCCCTAACAACGCGTTTGTCGCCGAGACCGGCTCTACATAAGGAATTGCAATAGAGAGAATTGCCGGGAAATACAGTAATTCAAATTGTTTAAGCTCTTTTCATTGGTCGGCATAAACCAGCCAATCAGAATAGGAGCGACAGTGTCCTATTAAAACCTATGGAGAACTATTGACCAATCAGAATGGGAGCGACAAAGACCCATTATATCCTATGGAGAGGTTTTGACCAATCATAGTCCAAGGCGGGACAGTTCAAAATACAGTAAAAAGGCAGAAACGAGCTGATTGGTTGAGCTAGCGGTGGCTTGGCTATGCCGGCCAATCAGAGCGCGAGCTACTTTCTCATAGAGTTCTATGGGGAAAAGAAATTCCGAGCGAGCTCTGTGATTGGCTAAGTTAAAAGAGGCGCCGTTATTTGGACCAATGGGAGAGCGAGCGACGCCCCTATGGGTTTTCTAATGCAATCTGAAATAAAACTATACATGGCCGAAATCAAATGATAAGACTACAGAAGTTGTCCCGATGTGTATATAAAATGAATAATAATATGGGGGTAAAGAAAAAAAAATATTAAATCATTCAAATCATGTTTATTTCTTTCTTTTCGTTGCACCCATACTATTGATCCTTGGATAACGAAAATAAAGAAATAAACATGATTTTATTGAATTAATATTTTTTTTCGTTACCACCATATTATTATTCATTTTACATACACATCGGGACCACTTCTGTAGTGTTATAATTTCATTTCGGCCATGTACAGTTTTATTTCAGATTGCATTAGAAAACCCATAGGAGCGTTGCTCGCTCTCCCATTGGTCCAAATAACCGCACCTCTTTTAACTTAGCCAATCACAGAGCTCGCTTGGAATTTCTTTTCCCCATAGAACTCTATGAGAAAGTAGCTCGCGCTCTGATTGGCTAAGCTGGACGAGCCCCCGCTAGCTCAACCAATCAGCTCGTTTCTGCCTGTGTACTGTATTTTGAACTGTCCCGCCTTGGAATATGATTTGGTCAATTTTTCTCCATAGGTTATAATGGGTCCCTGTCGCTCCTATTCCAATTGGTCAATTCTCCTCCATAGGATATAATGGGACACTGTTGCTCCTATTCTGATTGGCTGGTTTATGGCGACCAATCAGAAGAGCTTAAACAATTTGAATTACTGTATTTCCCGGCGATTCTCTCTATTGCAATTCCCTATGTGCAACGGTCTCTGCGGGCAAACGCGTTTTTTCGGGTTTTAAAATGATTTATTCTTACAGAAGGTTTTAGCTTTTATGTGATAATGTTTTACACTTAATCAAAAATGATTTTTTTTATTAATACTTCATGCCGCACGGCGCTGAGCGCCGAGATTTCAGTGCGCCCATCTCTCCATAGACTACAATGGGAGAAGTAGCTCGCGCTCTGATTGGCTGGGATAGCCAAGCCCCCGCCGCATTAACCAATCAGCTCTTTTCTGCCTTTTTACTGTATTTTGAACTGTCCTGCCTTGGATTTTGATTGGTTCAAAATTCTCCATAGGCTATAATTGGTCTTTGTCGCTCCTATTCTGATTGGCCAAGATAGCCAAGCCCCCGCTAGCTCAACCAATCAGCTCTTTCTGCATTTTTACTGTATTTTGAACTTCCCGCCGTTGATTCTGATTGGTCAATCGTTCTCCATAGGTTTTTAATGGTTCACTGTCGCTCCTATACTGATTGGCCGGTTTATGCCGACCAATGAGAATAGCTTTCAGAATCTGAATTACTGTATTTCCCGGCAATTTCCAATATCCGATTTCTTGATATTGCGCCGTTCTAGATTTTTGGAAAGTGATTTTTTTTTTATTATGTTTATTTTTGAGGTTCAGTTCTTTTCTGACACTGTTTTCCGCCTTTATAAAGGCGTTTTTTTACGGAATCATACTCCTGCTGCACGGAGCGGAGCGCCGAGATTTCTGTCGCGATCTTCTATCTGCTTCTACGCATGTTCCGATCCTGCTTCACTTCGCCGCCGCTGGAGCATTTAGACCAATATAAACCAGGTCTGCCTGTCGGAGCTGCCGAGCGCTGCACTGCGCCTCGCTTTGCCGACTCGCGATCGTACATGCCTCGGAGTTTTCGAGCGCGCCGCGTCCCACCCCGGAACGCCTACATCGCGACCCTTGCCCGCCCCTTCATGCGGGGCGCAGCTGAAAGTGGCGAACGCTGCGCCTAACACCGCATCCCTGCGTCCGACAGGGGGATTCGGGCCGGGAGGCGCAGTATACACCAAAAAACAGGCGTAAAGCCCGTTCATACATGTCGCCCTAAATCTGAAGTCAAGGTGGTGACAACTACTCCCGAAAAAAGAATATTTTCAGGTTTCTCAGTAGACAGATGCATAGATTCTTTTTCCGGGGCAGACGAGTTGAGCTTTGCCCCCGGAGTGAGGTCTATAGGGCAATCATCAGGCCAGTGTGGAGGCAGATGTTCCCTTACATCCCCATCAAAGACACTAGAATTACATTCTGAAATATCATGAGTATTAATTACAGCACACACTAAGGGATGCACTATCTTCGAATGAGCACCACATGAGTCCCCCCATTTTATCAACTCAGTGGTTCTCCAGTCGAACACCGGATTATGGAGGCGGAGCCAGGGCAACCCAAGAATAATCTCTGCAGAGAGTTTCTCCATGACAAAAAATGAAAGTTTTTCAGTATGCGAACTCCCAACCTTCAAAGTGACCTCAGCAGTATGAAATGTTATTCTTCCTCCGGTTAGGGAGGTAGAATCTACACCTGAAACAAAAAATGGAGAATACAAAGGTACAAGTTCCAAACCCAAGGCTTTAGCAACAGCCATACTGATGAAATTAGCAGCAGCACCCGAGTCAATCATGGCACGACAAGCAAAAGTCTTGGAGCTAGAAACTAAGGTTACGGGCAAAACAAACTTGTTATTTGAGTTAGGAGGTACCTGTACATCTGAGTTACATTCCTGGAAATTTTGCAGACGTTCGGTGTTTCCTTGGGGTGAGTTAGGCCTAATAGGACAGTTTCTCAGGAAATGGTCAGGCTTCCCGCAATAAAGGCACAAGGCGTTCTCCAACCGGTGTCTCCTCCTGGTGGCAGCAGATGTAAAACCCAACACCATGGGTTCTTCTCCAGAAGACTGAGAGGGAGATGGGAGAGAAGAACTCTCAAAGAAAGAAGAAGCAGGTTTTACAGGAAAGCCTGACTTGAGCTGAACAGTCAAACCCCCTTGCTTTTCCCTGCGTCTCTCCCTTAGTCTTCTGTCAATAGTCACAGCTAGAGTCATAAAGTCACTCAGGGTCTCAGGGATTGGATGGCTGACCATAGCATCCTTTACGGCATCAGACAGCCCTTGTCTGAAAAGGGTCTTCAGAGGTTGGTCCGACCACCCAGTAAACGTACACCATTGGCGGAACTCGGAACAGTAGTCTTCAGCCGAGCGGCGGCCCTGCTGAATAGATAGCAAATGAGTCTCTGCCCATGCCACACGGTTGGGGTTATCATAAACCTGTCCTAAAGCCAAAAAAAATCTGTCCACTGATCTCCACTCAGGGGTTTCAGAGGGCATAGCTACATGATTCCCTAAAGGTTCGGAACCTGTCAGGATTTCCGTCAAAGTGATCAGGTAGAAGAATTTTAGACTTATGACGTATGCTAGGATCCACAAAAACAGGGGCAGGTAGGGACACAGACGGGGCGGCAAGTCCAGGTACCGGGTTAGTTATGGCATCCAGACGCTGCGAGACTTGATTAATAAGCCCCGCCATGCCCTGAAGCTGAGTTGTCAACTCATCCAAGCGGTCGGTGACCGACAAGTCAGTACTCATATTGAACCGCGGGGAGAGTCGACTGGGGTAGGGCTGGTTATAATGTAAGGGACCCGTCAGGGGCGCACAAACAGACACAGACAGTGTGAGGCCCTGACACTGGTCCCAACTCCTGTCCCTGCCTTTTGGGGTGCCCATTTCCTTAATAGGTAGGCCCCAACCAGAAGACTGAGCACTATACTGAATAGTGTGAAAACACAAGACGCAGACAAACAATACAAACACAATATGGGAAGGTCAAGCGAGCCAAGTCGGTAACTATCAGAAACGCGGTACAAAGTCAGAAGAATAAACGTGATCCAAGCAGAGTAAGGTAACCAGGGAGGCACAGAATAGAGAGGGTGAGCAATAGGCAAAAACAGACCAGTATAACCAGCAAAGAGAGGAGACAGAAGAGCCCTTAAATACCTTCCAGGAGAACTAAGGACAAAGGCAATAGGAGGAAGAAACGGAAGACCAGATAGGAAGGTAGAGCTGTCAATAACCCAGGAGCAAGGAGCCAGGTTAACCCATGGAGTGCTGGAAGATTCCTGGCCCAGGCGTCGGCCAGGAATCAATCAAGATAGCAGTGAGAAAACCCAGTTCACACGAGTAAACACACATGAGACACTATGCCAGAAACCATGGCTTACGTCGCATCGGCCACGGCCGGTGACCAGAACTCAAAGCCGGGGTTCTTTCTGGCATGATCATGACATCTCTACTACAAGTGGAACTGGATTTCTCTTCCGTGTACCACCCGCAATCAAGTGGGCAAGTGGAGAGAGTGAACCAAGTCTTAGGTACCTATCTCCGCCACTTCGTATCCGCAACACAAGATGATTGGTCCAGTCTATTGCCATGGATGGAGTTTTCATATAATTCTCTGGACTCGGATTCCGCTGGGGCATCCCCCTTCTTCATCATCTTCAGTCGGCATCCCCGCCCACCCCTTCCGCTGCCCTCTGCCTCCTCTGATGTCCCTGCGGTGGACAATCTGGTCCGCGACCTATCTGCCATTTGGAAGGAGACGTGCCAATCTCTGCTCCAGGCCTCGGCCCGTATGAAGGTCCAAGCGGACAAGAAAAGACGACCCCCTCCTTACTTTGTTCCGGGGGATAAGGTGTCGCTGTCTGCCAGGTATGTCTGCTTTCAAATCCCTAGCTACAAGCTGGGTTCCCGGTTTTTAGGCCCCTTTGAAGTCCTCAGGCGCATCAATCCGGTGGCCTACAAACTCCGGCTCCCTCCAACTATGCGCATCCTGAACTCCTTCCACTCTCCCTACTGAAACCGGTCATCCATAACCGGTTCTCTCGGTCAGTGGTCCCCCCGCCTCCCGTAGCTGACTCCACCAATCTTTTACCGTCAAAGAAATTTTGGCCATGAAGACGGTTAGGGGGAGACGATTTCTTTGGTCGACTGGAAGGGGTTTGGGCCGGAGGAGAGGTCGTGGGAGCCGGAGGAGAACATCCTGGATCGGGGTCTCTTGTCTAGGTTTATGCGGGCCAGAAAGAGGGGGCGGCCAAAGGGGGGGGTACTGTTACGGGTGTCCCTGCGACCCCCGTGTCGGGTCGCAGGCACACCCGCACCGCCGCAGCCGTGGCCGGCGCCGCAGCCCGGTACTCTGCGCTGCAGGCGCTCCGGCAGCTCTGAGTCCCACTTACCTCAATACGCTTCTGTTTCCATCCCGGCACGCGCTCCTGCTGCCGGCCGGGTGCGGGCTTGCCCCCTAGTACGTGCGCGCGGCACTACAGGCCAATTTAAAAGGACAGCGTGCAGGTGATTGGTCTCACCGAGCACTGACCCTATTTAAGCTCTGCCCCTTCCTTAGCACCTTGCCGAATCGATAGTGCCCTGTGCCTAGAGAGGGTGTTCCTGAGTATCTCGTTTGTCTACTGCGTACCTTCTGCCTCCGTCCCTTGACTACGAACCACTGCCGCCTGTCCTGACCTTCTGACTGTCCCCGACTATGAGCCTGCTTCACGATTCTGTACCGTGCAACACCTCGGCTGCCACCACAAGCAAGTCACGTTAGGGGTAGCGACCTGGTCGCAATCCGCCGCAGCAAGTCCATCCCGCTTTGCGGCGGGCTCTGGTGAAAACTGGACCTACTTAGACTCCGCTCCCTGGCGTGGCTTACACTATCGCTTGTGGTGGTCCAGAGGATCCACTACCACGTCCGTTACAGTGTATATACAGTGCCTTGCGAAAATATTTGGCCCCCTTGAACTTTTCAACCTTTTGCCACATTTCAGGCTTCAAATATAAAGATATAAAATTACATTTTTTTTGTGAAGAATCAACAAAAAGTGGGACACAATTGTGAATTGGAACAAAATTTATTGGATATTTTAAACTTTTGGAAAAAAAACAACTTAAAAGTGGGACATTTAATATTATTCGGCCCCTTTACTTTCAGTGCTGCAAACTCACTCCAGAAGTTCAGTGTGGATCTCTGAATGATCCAATGTTATCCTAAATGACTGATAATGATAAATAAAATCCACCTGTGTGTAATCAAGTCTCTGTATAAATGTACCTGCTTTGTGATAGTCTCAGGGTTCTGTTTAAAGCACAGAGAGCATCATGAAGACCAAGGAACACACCAGGCAGGTCCGTGATACTGTTGTGGAGAAGTTTAAAGCCGGATTTGGATACAAAAAGATTTCCTAAATTTTAAACATCCCAAGGATCACTGTGAAAGAGATCATATTGAAATGGAAGGAGTATTAGACCACTGCAAATCTACCAAGACCCGTCCGTCCCTCTAAACTTTCATCTCAAACAAGGAGAAGACTGAACAGAGATGCAGCCAAGAGGCCCATGATCACTCTGGATGAACTACAGAGATCTACAGCTGAGGTGGGAGAGTCTGTCCATAGGACACAATCAGTCGTACACTGCACAAATCTGGCCTTTATGGAAGAGTGGCAAGAAGAAAGTCATTTCTCAAAGATATCCATAAAAATTCTCGTTTAAAGTTTGCCACAAGCCACCTGGGAGACACCAAACATGTGGAAGAAGGGGCTCTGCTCAGATGAAACCAAAATCAAACTTTTTGGCAACAATGCAAAACGATATGTTTGGCGTTAAAGCAACACAGCTCATCACCCTGAACACACCATCCCCACTGTCAAACATGGTGGTGGCAGCATCATTGGTTTGGGCCTGCTTTTCTTCAGCAGGGACTGGCAAGATGGTTAAAATTGATGGGAAGATGGATGGAGCCAAATCCAGGACCATTCTGGAAGAAAACCTGTTGGAGTCTTCCAACAAGACAATGATCCCAAACATAAAGCAAAATCTACAATGGAATGGTTCACAAATAAACATATCCAGGTGTTAGAATGGGCAAGTCAGTCCAGACCTGAATCCAATCGAGAATCTGTGGAAAGAGCTGAAAACTGCTGTTCACAAACGCCCTCCATCCAACCTCACAGAGCTCCAGCTGTGTGCCAAGGAAGAATGGGCAAGAATTTCAGTCTCTCAATGTGCAAAACTGATAGAGACATACCCCAAGTGACTTGCAGCTGTAATCGCAGCAAAAGGTGGCGCTACAAAGTATTAACTTAAGGGGGCCGAATAATTTTGCACGCCCCACTTTTCCGCTTTTTTTTTTTTTTTTCAAAAGTTTAATATATCCAATAAACTTCGTTCCACTTCACAATTGTGTCCCACTTGTGGTTGATTCTTCCCAAAAAAATTAAGTTTGATATCATTATGTTTGAAGCCTGAAATGTGGCAAAAGGTTGAAAAGTTCAAGTGGGCCGAATACTTTCGCAAGGCACTATGTATATATACATTTATGTGCCTACTTGTAAAATGCCACCAAATGTATGCCCCAACTGTGAATGGATGAAACATGTATACTGTGTAATATACATTTTTTCAGGATCACATTGTATTGATAAAGCTAGGTTTTTCAATGCGTTCACAGACCATGTGAATGCTAAATCCCCCTTGCAGAAAGGAAGTAAGGCTCCTGCAAACATAATCCCCTTTTTAATTGGGTGTCAAAACCTATGCAGGACCCCTCTCTAAGGAAAAACTAGACTACTAGTAAATAATGGGTGAAAGAAAAGGAAAAGAGTGGGTTGGAGTAAAGAGATAATGCCTTCCTCTACTAGGTGAAAACCACAGGAACCATAATGGTGGTCCCAGTTCAATCTGTACTGGGGGACTCTTCCTTACTGTGCAAGCAATGAATGCTAGTAAGATTTCACAGTACATTTGGCTAATGATAGTCTATGAAATGGCAGATCCCATTGATACATCATAATTGTCTGATAATTTTGTTCGGTGCTGGTTGCCTGCAATTATTACAGTGACTACAATGTTTGATGAGATTCTGAGGTAGCCTGAAATCAATCTTCTGTCTGATCTGACTCTTTCTATCCTGATGCTTTATACTGCAGCTCAGTTTGCTTAGATTGTTTGGTGACTAAACTAAACACTAGTTAAAAAAAGAATACAAGTTAATTACTAACACATATATGACAGGAAATAAACTCTAAAAAGGGAATGGAGGTCTACTTTAAAGAGGACCTGTCCTCATTTCTGATATGTCTTAGTAAATATTTGTGCTCCCAGTGAAAATTAAATTCTGGAGCATCTTCCCTTATAACTCTGTGTTATTCTGTTTCCATTTTCCCCTTTAAAATGTATTATGAAATTTTTCATGGGTGTTGCATTTTTGCATTGCCCTGCTATCGGAATTTGCCCAAATTTATGGACAGAGTGTCACAATACAGCCACAATCATACAGGCCGCTAACGTACCCGAGTCTGCTGCCGCTGTTCAGTCTGACACCCCCCCCCCCCCCCCCCCCCCCCCCCCCCCCCCCCCCCCCCCCCCACCCCCCCCCCCCCCCCCCCCCCCCCCCCCCCCCCCCCCCCCCCCCCCCCCCCCCCCCACCCCCCCCCGCTTTTTAAATCCGCGCACGGTTTCTTTTGGATCAACCAGGTGGGCCTTCATAATTAGCCTACTCTCCAGTGAAGGACTGGGCTGGGCCACTCCCCTCTAGAGGGGACCATTTAACTTAAACACGGAAATTCCTGAGCCTTAAAGGGCTTTAAAAATCAGACTACTTCCTGTGTCACATCATTGCTGATCTACTCAAGGGGTTTCAAGGGGGGAGCCTCGGCGGCCTTCTGGGGAAGGGCTACTGGGAGAATCAAGGACTACCTAGAACCCTGCATGATTTCATCGATGTGACTTCCAGAATTGATATTTGTTTTGCGTAATGACAACCAGAGCTTCGCAAACAAAAACAGTTCTCCCAGGTTCACAAATTTCCCCGCCTCGTATGTTTTTCCGGAGTCCTTGTTCTTCCAAAGGGGCCTTTGAATCTATGCAAAGGGGAATTTTCGTCAACAGAGAAGAAAGCACTCGCAACTGCTGAAACTCTGCCTATATTGGCACCCGGAAATTCTTAAAAAAAGCCCTAAATTTTAGCACTTGAGGGCCAGGCGAAAACCTCTTCTCCATCCGACCATGCGGCATCTCACTCCTTATCTGGTGTCAGTTTTCAAGTTTTTGCCTTTTTGGATTCTGGCTCAGCTGGTAACTTCATGCATTCGCCTCTGGTTGCCAGATACCATTGGCCAGTTATTCGTCTAGACAAGCCTCTGATAATCTCTTCCATTAATGAAGAGATCCTGATGGGCACTATTCAGTACTATACGGAACCGCTGACTACAGGTTGGGGTGTTGCGTAAGGAGAAGGTTACATTCCACGTTCTTCCACGCTCCATCTCATCAGTTCTCCTGGGTCTTTGGGGGTTGAGTTACGCCCCTACTTCCCACTGAGCTCCCAACTCGTTTTGGGGTCTTCCTGTCCCATATCAAGAATTTGTGGAAGTCTTCTGTGAGAACAAGTGGAGACCATTTCACCCATCGTCTAGACTGCCTGTAATCTCATCCCCACGATGCCCCCCAGGGAAAAAGGTATCCCTTTTCTGTACCCGAAACCGCCTGTCCCGCCCACATCAAGAAAACCCTTTTGAAAAGCTTTTTCCACAATCGCCTCTTTTTCAGGGGCTATTTTTTCTTTGTAGAAAAAAATACGTTTTTCTCACCCCTGCATTTTATTACGGGAGCTTTAAATAAAATTTTCACAAAAACCGATATACATTATCCCTGATCCAGAGCTCTTTGACCAACTATAGGAGGTCAGAGTCTTCACCAAGCTCGACTTACAGGCAGCCTATAATTCACCTGTGATGGGCACTTTAAGTACCAAAATGTGCCTTTTGTCTTTGGGAAAGCCCACAATCTTACAAGACTTCCCCTCAAAAGTTTTCTGAGGCCTCCTATAGTTGAGTTGTGACTATCTTACAAAAATCTTGAATTTTTCCAAAAACTTAACCTTTTTGTAACCAGGTAGGTGGGGTTTTAAACATCACAAAACCCCCACCTCTATGCCAAACTCAAGAAGTGTGTATTTGAATCGACTAATCTACCATTTCTTGGATACATCACCTTTGATAAGGGTCTGCAGATTTCCTATTGAGGTCTATGGAGATGGTTTTTAATGGTTTAGAAGATCCGAATCCACGTCAAATAATAACTGAAAATACCTGCCGTGTAGACATATCCTGCTAAATTGTCGGCCGTTCTTCAGTGTCCTCGACCAATTGAACTCCCGGCCATTCAATGCTTTCTTGGCTTCACCAACTATTACCACCAGTTTATTCCCCACTTCTCTACCCTGGTAGTACGCACAGTGGCTCTAACCATTTGCCCATGTTAAAGCCGAATTTGCCACAGCACCCATTCTGACACGATCTGATTAGCAAAGTCCTTTCTTCCTGGAGTTAGACGCCTATTCTGTGGGAGCTGGGGCTTTACTCAAATAAAAGTCTCCTAAGGGCAAAACTGTCACCTGCGGTTTCTCTAAAACCTTCTCTCCAGTACTAAGGAACTATACCATTGGGGACTGCGGGTTACTAGCCTTTAAATTGGCAAGAGAAGAATGGAAGGGGGTCGTTATCCAGTGAACATCTACAGAGCACACATCGGTTAAACCTTCAACAGGCCAGATGGTCTCTCTTCTCCCGATTTGACTTCCTGCTGCACTTTAGGCCTCCGGAGAAGAATTTGAAAGTAGCTTGCCTGCCATCCTGGAATTCGAAAATCTCTGGTACTGATTTCTCGATACTAGTGGTGGCCCACACTCTCTGAAGGTGTCAAAGATTTTGTCCTTGCTTGTTCTGCCTGTGATAGTAACAAGGCTTTATGTAAAAAACCTTTGAGAACTTCTTCAACCTCTGCCTATACCTGAAAAATCCCAGACCCATATAGCTATGGACTTTGTTACTGATTTACCTCCCTCCTTGAGTTGACCAATCATCTGGGTGGTCACTGTTCACTTTTCTAAAATGTCCTATTTTGTACCACTAGCAGATCTGCCGACAGCGCCTTAACTTGCCTCCCACTTCATTCAGCACATATTCTGCTTACATGGTCTTCCTCTCCATATTGTGTCTGACCATAGAGTTCAACTGTTCTCTAAATTTTGGCGGGCGCTCTGTTCCCATCTACAGGTCAAGTTGGACTTCTCTTCTGCCTACCACCCTCAATCCAACTGTCAAATGAAAAGAGTGAACCAAGTCGTCATCAGTTCAGTTCTTTGCTTCAAGACAAGTGGGCTAGTTTACTCCTCTGGGCCCCAGTTTCATACAGTCAACTCGATTCCGACTCTTTCATTATCTACAGGCGACATCTCCACCCTCCTCTCCCCCAGCCTACCACCTAGGATGTTCCAGCTGTAGATTCACAAATCCAAGAAACTTCTCTTATCTGGCAAGAGACCTGGCTATCTCTCCTCCAAAACTCTTCCTAGACCAAGACTCAGGCAGATAAAGAGCAGAGACCCCCTCTTGTGTTCCATCCAGGAGATACGGTGTGGCTTTCTGCCAAGTAAGTTCCACTGAAGATTCTCAGTCTCGAGCTTGGTCCATGCTTTCTAGGGTGCTATATAGGAACCTATATATTCAGTCTCCCAAAGTCAATACTTTGTAGGACCATCTCTAGCTGAAATGACATTGCACTATGAAGTTTTTTTTACTCAGATTAATGCCAACAAACATGCACAAAGCTTTGTGGTCATTTTTCATGCCACCCCCTTGACTTCAAGAGTAATTTTTCTGTCATTTTCAGAGTGAAATCCGACGTAAAAACGAACATGTTCCAAGCTTTTTGAAAACGAGAGTCATGTAGACTACAACGCGGATTTCCTATTGAGGTCTATGGAGATGGTTTTTAATGGTTTAGAACATTCAAATCCACGTCAAATAATGACTGAAAATACCTGCCATGTTGACAGACCCTTACTCTCATAGACTGTAAATGTAGCAACTGTGTGTATGTTTGACCACTGCTCTGTTTAAAGCCTTCCTTAGTGCATGAGCACAGCGAGAAAAGAAGATGGACTTGGGGCCTCAGTTTTAGCAATTGGTGGGGTCCCAGCGATCAGACATTTATCACCTATCCTGTGGAGTACCAAACTGTTTGTAGTATTCTGCAATTAAAAGTATTCTGCAATTTAAAAAACTCATGATATATTTAAATACAACATGAGCTGAAAATAGCCTTAAAACAGTCATCTCCCTGTTGACTGTACAATGCATTAGTGAAAAATAGCAACAACTGTGTAAGTAAGGTGTTTGCTCAGTTACATTAAAGAAACATCACCATGAAATGCAGCGGCACAATCAATATACTTGGCTGTTTGCAAGGTTTATTTTCCTGTAACACGGGAGAAGTGGTCATTCCTAGAAATAAGTTAGCATTAAGAGGCTCTTGATGGTCGGTATGTACAGGTATATGACCATCCCTCCAGGGGCCTGTTTTACACATGAAATGGAAATAGCTTTTTAGAAGTATTAAAACCACTAGAGACTCAATAATATTACTGCACCTGGGACCTTGTTTTCTAGTTACACATCTGAACAACAGCTTGACTATTATTATGTCACATAAAGTGACAGCAATGAGAAGGACTCATTGTAAATACATATTACCAAGGTAGTATCCATAATGAGGTGGCAGGAGTTTCAGTGAGGAAATCAAATTCATGAAGATTTATTTTTATGTAACAACAAGTAATATTCCTAATCTAGAGGCATATAGTAGTCCAAGCAAATGTTATTACTATAACACTTATACCAAAAAAGAAGATTTTCCATGTAGGTGGTTGTATCACCAATATCAAGCCATTTTATTCCAGCTTTTTTACAATTTACAACCTATGGGGAAATTGAATGAGGCTTGCATGTCAGGTTTCATGAGTACAAAAGTCACAATGGTCACTAAAGTAACTTGAAACTGTCAAAAGTAACAATATATTTAAATTTACTGAAAATTAATTAATGAAATTCAGACATAGATTTTGAATTGTGGTTCAACTGAAGGGAAAAAGGTAATGAAACTGGCCTGGACACAAATGATCGGACCCCGAGAAAAGTTTGAAATAAGTTGATCATAGGGACATGATGTTAAGCTATGGTGGGTCTTATAAAAAGCATCACAGTTGTCTTCAAACTTGTAATCCGTTACTGTGGCTATTTAAGGGGTGAAAAGTATTCACTGTGCTGTTAGGTATCATGGTGTGTACCACACTGAACATGGACCAAAGGAAGCTAAGGAGAGAGTATAGAAATAAAATTACAGACAAATATGGTAAAGGTAAAGGCTATAAGACCATCTCCAAACAGCTTGATGGTCCTGTTACTATAGTTACACATATTATTTAGAAGATTAAGGTCTAATAGACTACAACCAACGTCCCTGGATATGGCTGCAAGAGGAAAATTGATGACAAATTACAGAGGGGGGTAACAGGAATGATAACCAAAGAGCCTAGAAAAAGTTCCAAAGAGATTAGAGGTGAACTTCAAGGTCAGGGTACATCAGCATTGCTGTCTTTGCCAAAGTGGACTTAATGGAAGATGACCGATGTGAAAATTATGTTCACAGGCTACAAAGCTTCTGGGAGACAAAACTGGAGCTTTTTGGCAGGTCACATGAGCTCTATGTTCACAGACCCAAAAATGAAGCATACAAAGAAAATAACATTGTACCTACTTACTGTGAATCATGGAGGAGGCTCAGTTATGTTTTAGGGCTGCTTTGTTGTGTCTGGAAAAGGTCCTGAATCTGTTCAAGACACAATGAAATATCAAGAGTATCAAGACATTCTGGAGTGAAATTTGCTGCCTAGTATCAGAAAAACTGAATTAGTGTCAGAATTGGTCTTAATCAGAGATAATGGGTCCTCCAACAGGATAATATCCCAAAACATACAGCTAAAAACATTGGATTATTCTGAAGTGGCCTTCTATGGGCCCTGACCTATATCCTATTTAACTTCTGTGCATGGAGCTGAAACCAGCACTGTGGAGAAGGCATCCTTTATACTTGAGACAGATGGAACAGTTTGCTCTCGAGGAGTGGACCAAAACACCCGGGGCTGAAGTCTCATTAAAAATTTCAGAAATAGTTTGCAGTGCTTGTCTCAAAAGGTTGTGCAACAAAATATTAAGTTAAAGGTACCATCATTTTTCTCCTGGCTAGTTTGTTTTTAAAATTTTCAGATGAAATACAATTCAAAAGCAATGTCTGAGTTGATGTTCAGTAAGTTTAAATGTATTATTAGTTTTGACAGTTTCAAATTATTACAATGGCTATTGTGGGTTCTTCTTTCTTTAATGGAAGGGTACCAACAATTTTGTCCACGTTTGCAAATGTAACTACAAAGATGGATGGAGTTTAGTTGTGGGCCTTTGCAATTTCCACACATAGATGGAAGGGTTACATAAAATTTGTGAGTAGATCATTGATTGCCGCGGAAGCAACACAAAACCACCAACATAGCAAATGGCTATAAACATACCTAGTCAGCCATCCAGCACCATTAGTTTAGTGTATGGCCCACTGTTAATTTGGTGGCATATTGATTAACTTTTCACTAATGGTGTTAGGATGGCCCAGTAGGCTTGTTTATAACCATATTCTATAAAAGCCTTTTCCATGTCTTTTTCCTATAATCTACTCACAAGCTGTATGCAACCCTTTTATTTATGTATCCTTTACTAATACCCTGATGAGATTTTTTTTTAAAAAGAAGAGAGATCGAACATCTTGGGAATTACTGATGGGGTTAGATGAAGTGAGTACTTAAAGGGTAAAGTTCCAGACAGGGTCGTCCTTCTCGGGACAGTAACTCTGTGGCTACGCTTTCTAGAGACAGCATAGTTCACTTAGGGTGCTATAGGGACAAATTCTAGCCCCCTACACAGGTGCCACTGCAGACCTTCAAAATCATCTCACTGTATGTTTATTAAGAATGATGATTGATTTCTTCTATGCTACATACATTCTATATATATGTGATATAGAGTGACTTTTCTCTTACTCAAAACTGGCCCTCTATAATAGTTCTCTATTGTTGGGCTACTTCTTATTGTGGCTTATTACTATGCTTTTCCAATGTGACTTTTAAACATCCTATTAAAAGTTATATATTTTATGTATATGACATTGCTATTTTGAGATGATGTTGTGACTATTTTGGAGTCATTTTGGCACCTGTATACTGATATTTAACACTCTTTGAAGTCTAAGTCTACAGTTGAATATAACCATTATTATTCCCAACAGTGGAAAACTTGCCCATTACAAAATTTCCAGGCAGAAAGGAGTCACATGCAGTCCTAAAATACTATATTATTGGGGCATTTGTCAAACAATAAAGCAATAATTTATTCCATTTGTCAAGAAATGTGTGTAAAACAATAATTTGTCTCTGTTAGACTGATTCAATTAGATGTCTCCTAATATTCTATCAGTCAAAATCTCAACAGTGAGGGCTATATAGGACATTTACTAGAAAAGCCCTTAATATTCAATATATTATATTTTAAGCCTAGTAGCTTTCACATGTCTTACTTCACTAGTTTTAGAGGTTGTTGTTAAAGTGACCTTTGCTGTTTCTTGCTTGGCTCTAAAGGGTTGTATCCGAAAATCGTATCCAAAAACGCAGATCGAGTCCTAAACGGATGCAACGCATATCCAACATGCAACTGCGTGTTTGGATGCATTTTGGCTGCAGCTGGACCGCTCCCTATAGTTTTAAATAGGGCTCCTGTTGCATCTATTGGATCAAGAATTGACATGTCAATTCTTGGAACAGATCCGAAAGACGGATCGGAAAGACGCAATGAGACGCGCATCGGCATCCCGATGCGTGTTTCAAAGTATAAGCAATGTAAATAATTTATTCTGCTGTCTGCAGAAATATGACAGAAATGGGACAGAAGTGGGTATAGGGGGCTAGGACGATCGCCTTTTATGTGAGTAGCTGTTTTTTTTTTTTCTTAATACGTCTTACTCACCATGCTCACTATTGCTATCTATCTTGCAGCCATTTGGCTCCTATCCTACCACCTGGTCATGAACCCTGAGAATCTTTTCCATATCAGCTCCTCCCTCCTTCCCTCACCCATGTATACATCCCACACACTGTTTTCCCGTTTTAACTACCCCGAACCACCTGCTTACATACTGCCGCAGAAACGCCGCTCATACACATAACTGAACCATCTGCTTCTCACTGCAGGTGACATCTCTCATAACCACAGACCACCCTCCTTTACTGCTCATCCCACATCCTCTTCTGCCTCCCATGGAAACCCTGCTAAACTGCTTGCTATCCATTGTAAGTCTATTAAGTGTGCTCTGTGGAACCCCCGATCTGTCTGTAACAAACTCACTGCTGTTCATGACTTGTTCCTCTCTAACTCCCTCAATCTCCTAGCTCTCACAGAAACTTGGCTCCAACAATCAGACACTGCATCCCTTGCTGCTCTAACCTATGGGGGCCTACACTTCACCCACACACCCAGACCTGAAAACAGGCCGGGTGGAGGAGTCAGCATACTTCTTCCTTCACACTGCACCTACCAGGTTATTCCCCTCACTTTCCCCTCCTTTGAGGTCCACACCCTCAGACTATTTTGCCCATCAGAGTCGCGGTTGTGTATAGACCCCCTGGCTCACCCTTTCAGTTTCTGGATCACTTTGCTGCATGGCTCCCTTTTATCCTCTCTTCTGAAATGCCCACTCTCTTCATGGGTGATTTCAACATCCCCATTGATGACCCCATGTCACCTTCCGCCTTTCAGTTACTTTTATTAACATCTTCTCTTTGCCTCTCGCAATTTACAGACTCTCCCACTCACAACGATGGGAACTCTCTTGATCTGGTCTTCTGTCGTCTGTCATTAATTTCTAACTCCATTAATTCTCCTTATACGCTCTCTGATCATAACCTTATCTCTTTCACTATCACTAATTCTCAGCCTTCTCTGGACACACCTGCCTATCACCCATCCAGAAACATCCGCTCCATGAACACTCAGGAACTCATAGACACCATACAGTCCTCACTGCCCCCAATCTGCTCCCTCTCCTGTCCTGACCGGGCTGTCAAACATTACAGCGAAA
Organism: Phyllomedusa bahiana; assembly: GCA_025379985.1. NCBI lineage: Eukaryota > Metazoa > Chordata > Amphibia > Anura > Hylidae > Phyllomedusa > Phyllomedusa bahiana. The sequence continues at coordinate 92,573 of JAODAL010000110.1, forward strand.
CTCTCTCAACCACCCTGGACATATTGGCACCACTTGCACACCATACTACCAGAGTCAGACGGCAGCCCTGGTGTGCTGGGTATGTGGGATGCACAGGAGGAATCTTGGAGGTCATTGTGTGAGGAGCTGACACGAAGAGAGCAGAGAAGGATGTCTGGCAGTCTTATTACTATTATTATTTATAGTATCTCACAAAAGTGAGTACACCCCTCAGATTTTTGTAAATGTTGTATTAAATCTTTTCATGGGACAGCACTGAAAATTTCACACTTTGAGAGAATGTAAAGTAGTCAGTATATAGCTTGTATAAGTGTAAATTTGGTGTGCCCTCAAATTAACTTAACACACAGCCAATAATGTCTAAACCGCTGGCAACATCAGTGAGTAACACCCTAAGTGAAAATGAACAATTTGTTCCAACTTTGCCATTTTCCCTCGATGGTGTCATGTGACTCATACTTATTACAAGGTCTCAGGTGTGAATGGGGAGCAGGTTTGTTAAATTTGGTGTTATCACTCTCACACTCTCTCATACTGGTCATTGGAAGTTGAACATGATCCCTTATGGCTCTCTGAGGATCTGAAAAAAAGAATTGCTAAACAAAGATTGCCAACACTCGGAAACTGAGCTGCAGCACAGTGACCAAGACCATACAGCGGTTTAACAAGACAGGGTTCACTCAGAACAGGCACCGCCATGGTTGAATGCACATGCTCAAGGTCATATCCAGAGATTGTCTTTTCAAAACAGTCATATGAGTTCTGCCAGCATTGCTGCAGAGGTTGAAGAGGTGGTGAGTAAGTCTGTTTGTGCTCAGACCGTTGGCCACAAACTGCATCAAATTGGTCTGCATGGCTGTCATTTCAGAAGGAAGACTCTTTTAAAAATGATGCACAAGAAATCCTGCAAACAGTTTGCTGAAGACAAGAAGACTAAGGACATGGATTACTGGAACCATGTCCTGTGGTCTGATGAGACCAATATAAACTTATTTGGTTCAGATGGTGTCAAGCGTATGTAGCAGCAACCAGGTAAAGAACACAAAGACCAGTGTTTCTTGCCTATCAAGCATGGTGGTGGGAGTGTCATGGTTCGGGGCTTTATGAGTGCTGTCAGCTGTGGGGAGCTACAATTCATTGATGGAACCATAAATGCCAACATGTACTGTGACATACTGAAGCAGGGCATGATCCCTTCCCTTCAGAAACTGGGCCGCAGGGCAGTATCCCAACATGATGATGACACCAAACACACCTCCAAGACGATCACTTCTTTACTAAAGAAAATGAGGGCAAAGGTCTGGACTGGTCAAACATGTCTCCAGACCTAAACCCTATTGAGCATCTGTGGAGCATCCTCAAACAGAAGATTGAGGAACGCAAGGTCTCCTACATCCACCGACTCTGTGATGTCGTCATGGAGGAGTGGAAGAGGATTCCAGTGGCAACCTATGAAGCTCTAGTGAACGCCATGCCCAAGAGAGTTCAGGCAGTGCAGGAAATTAATGGGGGTCACACAAAGTATTGACACTTTGGGCAAAATGTGTCCATTTTCACTTAGGGGTGTACTCACTTTAGTTGCCAGTGGTTTATACATTGATGGCTGCTTGGTCAGTTATTTTGAGGGCACACCAAATTTACACTGTTATACAAGCTGTACACTGACTACTTTACACTGTATTAAACTGTAATATCTTCAGTGTTGTCCCATGAAAAAATGAACACAATATTTATAAAAATGTGAGGGGTGTACTCACTTTTGTGAGATACTGTATTTTAAAGCGCCATTAATTCCATTCTGCTGTACATTCGCGGGGGATTAACATACATAAGACCAAACAAAGTACAGAGGTAATTGACTAATAACTGGTAGAGAGGGAGAGAAGGACTAGGACTAGTGAAGAGAAGGTGAGGGGCAGGCATGTTTGTGGGGTGAAGCGGTGGCAGCAGAGATATAGTAAATTGTAGGCTATTGTGAAGAGAATGTCTTATAAATTAGCTCACAAAGCAAACACTTCTAATTGAATGGAGAAGCCTGTATGATGGTGAATGTAGAATTAAACATTCGCTAAATGTCCACAATAAACTTCATCTATGTCCTATTTGTTTCCTTTGTTCTTGCCTTTATAAGCCTTACTGTGCTGTGTACTCGCTATCTACTTCCCCAATCTGATGCTCTGATCCCATAAATAAATGATTACCATTATCTAGCCATTTGCACACAGCTGTGCCACTAATCAATGTAGAACACATAAGAATTTCCACAATCCAAAAGTTTCCATACTTACTTGAATCCTTGCAAATTCTTCATGTGCAAAGTTTATTGGGGATGCTGCAGAACGTTAGAGTGGCAGCTGCTGAGCTCTGTGAGTCTTCCTCTACACTACCTGCATTCAGCTAGTAACCTGCTACCTGAGGGGCCGTGCCAGGGCCCAATCCTACTGTAGGACGCAACCAGGTGGGCGGGGGTGGTCTGGGACCAGTGCACCGGGTTGGCAGGTACGAGGACGCAGGTTGCGGTGACGTACTGGGAATGTCTTAGTCACCATAGTGACCTGAGGACGCTATGGAAGGGTTATACCTCGCACTGCAGGCTGTGCTGCAGCATACAAGGCTAACAGACTACATGATAACCTATACAGAGAAGTGCTCAAGACACAAAGCATGAAAACATCATGTTATAATATACAGAATGTTCAAGAGCACAGAGCACTGCACAAGCTTAACTAGTTCCTGACCGGATCATTCACCCTCCGTCCTCAGCAGCATATTTTCATTTTCCTTAATTTTAGAATAGCAGGTTTGTACATTGTAACACTTTTCGTACTTGGTTATTTCACTAATTTTTTCTGCTATATGTAAGGCTTTATGTATTATTTACATTAAAAATGTTTTAATAATAATAAATAAAGGTCTGTTTTTCCCATTTGTTTATTTTTAACAGCAAAAGTAGTTCTGAAATAAAGTTTTGTAATTGTGTCACTTTTCCTTCACAATGTTTATATATAGGTGATAAAAAGTTTTTGTGTCCTTCCTGTCCAGGGCTAAAAGTTGCAGTTTGGGCTACCGTGGCCTTTGTTTATTAATTTTTTTGTATCTTTTTTCCTATTTTATTTTACATATTGTGCCCCCCATAAGGTCAGAAGAAGACCCGTGGGAGGCATTTTTTTTGTTTGCTGAGTTTCCCTGTAACTGATGTATCAGGCTATGTCTACACAGCTAAAGTTAAAATATCATGGGCAATCTGACGGTTTTTTAACCTTGACACACCACGGTTTTTGAGCAAAAAAACGCTGTCAGATTTTGGATTCCTGACGGTCCCGTACATTGAGGCAGCAGGAATGTCCTATCTTCCGCTGAACGGACGGCTGCTTCAGTAGAACCCGTGCTGTGTAGACTAGAGCACAATTTTCTATTGAGGTCTACACAGCTCTGGGAACATTCGGATTTTCGCCAGATTCTAAATACTGAATCCGCCGAAAAGCCAGTGCTGTGTAGACATAGCCTTAGCCCCAGTTACACGGAAAATGCACTCCTTGAAGCCACTGCAGAGTTGATCTGGGTCTGATAAGTCAGCAGCATCTGCAGCTACTGAGGCCTGGCAGTCATGCCGTGAGGCTTCCTGTTATTCTGTACATACAGTGGTCTTTGAGTGCTGTATATACAACGATCATGAAGGCAGGGACAATAAGAATCCGTCCCTTTCTTCTCAGTGGAGAGTTCGGCTGCTGCTGTATTTTGATGGCACGCATTTCAGGTCGTTTGTCTTTTGGCGTTATTGCTGTAATACAATTAACAGGGTTCTGCCATGAAGTAAAACTGACGTGGGAAGCTTGCAAATTAAATAATAAACATTTTCACCATTTAACACTTTTCAAAATTTTGTACTGCTTTTGTTTTAGCTGTTCCTTTAGTGGTTCACTGCTTATAGTTTGTCTCCAGGGGATACGACCAGTCTTGGCCAGACATCACCTCTCCTTTCAGGCAGCCACTGAGTGTTCAAACCCCAGATGCTGTCATTCTACTCCTGTCCTCTGGACTCCCTAATAATTAGTCAAACAGTGCAAATAAATAAAAAAGAAACCTCAATGAAGTATATGCATTGAGAAAGAGAAAAAGAATCCACAGGTTTGGTTCCTGCAGAGATTTGAACCTAGGACCCTTGTGCTGTGAGGCAAAAACTTTACCTCTGAGCTACATTGTAGCTGCTCACAGCTCTTTACATAAACAGACCTTTATTTGACTAGAGAGAAGAAAACCATGGTGATGTCATCCTGCTGGGTCACATGATGCAATTCAAAAAAATCACACACGCCCCCTTCTGAGCACACAGAGCTGAAGAGCTGGATACAGGAGGTATGAAATGAGATCGTCACAAAACCCCTTTAAAGGGTTTTTCTCAAGACTTTTAAAAACCTCCCTACCACCTACCACTGTGCTAAAATAGAGAATGAACCCATACTTACCTCTTGAATTACTTCGTTCCACCGCTGCCAGAACTCCAGCGTTCCCCCTCAGTCTCTCACTGATGATGTCACGTTCATGGATCAAATGATGCTGCAATGAATCTCTGGCCTCAGCATCCTGTGAGCCATGAACGTGACATCATCAGTGAGAGACTTAGGGGGAACACTGGAGTTCTGAAACAGTGGTGATGGAGAGGTGAGTATGGGTTAATTCCCTATTTGAGCACAGAGGGAGGTGGTAGGGAGGCATTTAAAAGTCTTCAAAAAGCCCTTTAACCCATTAAGCTGAACGCCTGAAAAGTGGTTATTGACCAGAAATTTTTTTTAGCTTTTGCCTCCTTGAGTTTCAACAGTTTTAACTTTTTTTATTTTTTCAATGACGCAGTTGTATGAGGTCTCGTTTTATTCGAGACGAGTTGCACTTTATGAGGGAAGTTTACGTTCACTTATAAATTCAGAATTTTTTTCAATTTTTTTTTACACCATTCACATTTCACACTTAATTCTACAGGTTATTATGGTCGTATGGATACCTAATATGTGTAGGGTTTTGTGTGTGTGTAATGTATATACTATTATTTTTTATTAAATATTTATTTTAATTTTATTTTTTTTATTTTTTTACACTTTTTATGTTTTTTTTTAAATCCCATTAAGGGATAACTGTGTCATTTTTTTTTACTCTTAGTAAGGGTGTTTTCACACGGTGCATTTTTGGTGCGTTTTTCAATGAATTTTTTGTGCAGGAAGGTACAGCAATTAATGCTGTACATTGCTGCACAAAAATTGCGGCAAAAATCGCTGTAATTACCGCGATTTTACCGCAAATTTACAGCGATTTTTGCCGCGATTGGTGTGCAGTAATATACAGCATTAACTGCTGTACCTTCCTGCACAAAAAATTCATTGAAAAACGCACCAAAAATGCACCGTGTGAAAGCACCCTAATGTATTAGCATATTCATATATGCTAATACATTATAATCTGTATCAAGTCTGACACAAGCAGTGATCAGGGCAGCACACAGTCTGCCCTGATCACTGGCTTGTTACACAGACAGCCCTGGAGATACTCTAGGTCCCCAGGGCTGACTGAGCAGCCGTTCTCCGGACTCTGTCGGGTAACATGGAGTCCCGATCACCTGACAGAGCAGGGAAACCCTATGATTGCGCTGCGGTGACGAACTGCGGCAATCAAAGGGTTAAAGCAGGAGCTGCGCTGGGATCAGGGCTGTGTAGTACAGCCCCATTCTCAGCCCTGTTTCGGCGCCAGGTGCCGCAAACTCCGATGTCTGCAGACGACTGACCTGAAATGCCCGACGCCAAAAGACGGTGGGTGGTCGTTAAGGAGTTAAGACTAAACTCACTTGAAGAACAAATGTGTGGTAAAGTGAAAATCTGTCAAGACTAGAGCAGACAGCCATTACTGATGTGCTTTTATTAAATACCAACTAGATCAGGGGGTGATGACAACACAACACAGAGAATCTCTCTATATATCATCTATTTTGGTATGGGATGTTTTTTATTGTAACAAAATGTAAAGGGATGTTGCAAATACTCTTGTTTGCTATTGCCTCCTGTTATGTTATGATGTACACCAGGCATCCTCAAACTGCGGCCCTCCAGCTGTTGGAAAACTACAACTCCCATCATGCCCACTGTTATGGATTATATAAATGCATGATGGGAGTTGTAGTTTCCCAACAGCTGGAGGGCCGCAGTTTGAGGATGCCTGATGTACACAGTCGAGTCACATTATTATGACCAATTCCACTTCCTACATTTAACATCTGCAGCATGTAGCTCATGAAGGAAGTCACATGGTGTGAGAAGATGAGGTGGGTATCTAAGCTGTGTGATAGGCTGTCTGCACACACATCCTTCATTGCTGTCATTGTTAAAGAGAGCGATTTATCACAGTTGGGACAAGGAGGGCAGCATTTCTAAAACTGGGCGGTTTATGAACTGTTCACATGCTGCTGTGACATCATGTCCTCTCTCCATCTGAAACTAAACCTCACTAAGACTGAACTTCTTGTCTTTCCGCCATCTACTAACCAACCCCCCCCCGGCGAGTTCGGGTTCTGTATGTGGTACCACCATTTCTCCTAGGCAGCAGGCCCGCTGTCTAGGGTTTTTATTTGATTCTGATCTGACCTTCTCCCCATATATCCAATCCCTTGCCCGCTCCTGTCACCTGCACCTCAAGAATATCTCCAAAATCCGTCCATTTCTCACTGTGGAAACGACTCAAACTCTCATTACTGCTCTTATTCTTTCTCGTCTTGACTACTGCAACTCCTTGCTTATCGGTCTGCCTCTCTGCAAACTCTCCCCTCTCCAATCTGTCCAGAATGCAGCAGCCAGGCTTGTCTTTCTCTCCAGCCGCTATACTGATGCCTCCACCCTGTGTCAGTCACTGCACTGGTTGCCTATCCAGTACAGGATACAACATAAACTCATCACTCTCACTCATAAAGCTCTCCACAGCGCTGCTCCTCCCTACATCTCCTCCCTCGTCTCTGTCTACCGCCCTACCCGTGCTCTCCGCTCTGCTGATGATATCAGACTACATTTCTCAATCATCCGAACCTCCCATGCCCGCCTACAAGATTTCACACATGCGCCGCCAATTCTCTGGAATATGCTACCGCGGGCGATCAGGCACATTCACAACCCTCACAGTTTTAAGAGGGCCCTGAAAATACATCTTCTCGGTCTGGCCCACCAAGATCCCTAACTGCTATCACACACATCTGCCCACTCCCTGCACTTGGGCACTCACAGGCACTTATCTGAAATATAGATGTACAGTCTGGGTGGCAGGTTCATCCTATTTTTCATGTAAACCCCCCCCTATTTATGAAACATGGCCGGCCCATTGTAAACTTGGCACTTCTTACCGTATGTTTCACCCATACACCCTAATAGATTGTAAGCTCTCACGAGCAGGGCCCTCACACCTTGTGTCTCATTTGTAAGTACTTTTAATGTGTAATGACTGTAATGTTTACCCTTGAATTTGTAAAGTGCTGCGGAATATGTTGGCGCTATAGAAATAAAGATTATTATTATTATTATTAAAGTGCATTGTGAGTGGACAAATGGCGTCATTGCTAATAAGTGACATGGAAACGGCGGAGCACCACTGATGTGAGAGATAAACGTTGGCTATGAATGTGTGCAAGGGCGGACTAACACGACTCAGTGAGGCAGCTCACTCCCAAATTGAGCCAGGGGGCTACCAGACTTGTCTACAAGGGTATGTTCACACTGCATACTGGGGTGCATACTGTACGCGCTGTAGTACCATGCATTTTGGAAGCACGCACACTTCCAAAGACAGGGGGCTGCCCCCAGCCGGCCCTATTCACTTCTATTATCAGCGACGCTTACGCCTGTCACTTCTCTCCCCCGGCGTACAATACCATTGTATTATACACCGGGGGAGACGGACATAATTCATAGTTCTCCATGAGAGCTATGAATTACCGTAATTGTGGGGCGCATTTTGCCTGTATTAAAGCAAAAGTACACAGCGAAATGCGCTCCACAACTACGCCGTGCGAACATACCCTGTTTAGTAAACCCTGCAGCATGTGGGGCTCTGAAGCAGACAGATGGTCTCTGTACCTCTGCTAATGAAGTTGTATCAGCAGAAAAGGTTTCAATTTTCACAGCAGCATCGGTGTTGCATCTCTGCTGATTGGCAACAGGTTGTCTTTTTTAGGGTATGTGCACACGGCAATGTGATTGGTTGGATTTTCAGATTTGTAAACTTTCTGAAAACCGACGAGCAACCATCCCCATAGACTTTAATAGAAAATCCATTCACTAGTCCACAGATTTTCTGCCGGACGTTTTTTTTACACTGCCGCTGTTCCGAAAATCTTAGAACATGCCCAATCTTCTGCTCGGTTTTCGGACGGAAAATGTGCATTTGAATGGTTGAAGGGGACGGGTGAACGCACAAACTGCAGACAGAACCGTCCACCAAAACTATTGAAAAGATGACAAAATACCGGCCGGATTCTTAAGACAGAATGTGACTGGTATTTTATCACTGCCGCGTGTACAGACCCTTAGGCTGCGTTGCCACGGCACAGGACAAATACCATCCGGTCTGCCGGCCGGTATTTGTCCTGTTTTGCGGCCGTCCCCATGACCACGGGGGGGGACAGCTTTTCTCCGCGATGAGCGGAGAAAAGCCCTCCCCCCTCCCATTGAGAAGCACAGATTCCGTCCGAAAACCGGATGGAAGAATGAACATGCTCAATGTTTTTTGAGCGGACGGAAAACCCATGCAGTGGGGACTGCTGCACGGGTTTTCCATAGAGCACAATTGTCCTCATTTTCGGACGGTTTTTCAGGCGGTCTGAAAAACCGCAAACCGCCTGAAAACCCGTCCAGTGGGGACATGCCCTTATGGTCTGGGGAGCGTTTTTGTTCTCTGGGCCACTCAGCCAGCTGGAAGGCAGTCTCAACCAATGAGAGTATGAAGCCATCCTTGCAGATTACACCCATTTATGCGGACTGTCTTTTCTGGGGCGGAAAATGTCCGACATTGGTTGGAAGGGCACGACCAAGCCTTACAGGTACTATGCCGGCCCACTAACAGCCCAGACTTGAAGCTAATCTGTGGCACCAGCTCAATGGTCGTGCTCCCTGTATGGATCCCCCTCCAGCAGCTCATACACGCACTGTACACCTCCTGCATCTACCAGTGATAGGAAGAGCGACTTCTCGCGAGATTTGTGACGTTTTGGCCTCTTGCGGCCACTGTACTGCGCGCTGTGACGTCATTCTCCGCTCGTTTCGGATTGTTTTCCCGGGAACTGAGGCGGTGGATGACAGCGGCTGCTGGACATGGCGGCGGCGGACCCCGGCCTGGAGATGGCCTCTATGATTCCGGCCCTGCGAGAGCTGGCCAGGTAAATGTCCCCTGCACTCGTGCTATCAGGGCCGCCTTCTGCTGGGACTTGTGGAGAATGATAGACCTGGCGTCATGAAATGAGCTTCACAATGTGATTGCGGTCAAAACAAACGGCGCACGGACAGGGAAGTTCCCTTAGAAGTTCCAGGTAGTCAGTGTGTGGGGGTAATTTATGTAAATATAGGGGCGTTTCCCAAAGTAACCAATTAGGTCGCAGCTTTCATTTTCCACCGTTCCCTGGCAACTGAGAGAAGGAATCTGATTGGTTGCCCACCACGGCAGTTCCCTCCTCCTTGAGCTGTGTTTTCAGGCAGCAGCAGGGCTGTAACTATAATGTAGTCTTGTTATAGGAGCAGTGTCCTGGCTGTTCTCAGGCTTCCTTTCTATTATAATCCTTCAGGAGAGACAAATGGGGTCATTAGTGGCTCTGCTATATTCCTAGCTCCAATAGGAATGAATGGTGGGATGGGTAAAAGCGCTGCCCTCCCTATTGTCTGAGCTACAATGTATGGGAAGACCCAACCCCTAGTGGAATGTACTTCCACACTGCGCTGAGGGTATGAAGCGGGCTGCCTCGCTGCACCTTACGTGCTGGGTGCCAGCTGTTTGATACAGCTGACAAGTAATTATCCCCAAACCTAACCACTTATATGCTGTGATCAATCTGACTGCAGCCTCTAAATGACTAGGATATGGGACCATGGTCCGTTGTGTTGCCATGCCAACCAGTGGCCTTCAGACATCTCTAGCTGCCATGTTGGTACTCTTACTACACCCTGCCATATGCAGTACAAGCGATCAAGGATGCTCAAGTCTCGTAGGGTGACCAAACGTGAATGTGAAAAAAAAATACAAATTTAGTAAAAATTCAATGATCACCTGAAAAAATTAAAATTGGTATCGCTGCATCTGGAAATGTCCGATGTCACTATTATCATGTCATTTATCCTGCAGCAGGACAAAAATACCTAACACCGGGATTGATCCGACACTGTGAGAAAAGAGACCTAACATCAGGACTGTGTTTTATTCCATCCACCTCCCAAAAGAAATTGGAAGAATAAAGGAAGAAAAAGTCCCCTGCTCTCCACAATGGTGGCAAAAAAATGTAGACCCCATCACACAGCTCTGTTGGAGAAAACATAGAGGGACTGGTCTCAGAAATGGCAATGTCTTTAGTTAAAGTATTAAAACATAGTGAAAACTATATAAACTTGGTTTCACTGAATCATACTGCCCCACAGAATATCGACATGTCATTTATACTGAACAGTGAGCTCCATAAAAACTGAATCCTCATAAAAATGGCGCAAGTGTGTGTGTGTGTGTGTTCCACTCCACAAGGACTACCTAGTAAATTATATGGCAAGGAAGAGGGCACCATTAAAAAGTCCATCATCTTCTGCAAAGAAATGAGCGCTTGGGTCTATCCAGATATACAAATATACGGCTCGTGGAGGGCGGAGAAAGAAAAGTCCAAAACTACCTCCATCCTGACAGGGTTAAAGTCCTTCATCTGTACAGTAGTCTGGAATCCATAGCGCTTAAAATAACAATCCCTGTCAGATCCCTGTCTGACCCCGAAGTGTCAGCTCATGTAATGTGATCCCTGTCAGATCCTGAAGTGTCAGCTCATGTAATGTGACCCCTGTCGGATCCTGAAGTGTCAGCTCATGTAATGTGATCCCTGTCGGATCCTGAAGTGTCAGCTCATGTAATGTGACCCCTGTCGGACCCTGAAGTGTCGGCTCATGTAATGTGATCCCCTGTCGGACCTGAAGTGTCAGCTCATGTAATGGGATCCCCTGTCGGACCCTGAAGTGTCAGCTCATGTAATGTGACCCCCTGTCGGACCCTGAAGTGTCAGCTCATGTAATGTGACCCCCTGTCGGACCCTGAAGTGTCAGCTCATGTAATGTGACCCCCTGTCAGACCCTGAAGTGTCAGCTCATGTAATGGGAGCCCTGTCGGACCCTGAAGTGTCGGCTCATGTAATGTGATCCCTGTCAGACCCTGAAGTGTCAGCTCATGTAATGTGATCCCTGTCAGACCCTGAAGTGTCAGCTCATGTAATGGGATCCCTGTCAGACCCTGAAGTGTCAGCTCATGTAATGGGATCCCTGTCAGACCCTGAAGTGTCAGCTCATGTAATGTGATCCCCTGTCGGACCCTGAAGTGTCAGCTCATGTAATGTGATCCCCTGTCGGACCCTGAAGTGTCATTATGTGATCCCCTGTCAGACCCTGAAGTGTCAGCTCATGTAATGTGATCCCCTGTCGGACCCTGAAGTGTCAGCTCATGTAATGGATCCCTGTCAACCTGAAGTGTCAGCTCATTAATGGACCCTGTCGGACCCTGAAATGTCACTCAGTAATGGACCCCTGTCGGACCCTGAAATTCCTCATTTTAAAGGGACCCCCGTCACCCCCGAAGTTCAGCTCATTAATGGACCCCGTCGACCCAAGTGTCGCCATTAATGGGGGTTCCCCCTTTGGGCCGAAGTGTCAGCTCAGTAATGGACCCCCTTTGGGCCTGAAGTGTCGCTCTTAATTGGATCCCCCCGTCGACCGAAGTGTCAGCTCATGAATGGGATTTCCCCGTCGGGCCCTGAAATGTCCCCTCAAAGTAATTTTAACCCCTGTCGGACCCTGAATGTCGCTCAGTAATGTGACCCCCCGTAAACCCCCGAAGTGTCAGCTCATGTATGGGCCCCCCCTTTGGGCCCGAAGTGTCCCGCTCATTTAAAGGGCCCCCCTCGGACCCGAAAATGTCCCATTAATGTACCCCCTCAAAACCCCGAAGTGTCCCATGAATGTACCCCCCGTCACCCTGAAGGTCAGTCATTTTTTGGACCCCCTTTGAAACCCCGAAGTGTCCTCAGAGGAAAAATTTTGGGGGAAGGGGATCAGGTCACAGGGGGATACAGTTCCTACAAGCCAGCGGTGCATCTCCTTCTAGCCCTGAGTACGTAACATTTAGCAGGTGTGCGTTCACCTACATGCTGTCAATGTGATGTGGAGAGAGGAGTCATTTCTTTACTTTTGTTTTTCGTCCCACGCCGATCCTATGAACTGTTTTTTTCCCCCCCCTTTCTTTCCTTTGTAACCGGGTCCACAGCTGAGTGGTAAGTTTGTCAACCCCCATATCCTTTTATTTTACTGTTTTCAGAAAAAGGATAAAGGGCCCCCCTGTATTTTTTTATACTTGTCCATGAAATGTCATATCAAGTTCCATAAGAAAAAGGAGAATAATAAATAACAATATTTCTTTTTATTAAAAAACATAGGGAACCCTTTTGAAAAATTCCCGTGTCTACACAGCAGGTCCGCTTGGGCGTGTTTTTTAAACCCGGGCGGGATGGTGCCTATTTGCAGGGGTCAACTCCCAAAATAAAAATAAATTGGTCCTTATTTGATGCAGTCAAAGAGCAAGAGGGAATTTGGGCCGGGCCCTCTACTGCTCCCCCTATCTTCCCGCCCCATCACATGAGGAGGGAATTGAAGACATGGAGCGGGCAAAGGCGCCCCCGGGGGGAAAAAATTTTGCCCCAGCAAAAAATTTCAGCAAAATTTTTTCCCTGCTTTCAAAGAATAGAAAAGTTTTAACCATTCATAAAAATGACTGTGGCTGAGGCATTTCCCTTTTTAAACCCCCCCATTGTTTGGAGTTCCCCTGGTCACCGCTTTCCCCCCCAAACCCCAATTAGTGTAAAATTTCACACTGACAACCTGGAGTTTTACACAGTGCCTTTTTTCCACGTTTTTTTGTGCAGCAATGTACAGCATTAATTGCTGTGCCTCCTTGCACAAAAAAAACACATTAAAAAAGCGCATCAAAAACACACTGTGTGAAAGCCACCATAGAGTTCGCACATCCCCCCCGGACGTAAACATACTCCCAGGACTTAACCCCCAAACAACCTGGACGTGTGCATTTGTCCAGGTCGTTTGGGGGTTAATACTGTGAGTTGAAAAATAGAATGTTTTTTTATAGCAGAAAGTGGCGCTAAAATAAGATTTTTTAATTGTCACTTTTTCATTACATATGTTTTGATGCAGGTGGGGTGATTAGTGCCGCCCAATTAATTTTTTTTAATTTTTCTGTTTTTTTTTTTTTTTTTCTTTTAATTTTATATTAAAAACCCAACCCCTTTTCCTAAAAATTTTAGAAATTGAAAGGCGCTTTTTCTAAAGGCATTTTTCACCGCAGGCGTAGTCAACAGAAAACTGACTACCAACCTGTGTACGTCGTTAACATAGTGCCGGTCTCTTGAATTCATTTATTGATTGTCTGCTTTTGTCTAGTTGCTGTGGAGCTGTCAAAAAATACGGAATCTCAACCAAGTTCAGTAATGCTGCTGGACTTCATTCAGCACATCATGAAGTCCTCACCACGTATGTTTGTCAATTCCATCAGTAGCTGCAAGACCTCGGAGTCAGATTGGAGCTGCATCGGTACGTTACTTCTGGACAGACTGATTCACGTTTTGTGATCTATGGATTTTATGGATTTTGGGGGGAATCTTAAAGTTTTTTTTCAATATCTTGGGCTGGGACCTCACAGCTCCCTCAGATGATGCATGTGAATGGATAGCTCTGTTTTTCTGCTAAGGCCATGTTCATACGGCTTATTTGGGCACATATTTCAGCCCGAAAAATTTGCGCGTACTCGCTATAAGGGCGAATACTCCCATCATTTCGGTAATCCACAGAAAGGGAAATATGGATTACGTCTCCCCTCCCTTCTCGAAATCCCATAGCGGGGAAAAGTGATAGTCCCCTGTAATGAAGTCATGGGCCCCCAGGGGCCGCCCCCCCTCCCGCCACGCGGGTTAAATTTGGGGGGGTAAAAAACCGTGTGAAATTTGCCTTTTAAAATGTTTTAATTTTTTTTTTGTCCCGCCACATAACAACACCTGATTCAAATGGGAATAGGTGATACCCATTTTATGACTGACCTGGTGCAAATGTTGTGATTTTGATGTGCCACAATTTCAAAACAAATAAAATAAAAGAAATTTTGCCGGGACTTTTTTATTGCCTGTGTCACTCAATTAAATTCACAAAGCATTTTTTGCTTAGAGGGGAAAATCCGTGGTTTTCTGCGCCTTACTGAGAGCAGATGGATAGAGAAAACGAGCTCTTGACATATACATTTATATGATTTGGAGCAGGATTTCTGAATAAAAAGCTGTGAAAAAGATCAAGCTGAAAGTAAAACCACTGCAGGATGCCCATATTCTGCTTGTTATGGGAATGTCTGGCACTAGGACACTTTTGGTGAGACATCTTAAAGGGGTTTTGCCACAAAGTAAAATTGACGTGGGAAGTTTGAAAATTAAATAATAAGCATTTTCACCATTCATCAATATTAAAAATTCTGCACCGTTTTTGTCTTAGCTGCTCCTTTAGTGATGATTTTTTACAGCTCTCCCCAGGGATAGCCCAAAGGCTGGAGCTCCTCAGTCCTGGTCGCACATGCTCAACATCACCCTCTTTTTCTCAGGTACTACTGAGTGTTAAAACACCCCGGGTGCTGTCATTCAACTCCTGCCCTTTTGGGACTATTAGTAATAAGTCAACAGTGCAAATAAAAAAAGAAAACCTCAATGAGGTCTGTGCATTGATAAAGAGAAAAAAAAAAATTCCACAGGTTAAAATTCCTGCAGGATTTGAAAGCAAGGACCCTTTTGCTGTAAAGCAAAAATGTTACCTCTGAGCTACTTACAATTATAAAACATAAACAGACCTTTCATTGACTACAGAGAAGAAAGGCCTGGTGAAATTTATCCTCTGTGTCACATGATATGCAATTCAAACAAATCATACACGCCCCCTTCTGAGCACACAGAGCTGAAGAGCTGGATACATGAGGTATGAAATGAGATCGTGGCAAAACCCCTTTAAAGATTAGCTTTCAACATGTAGGAAACAGTAAATAAAGACTTTTTTCCAAATATATTGCTTTTTTTGTTGTGTTAAGAAGATAAGAGAGATTTTATCTGCAGCAGGTTCGCACCCTGTAGTTTATTATAGGGCTCCTGCTGCGTCTTTCGGATCCGTTCCAAGAATTGACATGTCAATTCTTGGTCCGAAAGACGCAATGAGACATGCAGCAGCGATCTCTCGTGTGAACACCGATGCATGTTTCACAGTAAAAGCAATGTAACTCACATTGCCTTTATTAAAAACGTTTTGGGGTCCTTTTGGGGTCCGACAGATGATCCAAACACTACTAAAAGCTATTTTACACGGAGAAAAAAACACGCCGTGTGAACATGCCCTTACAGCTGACACCAACCATTAGCAGTCGGCATCAGACAGAACTCTGATTTCAACCACTTAGATGCTACAGTCAATATGACCATGGCATCAAAACCTTTGCTGCCCCTCCCCCATGTGACAAGATTGCAGGGTGCCATCCAGCTGTCATGATAGCGAGAGTGTTAATGAAGTTAAACATAATTTATCAAACTGGACTAATAGTAAGTCTGTATGTGTTGCCCATAGCAACTAGTGAAGGGCTCAGCTTTAATTTCTTCTACTGCCTTGAAAAAGTGAAAGTGAGCCTGTTTGGGTTTGCTGTGACACCTTAAACCCCCCCGTATTCAGGTTAAAGGCCTTTGTGGACACTTTGTGATAAATAAGTGGGTTTTGGGTAGCAGTTTGGGGACTTGGTCTCTAATATAGGCTCGGCTTCACTGCTCTATCACGTCCTGCTCTCGGGCTGCGTTCACATTATTATTATTATTATTATTTATTATTATGTGTTTTAGACAGTTTCTTGACATTCATTTTCCCTCATTCGAAAAACTGCTTTTGGCTTTAGGGAAGGGGGAAAAAGGCTTTGCGTCAACGGCTTGCAGCTAAAAATTGCCCCAAAAAAAATAATTTTGCACATTTTTTGGGCATGCAGAAACCCAACTTTTTAAAAGGGTTGTAAAGAGACTAGGCGTTCTAACTTTCCTAATTTATAAAACACAAATGAACAGGGGCCCTCATTGTAAGGCAGTCTACGTTCACACTGTCTAAAGGTTAGACAATATAAATAATTCTGTCCTTATGTGTTTTGACACTTGTTTTGCAGCAGTATTTGAAAGGGCCAAAACCGGGAAAGGGGAAAGCCTACACAATATAAAATTTGGTACGGTAAGACCCCAAAAATTTTTCATTTTTTTTCCCTCAAAAAAATGTACACTTGCCCCCCATCTTCAAAAAAAAAAAACAACCTGAAATTTAGAAATTTTTGAAAATTTTTATTAAAAAAAGAAAAACAAAAATATCAATGGTCTTAAGTTTTCAGCCCTCTTTGTTTGGGGGGAATCATTTTTGACTCGAAATTTGTCGATTTCCTTTGATCCTTTTTGAGATGGTTTACCCCTTCTTGGGGAGTCCGCTGGGGTTTAAAATTAAATCTCTTTGGACTTGTTTGGGAAAAGGCCCACATACCTGTTATTTTGGGACCTCACAGCTCGGTTGCATGTCAAGCACATGAGAATCATGAGCCCAAAGGGAAACCCGCCCAAGGAGCTCAGAACCGAATGTGGCAAGGGGACAGTTGGCCAAGGTTACAAAAGATTTTTTTGCAGCCCCCAAGGTTCCTAAGAGCAAAGTGGCCTTTCCAAATTTTCCCTTAAAAAAAAACCTTCCACTAGATTTTTCCCCCCCTTTTTGAGGGGCCCCACAAAACTAGTGACACACCCCTGTTCCCAGCGCTTTTGTCCCCTTTTTCTGCAATATCTGTAGTTTTTTTGGGGCACTTAATGCCTTTAAAAAAATTTTTAAAGAGCAGGGGTCGCCTTTTCCCACCAAAAAGGGTGCCCCCCCAATGGCCGTTATTTTACTTGGTTTTTTACCTATTCAAATTAAAAAGTTAAACCCTTGTGGGTGGGCAGGGTTTTTTAAAAAAACTGGGCTCTTTTAATGACTCTTCGGGGGGAAAATGCAGGAAATTTTAGCATTAAATACACGGGAAAAATAAAAGTTTCTGAATAAGGGACACAGCGCTGGAAACACAGGTTTTGACATAGGTTTTTGCTGTTTCCCCACAAGGGGGGCAAAAACTATGTGAAGGGTTTCTTTAAACGGAAAAAGTTTTGGGCGACCCCAAAATTTTTCCTCTACTTTTAAAGTCCCGCCAAAAAAGGAGAAGAGGGCCCTTTGGGGGAGAGAGGAAAAAAGAACCCCCTGAACCTTGGCTGAGCTTCCCCGAGATTGGGGAGTAGGGAGATTGTAAAAGTTCCCCAAAGTAAAATTTCACGGGAGCCCCCATCAGGGTTTTGGGGAGAGTGTGCCTACAGAAGCTTTTCCCCAATTTCAAAAAAAGCATACAGTTTGCAAAAGACACTGAAGGACTCCCAACTAAAAGATTTTCTGGGCTGATGAGATTTAAAATTGGGAAATTTTTTGGGGTTAAATTTTAAAAGGGTATGGTGGAAAAACCCGGGGACCCCTATTTACCTGCCCAATCACCCCGAAAACTCTTGCCTATTCCTTTATGGCCCAGCCAAGGCCCCGACCTTAAAACCCAAATTTAGACTTTTTGGGGAAAAGACTTGAAAATGCTGTCCACCAAAGTTTACCATCCAGCCTGAGGAACGGGGAGGATCTGATGGAAAAAGGGGAGGGGGATCCCCAAAACCGGTGGGGAAGAACTTTTTTGGGATATTTAAAAGACTCATGGTTTACTAGCTCAAAAATTTCTTTTTATTCAATACTGACAAAAGGGGCTAAAAATTTTAAAACCCCTGTGAAATTTCAGTTTATCTTGTTTAATACATTTGCAAAAATATCTACATTTCTGTTTTTTTTCTTTGAAGATGAGGTGCAGAGTGCTCATTAATGAGCAAAAAAATGAACTTTTTTGATCTTACCAAATGGCTGCAATGAAACAAAGACTGAAAAATTGAAAGGAGTCTGAATACTTTCCATAGCTATTCTGTGTTCTGGACCCTCTCCTGCTTTAGTCTACAAATATTGCTGAAAAATGCATGCCAGAAAACAGTGTGTGAAGCCAGCCTAAGGACGCAGAGGGAAGTGTTTGATTGCAGAACCAGAAATTCTCTGTTTTAGTTTGTAACCATGAATACACATATGTCTGCATAAAAGCTGTAGAGTCAAAACTGTGGCTGTTTTTAATCAAGGCAATTGCAGTCGTGCATGATTTATTATCATTATTCTGAGAATGAAAAGTAACTTGCCAATATATCTTCTTTCCATCAGAATTCAGCAACTGGATAATCACCAGGCTTCTCCGGATAGCTGCCGCCCCAAGCTGCAAGCCTTTACACAAGAAAATCGCTGGCGTCATACATTCACTGCTTTTCCTTTTTAAGAATAAAAGTCCATCTCTCTTCGGCAAACTTACAAATGACTTTCTGCGTCTTTTTGAAGATCTCATTCATTTGCATAGAGAAAGCTTGGACGGGTCTGCAGGGTGGCCTTCAGCTGTAAGCAGGTTTTCATGTGATGGAATCGAATGCCAGGCAAATCTGAGGTCGGCTCCATTTCAGCTGACGAACGTGCTGCAGGTGGAGGCGCTGGAAACAACCATGTTAATGGTCTTGACGGACAAAGATGCCGATATCTCAGCTTTTTATTTCCAAAGACAGAATCTGGTACTTTGGGGGATTGGATGCTCTTTGTTAGATTACGGGGGTTCACAGCTCAAAGTGCTAGCCTTACATTTCTTGAAGGAGCTAATCAGCTTGGGAGGACCACCCGAGCAGCCTGCACACTTTTTCTTTGCTGTGTTTTTTGGAATGCTGGCCCATATTAATGACATGGACTTAGAAGAACAATTGCTCTTCGAAGCTCCACTATTAGGTTTGGTGAAGGTTTTGTTTCCACCCGAGCCGGAGTCCTACTTGAATATAGAACCTGTCTACCTTAACATTTTGCTGAAGAAGCTAGCACTTCTGTTTGATGGAGGTATCTTGAAGGTTGTTCAGTCTGGTACCTTGAAAGAAGCACTTTGTCATATAGTACAGTACTTTCTGACTGCTGTGCCTCCAGGCTATGAATCTGCGAAAGATGTTCGCAATGATCATATCCGTTGTATCTGTAAGGCCTTTATTGATGTCCTAGGAAACCAGAGTCAACAAATGGTAAGAAATGTTATTAATGTAAGTATGTAAGACAGAATTGCAGCAATTCCAATTAATTATATGTTTATAGGATACAGACACAACATTTTCAAGGGTAATCTGTTGTTGAACATGGATTTCTTACCCGAATTACAAAATTTATACGGGGATTTCAATCTGAAGTGTAATTAATTGAATTCAGTGGGGAATTTCAAGATGGATTCCACACTGAATCCGCCTGAAGAATGAAGGTGTTCCTTCCATGGTGTGGATTTTAAATCCGCGTGGGGCAAATCTGCATCATATGAACGTCAACATGACTTTCTTCTTGAAGTCAATGGCCAACTTACTGTAATCTGATTAGGCATTGAAATCGCCAGAGAAATCCTTCATGTGAACAAAGCCTAAAAGGGTTGTCCCACCTCTAAATGTCAGATTCATTTTATAGATCACAAAAAAGACTTTATTTATATGCAGATACAAAGAATTCAGAAATATGACATTTACCTAAAGTATGGCAACATCTGGTGTTCAAAGTGTATAAAAATGTGCACACATATGTTCAGTCACTTTCCTGACAGCCGGTTCACGGTACCGTGATTCCCTATTTAACTACGGTGGTAGTATAGTAGAGAAGACTCGGGACTACAAAGCTGGATTGGCTAGTTCACAGTACAGTGATTCCCTATTTAACTACAGTGTTGGTTTAGTAGAGAAGACTCAGGACTACAAAGCTGGACTGAAAGATAAGCCTAGGTTCACATCTGTGCCAGAGGTGAAAAACTGACTGCAAGGATGTTTCGAATGTCCTTGCAGAGACTGCAGGAGAGGAGAGACAGCTGCCGGTGACGGCCATCCTGTCCACAGAAGCGATAGAGACGCTTTAACACCATCCCCGCTTTCTCGATTGCTCTATGTATGAGGCTTAATGAGTACTGTACAACTCGGCATGTAGCCTTTAGGTTTCTTGTTTCCACCCCAAGCGGTAATGTGATGGCTGCGGCTGAATAACTGCATTTACTGCTGGATCTTGACGGACCCAGATGAGCTTTGTAGTGATTCCCTGTGTAACTATGGCTAATATCTCGGCCTCATTTACAAATTAAGTGAGCGATGAAAGAAAAGTTAGGTAAAAATGCTCCCAGAGGTCATTTTCTGATATTAAAGAGGGTTGGGGGTGCAATATTATCCCACCTCGTGTGGAATATTTGACTTTTTGTTAATATTTCAGGATAAGCATAACCTCAAAAATAATCCATACGTTTTTTTTTTTTTAAATAAACTAAATGAGACAATTTCTTAACTTTAGATTGCACATGTGCATCTGTTGAGTGTTTCAGTACGTTCTGCACAACTTGCTGATTTCTAACAAGGCTTCAAGCAGACAAGAAGGATGCTCTCAGACTAGAGTGACCACTGAGATTAGAGTGTCGCAGAGCATTAGCAGCAGGTTGCAACAGAGAGATTGGAAGAGTCAAAGAAAGACAAAGAAGTGGATGTCCTTTGGCTACATCATGCACTGATGACCGCTTCATATGTATTCAGCCCCCCTGAGTCAATACTTTGTAGAACCACTTTTAGATGCAATGACAGTTACAAGTGCTTGGAGAATGCCTCTACCAGCTTTGCACATCTAGAGGCTGAAGTTTTTGCCCATTTTCCTTTTGCAAAATAGCTTTTGCTCAGTCAGATTGGTTACTCTTTCCATTTACAGATGATGTGTTGAACAGAGCTTGGGCTATTGTTTAAATCCTATCCCTGCAATACATTTTGCCACAACTTTATCCATGAGCTGTCTCTGGTTTACTTGTTTTTTTATGATGCAGTTAGTTAATTAATCTCTAACAAACCTCTGAGAAATTCACAAAACAGCTGTATTTATACTGTGAATTCATTACATACAGATTTACTCTGCTAATTAGGTGACTTGAAGGCAATTGGTCACACTGGATTTTATTGAATACATATGCACACCACACTTTTCAGTTTTTGTATTTCCAAAAATTTAGAAAAGCACACACAATACTCCAACTGTTCATTGTTTCAATACATTTTGCTCAACTTGCTGATCTCTAACCGGGAGCTTAATGGCAATATTTCTAATAGGTGTTTGATCCCTAAATCGACCAATAAATTTAGGGAATCAATTTGAATTGGGATTTAAACATACCTCCACATCATGCAGTTTACATTTTGATATTATGAGTCCAAGACAACACTATACAACTGATCAACAGTACCTTGCATTGCGAGTCTTCAACCAGGTTACTCTGGGATGGAGGTGGTCACTGAGCTAAGAGTATCACCGAGTGTCATCAGCAGGTTACAACAGAAATACAGAGAGACTGGAAGAGTCACAGAAAGGCAAAGAAGTAGACACCCTTTGGCTACATCACACACTGATGACCACTTCATTGTAAACAATACGTTGCGGAACTGGATGATAAACACCACAAAACTGCAGGCATGTTTAAGGGAGGTGGGAGGCAACCAAGTGTCACGTCAGATCATCCATAATCATTTATATCAGCGTGGTCTGCGTGTTAGACAACCCGTGAGGGCACCTGACATCGGCACCAGGCACAGGCATCATCGTCTTGCATGGGCCAGGGAGCATCTTCGCTGGACGTGGGACCAGTGGTCCTCAGTGCTGTTTCTGATGAAAGTTGATTCACTCAGCAGAAATGATGGCTGCCAACGATGCTGGAGATGTCAAGGAGATTGATGTGCATCAGCCACTGTTGTCACCAAACAAGCCTTTGATGGTGATAGAGTGTGGACAGGTGTGTCTAACCCATACAAAATTGCTCTATACTTTGTGAATGGTACAAGCCTCCACTGCTTGAAAAACATCACTAATCTAGTCATTGTGCCTCTGCTTGAGCAACACAGAGCTAATTTCATCTTCATGGAGGACAATACCACAGCTCATCGAGATCGCATCATTACAGAACGGCTGTTGGAGCCTGGGGTACCTCAAATGGAGAGGCCTGCACTTTCTTCAGATCTGAACCACCTAGAAAACCTGTGGGATCATCTGAGTCACTGTGTAGAAACTCGTAATTGTACCCCTGAACCTCAGTGACCTGAGGGTCTCCCTTCAAGAAGAGTGGGATGCCATATCTCAGATGTCAAAACTCGACTTGTGAACAACATGATGAAAAACTATAATTGATACTCAAGGTCACATGCCACGTTATTGAGACATTTGACATTTTTGACGGTGTCTACCCTCCACTGTTGTTGGCTTTTGTTTCATTAAATTGTTTGAAATGAGAAAATCAACACTGCATGGTATGATTTAGGTGGCCTACTTTCAGGTTAAAATATAGTGTGAAATTTCTAAATTTTCCATAAATTTCACCCAAAAGCCAAACATCCCTAACTATTTGTGAGGAGTGTATCTTTACACTTCACAAATATTGGCTATTTTGTGTTGCTCTTCACATAAAATATCCATGAAATGCATTTAAGTTTTGTGGGTGTAACGTTTAAAAATGAGGAACACTTCAAGAGTTATGGATACTTTTGCAACTCCCTGATTTATGTAATTACACATACTCAAAAGAATAAAGAAAACACTTAAACAACACAATGTAACACCAAGTCAATCATACTTCTGTAAAACCTGAATCAACACTGATTGTGAATCCAATTTTCCTGCTGTTGTGCAAATGGAACAGACAACAGGTAGAAATGATAGGCAATTAGCAAGAGAACCCCTACACAGGAGTGGTTCTGCAGGTGGTGACCACAGACCATTTCTCAGTTCTCATCCTTTTGGCTGCCGTTTTGGTCACTTTTGCATTTTGTCCTTGCTCTCACCCCTAGAGGTAGCATGAGGAGGTGGTTAGAACCCACAGAGGTTGCTCAGGTAGTGCAGCTCATCCAGGATGGCACATCAATGTGAGCCGTGGCAAGAAGATTAGCAGTGTCTGTCATCACAGTGTCCAGAGTATGGAGCAGATACCAGGAAACATGGAGGAGCTATAGGAGGGTGACAACCCAGCAGCAGGAACGCTACATCCTCCTTGTACAAAGGAGGAACAAGAGGAGCAGTGCCAGATTCCTGCAAAATGACCTCCAGCAGGCCACTAAAATCCATGTGCCTGCTCAAACTGTCAGAAACTGAGTACATGAGGGTTGTATGAGGACCTCACGTCCACAAGTCAGTGTTGAGCTTACAGCCCAGCATCGTGCAGAGGGATGGGCATTTGTCAGAGAACACCAAGATTGGTAGATTTTACATTGGCGCACTGTGCACTTCACGGATAAGAGCAGGTTCACACTGAGCACATGTGACAGACGTGACAGAGACTGGAGTCGCCGTAGAGAACGTTCTGCCTGCAACATCCTCCAGCATGACCGGTTTGGCAGTGGGTCAGTAATGGGGCGGGGAGACATTTCTTTGGAGGGCCGCACAGCACTCCATGTGCTAGCCAGGGATACCCTGACTGCCATTAGGTCCCGAGATGAGATCCTCAGACCCATTGTGAGACCACATGCAGGTGCAGTGGGCCCTGGGTTCATTCCGATACATGACAATGCTAGGCCTCATGTGACTGAAGTGTGTCAGCAGTTCCTCAATGATTGATGGACTGGCCTTCCCGTTCCTCAGGCCTGAATCCGATCTAGCACATCTGGGACGTCAGGTCTCATTCCATCCACCAACACCAGTTGCACCACAAACTGTCCAGGAGTTGACTGATGCTTTAATCCAGGCTTTGGAGGAAATCCCTCAGGAGAACATCCGCCACCTCATCAGGAGCATGCCCATGCGTTAGAGGAAGGTCATACAGGCACGTGGACGCCACACACTACTGAACCTCATTTCCTTGTTTTGAGGCATTTTCACTGAAGTTGGATCAGCCTGAAATTTGATTTGTCCACTTTGATTTTTGAGTATCATATCCCATCTATGGGATATCAATTTTGATTTTCATTGATCATCTTTCTGTTTTATTATTCTCAATGTGTTCCACTATGTAATGAATATTTCACTCATTGAGATCGAGGGTGTGGCATTTTAGTGTTCCCCTAGTTTTTATATAGAAATAAACAGGTCCATGACACACAGGTTAGTATTTACTGTTACTCCTGATATTGTAAAAAAAATATATATATATATGTGTATGTGTGTGATTTTTTTAATTATATATTATATATAATTTATGTAAAAATGTAAAAACTGTACAAAAATCAAGCCTTATTTATCATGGAAAAAAGGGGGAAAGATGAGTAAAATAATGGCGTGTCAGACCACGTCATAGCTTTCGAATCCACCTGTACTAAAAAAAAAAATGAAAATTTGGCTGATCAATAACAGGGTAAGTAGCCAGTTCAGAAAATGGATTAAAAAGTCATGTTTATTTGTTGTTGTCTCAGTACTTGGTGGCCTCGATGTACGCAGCTCTCCAGAAAGAAAGTGAGGAATTCATCTATCAGCAGCAAATCCTAACCCAGCCCCCAAATGCAGAGTCTGAAGGAGGTGGGAGCAGCAGTGATGAGGTTCAGGAGAAGCGACCTCGCTTAAGCTTGACTGCAAGAACGCAGAGGAAACAGAGCCAGTCTGGAATGTAATTATCATCACTCTATAGTAGTATTTCTTTTATTTTTCTTTCTACATAGGCATATGAGGTCTTTTATTTTGCGGGGCAAGCTGTTCTTTTTTATGGTACATGAACATTTGAGGTTTTTTGTGTACATTTTTTATCAAAACTGTAATTGCCCATCTACTGCGAGAAGGTGACCTCAATACCCATCTATATTGAGGTCACCTTGTCACAGTAGATGGCCAATTACAGTTTTGATCAAAAATGTACACTAAAAACCTAAAATTTCCATGTATGTTAGGGTAGTAGAAATAGTTTTTGAAAAAATTCCTATGTTCCCTTTGACTGTTTCTTTGTGCTTCTAGCGTACTGATATCGTGTTGTGTTTGCATTGCTTTTTGCTGCCATGCCCGTATGCACCTATACTATTTTTTTTTAATTCTCTTGGATGTGCTGGCAAGTTCTTGCTTTTTAGACTTTTTAATGGTGTCATTGACTGTACCATAGCATATATTGGGAAACTGAAAAAAAAAATTCTAAGTGGGTTGAAATGTGGAAAAAAAAACCAGACTTGCGCCATGTTTGCAGGGGTTTTGTTTATACGGCATTCACACTTTGATGTGTTATCTGTATTCTGTAGGTTGATACGATACAGTACCAAATATGTAGGGTTTTCATTATGTTTTAGAACTGTAAAAATTTTATTCTATTTTTTTAAATTTGTGCCACAGTGCCATTTTCTGTGACCAATAACTTTTGTTCTTCCACCTATAGACAAGAGGGAGGATTCATTTTTTACGGGCTGAAGTGTACTTTCTATTGGTACCATTTTAGGATGGATGCAACTTTTTTGATCACTTTTATTTGAATTCTTAGGGGATGTGAACTGTCAAAAAAAAATCACAATTTTGGCGTTTGGAAGTTTTTTCAACATACTGGATAAATGTTATATTTTAATAGATCAGTGATACCAGTTAGGTGTAACTTTTTTATTTTTTTATTTTATTTGTAAATTGGCCAAAAAATGGCATTTTTACTGTTTTATACTTTGAAAACTTTTTCACAGCAATATTGAGTACTTGACCACTGTGGGGCTCGATCGTTGGTACATGCTTTTGTATTGAATAAACAATGCAAAAGGGTGTTCAAAGTTGATGGCGCTAGCACTTCCTGTCTGGGCCAAGCAGTTCTAGAATCATAGACATGGCGACGATGGAAGCTTTCACAAGGCTTCCAGCTGCAATGTTAGACAGGCACACTCCACTATCAGGCGCATTACAAATCAATGCACCTAAGATCAGAAGGCGTGCTGGAGCAGTGTCGCACTATAACTATAGGAAGCTACACATTTATAGCCTTAGTACGGCAAATCCAGGCGCATTACTGCTGGAACAGGTAAACCACTTTAAAAGTGGTTTACCTGAGCCAGAAGTGTTGCTTTGTTGCTAGAAAGCGCTAAATCTATGACCCGCAGTAGAACTGGTTCTTAGATTCAAGCGCATTCTACGCTACAAATGTACGCAAAAAAAAATTGCTCCTGGGTGCCAAAAATCATACATGTTGCCCTTAGTGTTTATTTCCTGCATGGGTGATGTCTTGTACTCTGTGCACATGGATAATTCCCTTTTTCCAGTCCCTCTAGCTTGGAACATCACACACCTCCTATTTTAGCGGTTATGTTTCTCCTCTCTTTGGGCCACATGTATGAAACGGTTTTGGTTTAAAACTCACTTTTTTCCCCATATGTTTCTTTGGGGAAAAAAGTGAGTTTTAAACCAAAACTGTTTCATACATGTGGCCCTTTGTGTCTTGAAGTATTATGTTTCACATGCTGGGCAGAAGATGTGCAATGTGAAGGCAGTAATTACAGTACCACCTTACACCTTGTAATAGAGGTGCATGCAGGGAGCTGTTCTATATATAGACAGTGTATTAGAGGGGAGAGAAATTGGGGGAACTGTTGTGCTTTTATATTGATAAGTCCTCTTACAGCAAGCTTTGGCACTAGCAAAGCACAGGCTCTAGACAAGAGAATACAAATACTTACTGAGCTCTGGTGGCAGCAGCTGGAGAGCATTTACACACATTTTTTTATAAGCTTAGAAAGACCCTTTTTGTATTCTGTGGCTATGTTCACACGGCTTAAATTGGGAGGTATTTTGCGCCGTACTGCGATCAATACGGGGTGAGATACGTACCAGTCATTACGGTAATCCACAGTTCTCATAGAGAGCTATGGATTACATCTCCTCTCCCTGCTCGCACAATACGCCGCGGGGGGAGATAAGTGACATGTCAATTACTAGCGGCGTAAAGAAGGGAATTAAGCTAAGTTCACACAGCTTAAATTGGGACATATCTCGCCCCATCTTTCGTGCCATACTGTGCTCAATACAGGCGAGATACGTCCCAGTCATTACCGGTAATCCACAGTTTTCATAGAGAATATGGATTACGCCTCCTCTACCCGCTCGTACAGTACGCCATGGGGGGAGATAAGTGACATGTCAATTACTAGTGGCGAATACGTGCCGCTAACAACGAATGTCTATGGGGCCGGTGGGCTACCGCCCCCCCCCCCACCCACCGCGGGAGCTCCCGAACACACGCCGTAATTGCGGGGCGTAATTATGCCCTGCACTTATGTGTGAGCATAGCCTTAGACTTAAGAAGTTGTTACCTATAAAGAATTTTTCTTTCTACAATCACCTTTACTGTGACATTTACCAGTAACAGGACTGTGCCGGTGGATATGAAGTCTAAGCTTGCAGTCTGGAGAGAAATAAACAAAAAATGTTTGTCCCTCTTGCACACATTGGAAGGAGAAGACTTAGCTGAAGATGGAGTCCTTGGGCCTCTGGAAGGTGTCACAATTACAGTGCATTTGGGTGCTGTTTGCACAGCTCACATTTCTCCAGTTGATTCTGTCATGTAAGTACAATACATTTAGTAAAGATAAAAGTGCTGTGTGTGTAACAATGTAAAGGGATTTCACTGGAATACAAATGAAGAAATAGTTCATGTAATAACCGGGGTGGGCAAATTCTTGTAGACCACTGTCTCCTAGATCTCCGTGAAGACTGCTGTCCGTTTTACAGCAGGGATGTGAAAGTAATGTTTTCTTTAAGCAGAGCTCTCAACAAACCTCAGCCAGAATGTAAAATGTCCTCCATTACTTCAAGTTTCTTTGAAGAATAGTAGTAGTTGTTTCTGGAAGTGGTAGCGTTTATTCCTGGGTTCCCACATAGAGGTAAAGTTGGGAATTGGCCGTCTTCTTATAATCCTATGTACCTTTCTCTCACAATTTTGGACCACAGGTTCTTTTTGGCATTTAAGTGGGTCCCCTCAACCCACTTTACATTTCAGCACAATATCCAAGACACTGCCCTCAATATTTTGCCAACAATTTTACTGTGTTTATTGCAGTTTCCTCAGTCCGTTTTCTTCTAGTGTTTTGTACATATGAAGAACTTCACATTCAGTCCTGTATTAAACAGTTATACAACGTTGTAAACTGTGGTAAAATATCGATCTTAGGACCTTTTCATACACTGACCATCCTCAGTATTAAATCCTCTTCTAAAGCCGAGACCTGCTGGTGCGTTTACTCACCTCGGCGTTCTTCACACACGACGTTTCGGAGGTCACGCCCCAGGAGGCGTGGGGAGCACACCAAGGCGAGTAGACTCCTACCTCTTGGATATTGTGCTGAAAGGTAAAGTTGGGGATAGCCATTGCAGACTTTAGATTACTTGGGGAACAGTTAGATTTTTGTTTGCCTATCAATAAGAACTCAAGTGTACAAGATTGAGGAATGTTTCTAATTATTTGCCTTACGGTGCTTTCACACGGTGCGTTTTTGGTGCTTTTTTATGTGTTTTTTCAATGCGTTTTTTGTTCAGGAAGGCACAGCAATTAATGCTGTACATTGCTGCACAAAAATCACTGTAATTACCGCGATTTTACCACAAATTTACGCATTTTTACACAAAAACCACATTGAAAAAACGCATCAAAAACGCACAGTGTGAAGGCACCCGTAGAAATTGACAACCTTATGCTTATACAGTTCTTTATGTTCGTCATTGATGCCTATTGTTAAAAACTGAAAATACTAAGTGTAATCCGTTTTTTGAAGGTCCTCTAGTAATGAGATGTATTTAGCTACGCTTTTCAATAGTTAAAAGGAATAAAGACCCTTTTATGTTTTGTTAGGAAAGCTCTTGGGCTCATCTGTTTCGGCAGGTGCTCCTGGCTGATACAACAATTGCAATATGATAGAACAAAGGCTAAGATTTTATTTTCACGGTGTTTTTTGTCTTAGCAGTGTGTCTCCAAAGCCATCAGAAGCATCTGGGACATGTAGCACCCAAATTAAAGATGTAAAACAGCAGCTGTCCTGGGTTGGCCTAGAAGAGATTGTGAGAGTACTGAGGATCTGCAGGAAACTGCTCATTTCAGGATTCCCCTGCACAGATGCCCTGCTGAAAAACATAGTCAAGATATGTGATGCATTGATGTACATACAGGGTGAGGCCGAATTTGCGTTCTCATGAAGTTTGTCTTGGGTGTCTTTCTGTGCTTACTGCTATCCTCCACATGTGCAAGGCAGCGGAGAACAGCCCTGCGAAACAGAATGGTGCTATGGAGGTGCTCAGGGTTCCTAGAATCCTTTTCTTTTAGATTTCTAGAATTGCTTTCTGAAAACGACGTTGATACACCACAAACATGGCCTTTGTAGTGTTAGTCAAGAGAGAGTGATTTCTTTCTTGTGATTACAGTACTTTAAAACAAAAGCACCCCAAAACATGTGAATGCACACATGTAACTTGTGACTAGAAGGCAAACAAATGTTATTCTGTTTATTACATGTTATTGCATGCAAATTGTCATGTCCTATGGAGGAAGGTATAAAGGTATGTTTACACGGCTGAATTTGACGCGGTTTTCGAAACATTTCCTCACTCGAAAAGAGCCTCCAAAATGGCCCCAGTTCATTTTCATTGATTCCTATGTAAAACAGTGTTGTAGTTCCCACGCAACAAGGTTTTTACACACGTTTTACACTCTTCTTTGGACGCTATTTTGGACAATGAAAAGGAATTGTCATGTCAATTTTTAAAACGTTTTCAACGCTAAAAATCCCCATAAGAATCAATGGAGAGCTTTAAAACCTCGTCCAGAACCTCAGCTTGTTTTTAGACGCTTTTTAGTCGTGGTTTTTGCCCCGGCTTTTAATTTGTATGAGTGTTTCAGAAAGAAAACAGTGTTGTAAAACCTCGTCCAAAACAGCACTGCAAAACCTTGTCAGAACCTCATCTGAAAGAGCGCTGCAGAACCTTAGTCTGAAAGAGCGCTGCAGAACCTTAGTCTGAAAGAGCGCTGCAGAACCTTAGTCTGAAAGAGCGCTGCAGAACCTTAGTCTGAAAGAGCGCTGCAGAACCTCGTCTGAAACAGCGCTGCAGAACCTCGTCTGAAACAGCGCTGCAGGAACCCTCGAACCTGAAAAAGAGCCCCTGCCCCCAAGGACCTTGTTTGAAATATAGGGGTGAGGACATTGTCTGCAAAAGCGGCCTTGCAGGACCTCGTCCCGGAACAAGCGCTCAGACCTCGTCTTTTTTAAACGCCAATAGATAGATTTCTTCTAAACAGGGCTGCATGACTCCCAAAAAAAAGCCTTTCAGACCTCTTGAAAAATGCAAAAACCCTTTAAAGCGGGGCAGGGAAACTGCTGAAACGCGCTTTTAGAACCTCCTCTGTAAACAGCCGGGGGGGAAACCTCGGTCTGAGGGGCTGTAATTTATAAATTCAGCCTTTGGAAACACCAACAAGTAAGGAAACTTGTTTTTTTAAAATTTCTTTAGGCCCCTTAAGTAGTATTGTTAATAGCTATTTATGTGGCACGAGTTTATAGAGAAGCATAGTTGAGGTTATTGATGATGCTTCAGTATTAAACCACGCATTCTAATCTATTTTGCTTTTAGTGAAAAATCAATTACCTGATCAAACACTGGTAGATTTGTGTGGACTAGTCTCCTTGCCATGGATTCACAGTCATTCAAGTCATACGTCTTTTAAGGTGGCTGCTTTCGACCCTTTCCTTTTAACATTAAGTCATAGGATCCATGAGGAAATCTGTAAGTAGCATGTCATGTTTTTACTATTAGTGGTAGTATTATTACTGTTCTTATTATTAATGAATAAGCAAAAGGCTATATGTGGTTTAAAGGGGTGTTCACAACATGCTGTTTCACTGAGCTTGCTCCTCACAGCCAACTTCAGGCTCACACTTTCTGTTCAGGCTGTGGGTGGTTCTACGGCAGTGATTGGCATATCAGCTCTGCTATTCCTAGCTGAGCCTATTAGAAGGAAATTGGTGATGGAGAGGTTTGTTTTAAATGCAGACAGATGTCAGTAAGAAAGATACGCAAGCTCCTTTGCTGCTGATGGGACCCAGCAGGGAGTGACCTTGCCATCCCGACCATGGCTTCTAGAGCTGAGAGAAGTGATAAAGAGATAAGAACTACTCCTAGCCTTGAAAAATGCAAAACCAGAACAGCAATGTGTTTGGTAATAATTTGTATTTAATGTTGCCTACATGTTTAAAGGGGTATTTCACCTCACTGATTAGCTTTAAAGTAGTTATTCAAGCAAAAGCTGAAAATCTACAAGAATTGAGTTTCCCACCAAGAACCCAAAGTCCTTTTTCTCTTCACTGGAGATCTATGGGTGTGTGTTGCTATGTTTAGTTCCCAGTGGGTGGTTGCTTGGTAATATGTGTGAGAAATAACTTATAAATATACAATGTTGTTAGGCTAGGTATACATCAGATTTCTGGTTTCGGTTTAACATACACCTCAGACCATATCCGTTAAATGGATGCCAAGTAGTGGCATCTATTACCTGTTGGGTCCCATTGTAAATATATATATATATATAATATATAAAAATTATGGAATATTATTATTATAAATATTTTTTAATTGTAATATATATTGTATTAAAATTTCATTTGATATAATTTTTTAAAAACTTTATGGAAAGACATATTTTGACTGTTTAAAAATTTTTGTATTTTTAAAACAATGGCCAAATGGAAAAAAAAAGAGGCAAAAATTTGGGCCCTTCATTGGTTGTTGAATATCCTAATAATTTTTACTGGGGCTTTCTGGCAAACATTGGTGTTGGTTACCTACACCAGTTTGGAATTTATAGCCCGGTGTATTCCAATAATGAAAGTTAAGGTTATTTAAGGGGCCCTTGGTTTTTCCACCCTATTTGATCCCGTGCCTTGGGATTTTGGGCTTTTCCCAAAACATCACCTGATTGGAGGAATTTTCCCAAAGAATGTCAACATAGTTGTACTTAGGGAAGGATACCACAAAAATTCCAGAGGTTTACCTGTCAGTTTCACGTTGTGTGGACATAGAAGGGGAAATGAAAGACCACAGGAACAATTTCCTTTAAGCCAATCAGGGCCCAAAAAAAATTTTTTTTACGAAGGGAAAAAAGTTTTTTTTAAAAGACATAAGGACAATACAGGACCACCCCAGAGTCTGCAGGCATAATCTTTTTTGCAAATGGTGTCACTTTTTTCCTCGGTAAAAAAAATTTGCCCAAAAACTTTTGGGAATTTGCGAAAAAGACTTTTCTAAACACCACAAACGGTCCCTTTGGATGGCAAACACTTTTGTTGACAAGGACTTACTTTGGAAAAAGGTCCGTGGCTGATGAAACAAATTTTTTTTATCAAAAAGGCGTATGTTTTTTTGGTGGTTTTTTTAAAAAAAGTTAAGAAACCTTGCTTTTTTCCACTGTAACAATTGGTGGAGGTTCCATCTTCTTTTTGGGGTTTGGCTGAGAGATGCGGCATCGGGAATTCCCCTTTCAAGTTGAGGAACAATTGCAATGGATTCAATCCCTATAGCGGATTTCTTAATTGTCAGAAATAGAATAAAGTGGGGGGAGTTTAAAAGGGGGGTGCTCACCTGGAGCTGTTGTGCATATAAAATAGAGGCACAACGCTCATTGACGCATGGTTGGCTCTCTCCGAGCCTCCGAACGGCAGCCGATGATCCTTCACTCCACTCCAAAACCGATCCCACGGCAATGGGTACGAACAATGTAGAAAATACCAAAGTATAGAAGATGGATCCGGCGCCCTGTTCTAGAACAAATGCTTCCTCTTGGATACGA
Organism: Phyllomedusa bahiana; assembly: GCA_025379985.1. Taxonomy (NCBI): domain Eukaryota; kingdom Metazoa; phylum Chordata; class Amphibia; order Anura; family Hylidae; genus Phyllomedusa; species Phyllomedusa bahiana. Next base: position 125,807 of record JAODAL010000110.1, read on the forward strand.
AGATATATTTAAATAAAGTATTTATTCTAATAAAAGATTGTGAAAAGAGCATTTAAACCTTTTCCACACAAACACTAAAATAACGCGTTTCTCGCCGTACACCGGCGCTTCATCAGATACAAAGTGTTACCGCCAATTGGCTTCTACCTCATTAGGGTTTTTTGCTTCCTCTGGATCAACACCATAGCACAATAGGTTGAACCGGCTGGCCTTACAAACTATGTAGCCCTATCACAAAGTAGTATGGCCCTGTTTCTCAGTGGCTTCCCCTATAGATTCCCTAACACACTCTTAAATACCATGCAGTCCCCTCGCCTTGACGTGTTTCCCTTTTCCATAATTTATGTATGCTTCATTAGAGGACAAAATACTTGACCCAGTATCTTGGCTACATACATCTTACCTCAGGTATTTTTACCCTTGATGAACCTTACATAAATCGTTGAAGGGGAAATGCGTCGGGAGACTGCATGGTACTTTAGGGTGCAGTAAGGAATCTATAAGGGAAGCCATTAGATTATGAGCTCTGATGTATTCCATCTTCTTTCTTCCTCTGTAGGGAACATTTGAATGACCAATCGACGCTTGTAAGAAAGGAGCTAGCCCAAGCTATGACCAAGTTGGCGTGTGATATACTGTTGGATTTGAGTTGCAGCATTCACAAAAAGGGCCAAAAGTAGAGTGTGATCTGCTCTGCTGCGGCTTGGGACTGAACTTGATTCCTTTTTCAGGCCCTTCTGCCATTACTGCTTCCTTCTTTAAGCCTTTCCTTTCTCTGTTGAACAGAAGCATGCCAAGCTCTGTGAAAATAGGTGAGTCCCCTATCAATGATATACCTGTCTACATTACCTATTAGTCTGATTGTAAATGCATCTGTGAACTGTGCTAACAAAAGAATTGTTATTCTAGCATTCATAGAGAATGTTCCCGACATGTTCACACATCTTAATGTCCAGAGAGATGAACAGGATTTAAGAGCTATGACTGAAGCCTTGCTGAACCTCATGGAAGATCCACATAAGGATGTCAGGATAGCATTCAGTGGAAACATCAGATATATCCTGGAGTCCGTAAACTGCGAAGAGGGAAGTTTAAACGAGGTATGGACATTTACGATGATCTTAAAGGGGGTTTGCCACAATCTTATTTCATACCTCCTGCATCCAGCTCTTCAGCTCTGTGTGCTCAGAAGGGGGTGTGTGATTTGTTTGAATTGCATATCATGTGACCCAGCAGGCTGACATCACCAGGCCTTTCCTCTCTGTATTCAAAGTAACGTCTGTTGATGTAAAGCAGTGTTTCTCAACTCCAGTCCTCAAGACACACCAACTGGCCAAGTTTTCAGGATTTCCTCAGTATTGCACAGGTGATGTCATTATTGTCCATGCATTCTGTTGGAGATCCTGACACAGGTGATATCATTATTGTCAGTGCATTCTGTGGGAGATCCTGAAAACATGACCTGTTGGTGGGTCTTGAGGACTGGAGTTGAGAAACACTGATGTAAAGCATTATGAATAGCTGAGAGGTAAAGTTTTTGCCTACAGGCACAAGGGTCCTTGGTTCAAATAATTAATGCACTCACCAGTAACATAACAAGTAGTAGACAGTCATAGAGGCACAGAGGGAGAGCAGCTAACGCGTTTCGGGCTTAGCAGAACAAACGCCCTTACTCATAGCATGTCTAACACAAAATGAAGTGCTTTCTTATATGCACGTAACCATCAGACAATACACATGTGAGCTTACTAACTTAATTAATTGCCCGCCTACTCTTACCTTGTGTTGCCGCGGCGCCACAGTAAACCGCGTGTGGAGCGCAAACAAGCTGAGGTAACCATGGCGAAGCCGGAAGTGACGTCATATCCGGACATGCGCAACGCAACCCACAGCCTAGTGATGGCAAACGGGAAATCCACGGCACTGCGCGTGCGTGAGCCAAAAAGGTCCGAGCACGCACAGGGACGTGGACAAGATGGAAATACCCGTGCCAATCCCGCTACCTAGGTAACAGGATAAGCGCTACAGCGCAGTAAAGTGGGGAAACGGCAACACAAGGCAATGAGTGGAATTAAATAATACCTTTGTATAATTGATTTAATATGGTACAGTATGATATAGTACCGATCTTAAAGGGGCATGAAGGCAAGCTCACATATTGAGATAACAAATAAGTAACCCAACATAAATAATATGCATAAAATTCAAAAATTTGCAAGCTATACGATCCAGAAAAAATAAATTAATTGGATGTCAATAATGAAACATGATCTCTCGTCGTAAGTTTAATCCATAAGGAACCAATGTATTTAATGTCATAATCCAATATGCTTCCCTATCCCTGAGATATCGTTCTAAATCCCCACCCCTTTCGGAACGGACACACTGTTCTATACCAAAAACCCTTAGAGTACTAAAATCACAATTATGAACTTGTATAAAATGGTTAGTTAAATTGGATTTATTTCTAAAAGAATTGGTATTGATGTCATTAATGTGCTCCAGAAATCTCACTTTGAGCTTCCTCATTGTACTGCCTACATAAAGTAAATTACATGATTGACATATTGCCCCATAAATCAGATGATGAGAATTGCAGTTGATGTAACTACGGATAGGGAATTTACTCGTGTTACCAGAGTCACTAAAATCTTTACATATTAATGCATATTTGCAAGTTCGGCAGGGATTAGTGCCACATTTGAAGAACCCCTTATATCTAAGCCACGTTGGCTGTTGAAAATATTGTTGGAAATTATTAGATACAAGGGAGTCTCCCAAAGTTTTAGCCCTGCGTGATACTACACGGTGGCCCTCCGTCAAGATCTCGTTAATTATGTCGTCCTCATATAGAATGGGCAAGTATCTGTTGACAATTTTTTTGATTTCATTAAATTGCCTACTGTAATCCAACACAAGGGTAGGGTGATTGTGCGATGAAGAGGTTGTTGATTTAGTTTCTAATAGCTCATTCCTATCCCTCCGTATAGCTCTGTCATATGCATTTTGTAGGAGACCTTTAGGATAGCCGCGTGCACTGAGCCTATTTTCTATCTGTTTTGATTCTTGATGAAATGATTCTAGACTGCTACAGTTACGTCTAGCTCGCAACATCTCACCCATAGGTACTGCCTTATGAGTAGATTTGCCATGATAGCTATTGAAATGCAGTATCGTGTTACCTGATGTAGGTTTTCTATATGTAGACGAGCTAATCATTTGTTGTTCTATACCTACCAATTGTAAATCCAAGAAAGAAACTGCATGAGTATTAGAATTGAATGTGAATTTTAAGTTAAAGATATTATTGTTAACATATAGCGCAAATGAGGGCATGGCAGATACATCTCCCTTCCAAATAATTAGAAGATCATCAATGTATCTGCCATACCACTCTATCTGGTGCGCAAATGGATTATCAATGGAAAACACATACAGTTCTTCCCACCAGGCCATGGTAAGGTTTGCCAATGAGGGCGAAAATTTCGCCCCCATTGACACTCCTGTACGCTGTAGGAAAAATGAACGATTGAAGGAAAAATAATTGTGAGACATGAGAAAGTCAATGACTCTGAGAATATAATCTCTTAATTCACGAGAATAGTTGCTGTATTTCCGTAAATGAAACGAAGTAGCCTGCATTGCCACATGATGGGGAATACTAGTGTATAAAGATTCCACGTCCAGTGTAATCCAATGGAAATCAGCCTGCCATACCTTGTGTTGAAGAGATTGCAAAACACTTTTGCTGTCCTGTAGATGACCTGGGACCCGTGTAACTAAAGGTTGAAGGAGCGAATCTACCCACTTGGATAGTCTCTCAGAAAAGGAGCCTATCCCGGACACAATGGGTCTCATTGGTGGAACAGTGGGATTTTTGTGGATTTTTGGCAATCCATACAACACTGGAATTTTTGGATTGCAACATTTAATATAATCCGCCTGACTTTGGCTGAGAGTTCCTAGCACAATTCCATCATCAACCAGTTTATGCAACTCTTTATTAAACCTCTGTGTGGGGTCACTGTCTAACTTTAGATACGTGGATTTATCCTCAATAAGGGAATTCATATAGCTACAGTAATCATCTTTGTTTAAAACTACAATAGTACCCCCCTTATCCGCCATCTTTATTTCAATCGTATCCATGGACTCTAGTTGTTTTAGGGCATTTTTATATGAGGGCTTTAAATTAAAGGGGGAACCTTTTTCTGACCTGTTTTGTAGCAATCTTAGTTCTTTTTCAACTAAAGACTGGAATTTATCCATCGCCGATGTCCTAGAGTGAATTGGGTAGAAATCTGGGTTAGCAGTAATAAACTTGTTTGATTGCATAATTGTATTATGATGTAAAACATTTTCAGATTCCAAATCATTTAAGGATAAGATGGCTATATGTTCAGGAACAGAAAGACAATTACACATCACATTAGTAGCAGAATTCCCATTCTCACCAGAATGGTCACTAGTGGGAAACACGACCATGTTGTTGTCCTGCCAGAAGTGCCGCTTTACCGTGAGTAATCTTATAAATTTATTAATATCCTTCATAGTTGTAAATAGATCAAAATTTCTCTCTAAGGCATAATTAAGACCTAATGAGAGGACACCAACATGGTCTTTAGACAAAGTGACGGAAGAAAGATTGAGTACATCTAAGGTATGTTTGTTTATTATTTGTGTTCCATTAGCCGAGTTAACATCCGGGCTTGGCGACCTTTTTGGGTGTTTGCGTCCTCCCCTGTGTTGTCGTTTTTTGACTGTGAACGTTTTTTATTCCTAGGATTTTTGTAGTATGAATGTCCAGTTCCTGTACTAGTAGTTGCAACACTGTCCCGGGAGGTATCCATAGAGGTATCCGTGTTATCCGACGAATCTGAATTTTTTGGATCAAAGCTTACTTTTCTGTCTTTATTCTTCCACCTTTATTCAGCCCTCATATAAAAAAGCCCTTAAACAACTAGAGTCCATGGATATGATTGAAATAAAGATGGCGGATAAGGGGGGCACTATTGTAGTTTTAAATAAAGATGACTATTGTAGCTATATGAATTCCCTTATTGAGGATAAATCCACGTACCTAAAGTTAGACAGTGACCCCACACAGAGGCTTAATAACGAGTTGCATAAAACTGGTGTTGAATGGAATTGTGCTAGGAACTCTCAGCCAAAGTCAGGCGGATTATATTAAATGTTGCAATCCAAAAATTCCAGTGTTGTATGGATTGCCAAAAATCCATAAAAATCCCACTGTTCCACCAATGAGACCCATTGTGTCTGGGATAGGCTCCTTCTCTGAGAGACCATCCAAGTGGGTAGATTCGCTCCTTCAACCTTTGGTTACGCGGGTCCCAGGTCATCTACAGGATAGTAAAAGTGTTTTGCAATCTCTCCAACACAAGGTATGGCAGGCTGATTTCCAATGGATTACATTGGATGTGGAATCTTTATACACTAGTATTCCCCACTACGTAGCAATGCAGGCTACTTCGTTTCATTTACGGAAATACAGCAACTATTCTTGTGAATTAAGAGATTATATTCTCAGAGTCATTGATTTTCTCATGTCTCATAATTATTTTTCCTTCAATCGCTCATTTTTTCTACAACGTACAGGAGTGTCAATGGGGGCGAAATTTTCGCCCTCATTGGCAAACCTTACCATGGCCTGGTGGGAAGAACTGTATGTGTTTTCCATTGATAATCCATTTGCGCACCAGATAGAGTGGTATGGCAGATACATTGATGATCTTCTAATTATTTGGAAGGGAGATGTATCTGCCATGCCCTCATTTGCGCTATATGTTAACAATAATATCTTTAACTTAAAATTCACATTCAATTCTAATACTCATACAGTTTCTTTCTTGGATTTACAATTGGTAGGTACAGAACAACAAATGATTAGCTCGTCTACATATAGAAAACCTACATCAGGTAATACGATACTGCATTTCAATAGCTATCATTTCAAATCTACTCATAAGGCAGTACCCATGGGTGAGATGTTGCGAGCCAGACGTAACTGTAGCAGTCTAGAATCATTTTATCAAGAATCTAAAGAGATAGAAATAGGCTCAGTGCACGCGGCTATCCTAAAGGTCCCTACAAAATGCATATGACAGAGCTATACGGAGGGATAGGAATGAGCTATTAGAAACTAAATCAACAACCCCTTCATCGCACAATCACCCTACCCTCGTGTTGGACTACAGTAGGCAATTTAATGAAATCAAAAAAATTGTCAACAGATACTTACCCATTCTATATGAGGACGACATAATTAACGAGATTTTGACGGAGGGCCACCGTGTAGTATCACGCAGGGCCAAAACCTTGGGAGACTCCCTTATATCTAATAATTTCCAACAATATTTTCAACAGCCAACGTGGCTTAGATATAAGGGGTTCTTCAAATGTGGCACTAATCCCTGCCGAACTTGCAAATATGCATTAATATGTAAAGATTTTAGTGACTCTGGTAACACGAGTAAATTCCCTATCCGTAGTTACATCAACTGCAATTCTCATCATCTGATTTATGGGGTAATATGTCAATCATGTAATTTACTTTATGTAGGCAGTACAATGAGGAAGCTCAAAGTGAGATTTCTGGAGCACATTAATGACATCAACACCAATTCCTTTAGAAATAAATCTAATTTAACTAACCATTTTATACAAGTTCATAATTGTGATTTTAGCACTTTAAGGGTCTTTGGTATAGAACAGTGTGTCCGTTCCAATAGGGGTGGGGATTTAGAACGATATCTCAGGGATAGGGAAGCATATTGGATTATGACACTAAATACATTGGTTCCTTATGGATTAAACTTACGACGAGAGATCATGTTTCATTATTGACATCCAATTAATTAATTTTTCTGGATCGTATAGCTTGCAAATTTTTGAATTTTATGTATATTATTTATGTTGGGTTACTTATTTTTGTTATCCCAATATGTGAGCTTGTCTTTATGCCCCTTTAAGATCGGTACTATATCATACTGTACCATATTAAATCAATCATACAAAGGTATTATTTAATTCCACTCATTGCCTTGTGTTGCCGTTTCCCCACTTTACTGCGCTGTAGCGCTTATCCTGTTACCTAGGTAGCGGGATTGGCACGGGTATTTCCACCTTGTCCACGTCCCTGTGCGTGCCCGGACCTTTTTGGCTCACGCACGCGCAGTGCCGTGGATTTCCCGTTTGACATCACTAGGCTGTGGGTTGCGTTGCGCATGTCCGGATATGATGTCACTTCCGGCTTCGCCATGGTTACCTCAGCTTGTTTGCGCTCCACACGCGGTTTACTGTGGCGCCGCGGCAACACAAGGTAAAAGTAGGCGGGCAATTAATTAAGTTAGTAAGCTCACATGTGTATTGTCTGATGGTTACGTGCATATAAGAAAGCACTTCATTTTGTGTTAGACATGCTATGAGTAAGGGCGTTTGTTCTGCTAAGCCCGAAACGCGTTAGCTGCTCTCCCTCTGTGCCTCTGTGACTGTCTACTACTTGTTATGTTACTGGTGAGTGCATTAATTGTTTTTTGGAAATCTTTTTAAACAATCAATAAATATGGATATATTTTAAATATATTTGGATGCGTGCTGGATACCTTTAACTATCATTGTGACTTTGCTGCCGTTCCTTGGGACTGTGCATCCGTGCATTGCACCTTATGCAGGACTGTGGGCTGGCTCATCTTTTTTCAAATAGTGTATCCTTGGTTCAAATCCCTGCAGGAACCAAACCTGTGTTTTTGTTTTTTTTCTCTTTATCAATGCACAGACCACATTGAGGTTTCTTTTTAATTTGCACTGTTTGACTAACTACTAAGGAGTACAGAGGACGGGAGTAGATTGACAGCACCTGGGGTTGGAACACTCAGTAGCTGCCTGAGAGGAGAGGTGATGTCTGAGCATGTGCGACCAGGACTGAGGAGCTCTCAGCCCTGGTCGTATCCCCTGGAGATGAGCTGTAAACAATGGATCACTAAAAGAGCAGCGAAAACAAAAACGGTGCAGAATTTTTAATAATAATGAATGGTGAAATTTTTTTTTATTTAGTTTGCAAGCTTCCCACGTCAATTTTACTTCATGGGAAAACCCCTTTAAAGTGGAGGCTAAACAGTTCCATGGATCTGTAATGGAGGTAGGAGGGGGAAATTATGGTTTCTTTAAAGGCACTAGTCTATAGAATTACATCTCTATGGAGGGGGCGTATGTTTTTCTTAGGAAAATGTGGCACTCCTCATATTACATTGTTTTACTATTTTTATTATTAGGATTGTTATTATGTATTTTATTTTATACATTTTGTTTCCTGCTTCTTGCAATTCAGCTATTCGTTGGAAGAATAAAGGAGGCCTTTACCAATGCTAAGTTGGCAAGAGATAATGAACTTAAGGATACGCTTATACTTACAACGGGGGACATTGGACGGTAAGTGCCATAAGTTGTGACCTGTTGGTTAATTTGTGTTTAGTGCTTGCTGTTTATCAGTTAACAAATAAACTTTGTTAATATCAAATATACCCCAAAGTCTGTTTCTTAGCATTTGTTTTATACCTTTCAGAGCTGCTAAGGGAGACCTAGTGCAATTTGCTCTTTTGCATCTGCTACATTGTCTTTTATCCAAATCTACATCAGTAGCTGGAGCTTCCTACACAGAAATCCGATCACTGGCAGCAGCAAAATCTATGTGCTTGCAGGGCTTTTTCAGCCAATATAAAAAACCTATATGCAAGGTAAGAGTGTGTCTTTGCTTATAAACATTTATTTATATATGGTGTCTTTGCAGTTGCTAAATTAAGCAAAAGTATGTATAGTGTTGTGTAACAATCAGTGTTGGATGAGTGAGGGTCTTAGTGGTCAGACTATTGATCGATAGACCAAACAGCTGCAATGCGAAGTTGTATAAAATTGGGCTGGAGAATGAATGCTGCTGCAGCTGTTTGGAAACAGCTAATTGAGAAAACCCTCTTTAGTGAAGTGTTATTAGAATGTATCAAAGGAAAGCTCTAAAAAAAAAAAAAAAAAAAATTATATATATATAATATATTATATATATATTATATATATATATATAATATATAACTATATATTATATATATATATATATATATATATATATATATATATATATATATATATATATAATCTATCCTGTTTCTCCGAAAATAAGACACTGTCTTATATTAATTTTGCTCCTAAGGACGAGCTAAGACTTATTTTATTTCTATGTCTTTTTTTATAAGAACAAGATTTCACATTTATTGTTGAACAAAACATCAACATGTATTCATATACTGTAGTGATTTCATCACAAACATCAGCATAAGCAGCCAAACTCTGAACTGCATAAAAAAAATGCACGATGTCTTATTTTCAGGGGTGTCTTTTTTTCGGGGAAACAGGGTATGTACACACATATGTACATATATGTACACACATACATATATCTTTATTTTACTTTTTTGTCAAGTTTCTGGTGGAGTCACTGCACACAAACCAGCAAGCTCTACTCTCTGGCACACCAGGGCACAGCAGTGATACGCAGAAGCAGGAGGCAGTACGTCACAGGGAAGCAGCCCTGGAAATCTTGTCTGAAATTGCCAATGTATTTGATTTTCCAGACCTCCACCGATTTTTGACAGTAAGTATGTTCTGAAACCCTTTCCCTCCCTTTTTATTTATTTTTATTTTTTTTTTATCATTATCTATATGTTTGTTATACAGTGGTCCCTCAACATACAATATTAATTGATTCTGAGATGATCATTGCATGTTGAAATCATTGTACGTTAAAATCATAACTGTGGATAATTGGTAATTTGTTCCGAGGCCCCAAAATGTGACTCCCACTGTAATGCAAAATGAAGATTAAAGAAAATGAAGCAGATTGCTAAAATAGAAAAGGCATGTCCTACATATAACAGAAAGCTGCAAGAAGCTGGAAATCGATTTCTGCATAGAGGAGCTTCTTAGGTTTATGTATTTTATACACAATGTACCAGAAAATAAGAAGCTGATGTACCCTCACCTGGTGCCAAAGGAGCTGCTCATCCTGGTACATGTAAAGAGCAGTACAGAACATGTAGTACCGCACTATTCTGTAGAGAGACGCTACTAGACTGCCAATCACTGCATGCACTGCATTATTAAAGGGTTTTTATAAGTAAGATATTCCTTCAAATTGGCTGGGGACATTGTATCTTGAAACACAACTCAACATACAATGTGCCAAGAAAGACCATTGTATGTAGAAAATATTGTATCCCAAGTCCATTGTAATTGAGGAATCACTGTATAGTTATTGTCATGATTTTATTTATACAATTTATCTGAATTGTATATGAAAATTTGATTTTTGTTTGTGTTGTTTCCATTTTATAGAAGACACTGCAGCTTTTGCTTCCATATCTTGCGGCTAAAGCCAGTCCTTTCGCCTCTGTTTTGATCAGAACAATTGCCAAGCACCTCAAGGCTAATCGCAGGGAGATCCTGATCAATAACTTCAAGTACATCTTCTCTCACCTTGTTTGTTCCTGCACCAAGGATGAACTTGAAAAGTCACTTCACTATCTGAAGGTATATTAGAGCTGCTGGCCTTTATTCACAGCTTGAGTTATTCCAGCCTAAGTCATTACAGACCTATCCAGATGGAGAAGCAGGTCTTAGGTTCCTCATTGCTGCAGTGAAACCAGCTCAAAGAAGGGCAAAAAGATGTTTCCACCATGTGCATGGCTGTCTCCAAAGAAGGCCACTAGATATGTCTGTGTGTTCTCAACCTTACCAATTTGAATTTCTGCAAACATAACTGCACATAGATTTTTTGGTTTCCTGCTGTACTTTCTATGATCTTTAGCTATTCAGCATTTGTATTTTGTATAACAATAAGATGATCAAATTGTAAAATGGAAAAATTAGCTTCACTGTTTTAGTTAATTTTACATTGTGATTAATTCTTGTCTTGATTTCACAGAATGAGACAGAAATTGAGCTTGGCAGTTTGCTTAGACAAGATTATCAGGGACTACACAATGAACTGCTGCTGCGACTTGGAGGGCATTACCAGCAGGTGTTCAATGGACTGTCAATTTTGGCTTCCTTTGCATCCAGTGATGATCCATATCAGGGACCTAGGAACATTACTAAGCCTGAGATAATGGTGAGGTTATACTAAAGTCTAGCAGTGCAACATTGAGATACAGAACAAGTACCTATAAGACATTGCAAGTTATTTTATTTTGCAGGCTGATTATCTACAACCCAAACTACTAGGAATTCTAGCTTTCTTTAATATGCATTTATTGAGTTCCAGTATTGGCATAGAAGACAAAAAGATGGTAAGCAAGTTTTTTTAAAATTCTAAGTGTTTGCCCACAATAAACATGTATCTGTTATTTAGAGAATAGCCCCGGTGATTGTAGGTCAAAGGGTCCAGGGTATGCAGTAGGTCAGCAGGAGTTTGCATATGTATACAGTTTTATATAGTTTGCAGCAACAGTTGAGTGCTATGCAGGTTAGTTATTACTATAACAAACACAACATGGATATATCCTGAAGTTAAAGGGTTTTATCACTACAATGATGAGTTTATAACATGTAGATAAAGATAAGTGAAGACCATTATTAAATACTTTCCTTTGCAGATTTTTCTTTGGTTTAGGAGATAAAGGGAAAATTTTATCTTCCTCATTAAGGGGCCGTTCACACGGCTTATTTCGGGCCCCGGATTGGCGCCGTACTGCGCGCCAGATTTGCGCTGCAGTACGGCGCCAATCCGTCGCCATAATTTCGGTAATCCACCGTTTCTCATAGAGAACAGTGGATTCCGTCGCTCCTCACCCCTCGGCGAATCCGCCGGGCGGGGAGAAAGTGACATGCACATTATCGGGGCGCAATACACGCCGTGGATAATGGAAGTCTATGGGGACCGGCGAGCCGCGCCCCCGCCCCTTATTCAAGACGGATTTGCGAGCGCAATCCGGCTCGCAATTCCGTCTTGAATAAGCCGTGTGAACACGGCCTTAGGCCATGTTCACACGGTTTAAAATGGGCCGTATTTCGGTCCGTAATTACGCGCCGGAGTGCGAAAATTTAAACGGGCTGAAAACGGCCCATTCATTACGGTAATCCACATTTTCTCATAGGGGAACAATGGATTACGTCTCCTCTCCCCGTTCGGCGAATCCGCCGGGCGGGGAGATAAGTGACGTGAATTACCAGCGGCGTATACGCGCTGCTGATAATACAAGTCAATGGGCCGGCGAGGTGCCGGCCCTGTTTCCACCTCCCCGCTCCCGTCCACACGGCATAATTGCGGGGCGTAATTACGTCCTGCAGTTAAGCCGTGTGAACATAGCCTTAGAGCACACAAGTTTTTTTTTTTTTTTTTATATTTTTAACAACAGAAGTGTACGGTTATACAAGCTGTATACAATTGTCAAATATCACAATTAAATCAGTAATTATTACATATGCTCAACTAGATACAAAGCCAATATTGCATGTAATGAGAACATTCTATGAAGGTATTAAACCGTATAAACTCTCCTGTGTATTTTCTGAAATTTTCACCCCATAAACTACCCTACCAACCCCAATATAACCCCAATACTAATATGTGCACGTTCTAATGACTCTGTGTATCAACCTCTCAATTTCCCAGAGTGCCTTTTAATTTTTCTGTTAAATAATATTCCGTGTACTGGAAGGGGTCCATTAGTTCCTTCATCTCAGACACACTGAAAGTGCTAGAAATAAAAAGTTTCCATTTCCTAAAGAAAGCCTTAGCGCTCTTGTTTTTGTCCCTCTCTGCATCCTTCTTTTCTATGTAGAGCATCTGTCTGAGACAGTCTTTCACTTCAGCTATCTCTGGCGCCAATATCATAACATGTACACCCTTATTTGCCACCAAAACCTCCTACTCGCCTTCATTTTGACTTTCCTTGACAATATAGGGGAACAGAATACTCTGTGGCGTCAAAGAAATAACTCTTATTTGGCACCTTTCTCCATAATTTTTCAATTTCAGGACAAGACCAGAGTGTAAAATGTCGGCCTTGTCAAGATGGCATTTCGGACATTTAGTCCAATATTGGGATTTGTTTTTGTTGTATGGGATATCGAAGGCGTATATAGCCTTGTGTGCAATAGTAAATACTATCTCCCTCCACTGTACATTTGTTGTGGCTTTTCTTTATATCTAAACCTTTCAAGATCTTTTGTGCTATATCAGCACCTTGTAGTTTAAGTTCCCAGCTCTTAAACACAGCAGATACTACCCCTTCTGTGCCTTTTTTGTGGAGGATGTGGTAGGTCCTAGACAACAGACCCTTAGAACCTTCTACTTTGCATAGCTCTACAAATTCTTCAGCTTCTCCCAAGGACTGAAGCCTAAACACATTAGCTTTGCAGAAGTTCCTAATTTGCATGTATTGCAGTATTTCGTGTTGTCCTAGATCAAACTTTTTATTAATTTGTTCCCATGACATCAACTTTCCCTGTATATCTGTTAGAATATCTTAGTTTCATAATGCCCCTATTTTTCCAAATCTATAACAATATGTTGTCCATCCCTGAGCAAAAGGTCGGTAGGTCCCAAAACAGCATAAATTGTGATATGAACATGGGTCTTTTGAAAAATAATATGTCTCCATGTTGCTAGGGTATCTCTCAGTATAATACTGTGTTTAATCTCAGGAGGATGTATTCTATGAGGCATATGTATTAAAGCTTCTAACGAGAGCGGAGATGCTAGCTGAGTCTCCAACTCCAAGTTAGAGAATGAATTTGTACCCTTGAGCCAGTCCCTGATATGTCTCCACATTGCTGCTAAATTATATAACCTGATATCTGGAAGTTGTGCTCCTCCTTGCCCTTTTCCCACCATTAATTTCCTAATCCCTATACGTGGCTGGCTGTTTTCCTTGCCATATGAATCTAATAAAAGCCGTATGTGTTTAGAGCACACAAGTTTCTGGTTATGACTATCTCTCTCTCTAAGCTACTACCAGTCATTAACTCTGACCATGATGAGTAACCTTCTGCAAAGCCTTACCTAAATGAGAGGCTTTAAAAGTCCATTACTATAGATAAGAAAACACCCTTTAGAGCAGGGGTCCCCAACTCCAGTCCTCAAGGACCACCAACAGGTCATGTTTTCTGGCTTGCCTTAACATTGCACAAGTGATTTAATTATACTGCACAGGTGATGTAATTATTGTCAGTGCATTCTGTGGGAGATCCTGAAAACATGACCTGTTGATGGGGCTTGGCGACTGGAGTTTGGGAACACTGTTTTAGAGTACTACTTACTAAATCTCTTGCACTCATTTTCAATGTAAGGCTATGTCTACACAGCAATGTTAAAATGCTGTCCAAAATCCGACGGCATTATAATATCGCCGTACATTCAACGTACAGGGCTGACTGCAAACCAGCATCAAAAACCACAGTTCGGCAATGTTAAAATGCCGTTGGATATTGGATGGCATTTTAATATTGCTGTTTAGACATAGCCTAACAGGAATAACTAGGAACAGCAGAGGTTTTTGTCAATCATTGCTATAGGGCTGCTCACATCTGAAGAGCATGTGTGATTCTTTAAACATGTTTATTAAAGAGATAAAGGTTACACACAATATCATTAAACCACAATGTGAATGATCAATTTTAAAAGATGAATTACAGGTATCTGTTATATAAAAAAACAAAACATAACCTAAAGAACAGTTACTGTTGCAATAGCTAGTGTAAAAAAAAAAAAAAACAGTCTGTTTTGTAGAAACAAAGGAGAGAATGAAGCATCTTACGTTCAAAACAGTATCTAAAGAACTAAAAAAAAACGTATGTGTCTCTGTGTAGTGGTTGTTCAAGAGAGCAGAGGTAGGTGTGGAAATGCGAGGAGAGATGAAGCTCTAACTAATAGAACTTGCAGATATAATGTTTAGAGTTTATCCATGGTTCCCAGAGTTTCCTTTTTTTGTGACAAATAACAGGGGAGTCTACTAGCCTTGTTTCACATGAACAATTAAAGTTTATACGGCGAATTACCTCTGGGAGGGAGGGAGGAGATGGGTCTTTCCATCTGGAGGCGATTGTTGTCCTAGTTGCAATAAGAGTATGAAAGAAAATAGTCCTAAGCGTAGGAGGGATATCAGCTAAACCTATATCTAGGACCGCAAGTTCCGGTGTTAAGGAGACTGGGAGTTGTAGGACTTCGGACAGCAGCGCCGCTATTGAGAGCCATAATTTTTTAATAACGGGGCAACCCCACCAAACATGGAGCATCGTACCTTGTTGCCCACAACCCTTCCAACATAAGTCTGAAGAGCTAGGATGTATGTGCGCCACTCTAGTAGGCGGCAGATACCATCTAAGCTGTATTTTATGCATAGTTTCTGTATGGTTGGAACATTTAGATAATCTGCGGGGGAGGGAAAAGGCTTGTTGCCATTGGTCTATAGGAAAGCTGTAGTTGAGTTCTTTTTCCCATTTAAGGATGGCCGGGAATTTTGTAGGTTTGCCCAACTTCAGAATCAGTTGATAGATCAAGGAAAGACCTTTCCCACGACCCAGTTTCCCACTAAGAAAATTGTAAAAACTGGAGTCGGAGGGGGTGGATTGGGGCCAGTGTAAGTCTTGGATGGTGTGGCGGATTTGGAGGTATTGAAAAAAAAGGGAATTAGGGAGCTGGAAGGATGCGGATAGTTCGGAGAAAGAACAGAAAGTGGAGCCCTTGAAGAGTTGATCCAAGCAAGATATGTTATATTTTTCCCATAAATGGAAAGCAAAATTTATGTTCCAGCAGTTGAGTGCAACAAGTGGAATATCTTTCATATTAAGGGGGACCCAAGAGTGTGTTATGCAATATTTAGACCATATCTTAAATAGATCTGCCAGTGATTGCAACCTGGCATCAGGAGTGGGGCAACCTAGCAGTGATGCTAATAAGTGGTGCCTAACTAAACGAGGTGTGAAGGAAGAGGATTCAAGTTGGGCCCAAGGTAATGTATGTGAGGGACGCCACAGAAAAAAGGCTTGTTCCAGGAGAATTGCTTCGTTGTAAACTGCCAAGTTAGGGACTGCCAATCCTCCTTGGTCATGTCTGTAAAACAGAGTGTCTTTCTTGATCCTTGGTCTGCGACCATTCCATATGAATTTAGATAGCGAGTTTTGCAATTTACAAAGAATAGATGGCGGGATCAGATATGGGATTGACCTGCAAATATAAATAAATTTTGGAAGGAGGGACATTTTGTAAACATTTATTCTAGCCGCCCAGGATAAATTTAGGGCAGATAAACGTTTGATTTCGGATTCTATGATATCATGTAGGGACATGTAATTGTTCTCTAAGGTCTGGGACGAAGACGCAAAGACCTTAATCCCTAAATATGTGATAAAGGAATTTGACCAGTTAAAACCAAAGAGATTTGAGAGGTTTTTTTGGGAGGAGGTGTTATTTACTGGGAATATTGTAGTTTTAGAGGCATTTAACTTATAAAATGAGAGGGAGGAAAATTTGTTTAAGGAGTTAAGAATTTCTACAATCGAGGAAGTTGGATTAGTGACAATTAATAGCACGTCATCTGCGTACAGACTAATTTTATGATGGACCTTATTAACTGTAAGCCCAGTGATAGAGTGGTTTGATCTAATATATTCTGCAAGAGGTTCCATGCATAAAATGAAAATTAAAGGGGAAAGGGGACAGCCCTGACGGGTACCATTAGTGATATCGAAAGGGGATGAAAGAAAGCCAGAAGTGAGCACTTGAGCAGATGGACAGGTATATAAGGCCATGATTGCGTCTAGTAGAAAGCCAGAAAAGCCAAAACATTCTAACACTGACCGGACGTACAGCCAATTCACCCGGTCAAAAGCTTTTTCTGCGTCAAGTGATAAGAGAGCGACATTCTCAGAGGAGGAGCATGCGATCTGGACAAGGTCCAAAATACGTCTTGTTGCGTCTCTGGCCTGTCTACCCGGGACAAAACCGACTTGGTCACTATGAATGAGAGAGGGTAGGATATTATTGATTCGTAAGGCTAGAATTTTGGCATATAGTTTAATGTCGGTGTTCAAAAGTGAGATGGGTCTATAATTTGTGGGACAGTCTAAGGGTTTACCAGGCTTCGGGATAGTGGTAATGGTGGCTTTGAGAAGTTCCTTCAAGGGATGACCTCCAGAGGCAATGTCATTACAAAGGGAAGTAAGGTGGGAGGACAGGACGCCTGAGAAAACTTGGTAATATTCATTGGAGAGGCCATCTGGGCCAGGAGCTTTACTTGTTTTGCTAATATGGATGGCTTTCTGGACTTCTGATATCGAAAAAGGTTTGTTTAAGTCATTTAGTTGTAAAGGGTCTAGTGAAGGGAGTTGAATAGATTGGAGAAATGAGTTTATATCAGGTATAGCTGGCTCGGGTATACTCTCAGAGACACTTAAGTTATAGAGTTTCGAATAGTATTCTGCAAAGTTATTGGCAATTTCTATTGGGTTAATAAGTTTGGATCCTGTAGCAGAGGTTAGGTGTGAGATTCTAGAAAGTGCTTGTTGAGATTTAATCCTTTTAGCCAGGATTTTGCTGGGTTTATCACCTTGAAGGTAGAATTGCCATTTCATTTTCGCTAAGTTAAATTCGTATTTCTGAAGGTATATGGATCTAAGGTTGTTCTTCAGTTCAGCTAATCGTTCTTTGTTACTAGGAGAAGGATCTTTCTTGAACTCTGAGTCCGCTTTCTCAAGATTATCTAGTACCTCATCTAAAAGTGCCTGTCTTTTCCTTTTTTCCCTACTAGCCAGTTGGATAAAAATCCCCCTGATAAAGGCTTTATGTGTACACCAGACCAAACTGTCGGAGGATGCCGTGGCAACATTTAAATCGAAAAAAGTTTTAAGGTGTGAGTTGATAAAGCTAACGTTGTTGGGGTCTTTAAGGAGGTAGTTATTTAATCGCCAAGGTGAATTCTTGGAAGTAGGGAGGGAACTTTCTATACACATATCTACCGGGGCGTGATCTGACCAGGTGATATATCCAATATTAGATGACAGAAGTTGATTAAGCACTATTTTGTCTATCAAAAAGAAATCTATACGAGAGAAGACATTTTTAGAGGCAGAGAAAAAGGAATAGTCTCTTTCCGACGTGTGTAGATAACGCCATACATCATGTAATTCCTCTTCCAAAATAATAGAATGGAGGTCTCTGACAGACTTTCCTCTAATTCTGGATCTATCTATGTCGTTACAAGCCACAAGGTTATAGTCTCCACATAGGATTAAGCCCCCTCTTCTCACATCCCTCGCTCTGTTTATAACTCCTTTGATAAAAGGAATTTGTTTTTCGTTAGGGGCATAAATGGTTGTTAGAGTGTAGGGTCTAGAATTTATGGTACATACTAGAATAATAAAGCGACCTTTCGGGTCAATAATGGATTGTTGGAGAGAGAATGTTACGGAACTTCTGAATAAAATCGCCACCCCTGCTTTCTTTTTCGATGAGTGGGCTTGAAAAATAACCGGGAAGTGTTTGTGTTTCAATCTAAAGTGGTCCGCTGCGGTCAGGTGGGTCTCTTGAAGACAGATAACGTCTGCTGATGTTTTAGTAAGATCCCTCCAAAGCAAGGAACGTTTGAAGGGGGAGTTCAAGCCCCTCACATTATATGTAAGAAATTTAACCGACATCTATATACCTAAACCGATAGAAATGAGCTGCTCGGCTAAGTATAAAATAATCGACTCTCTGAGGATCCTGGAAAGTCCACTTAACACCTACGAGACACATTTTAACAGAATCAGGAACAAGAAACCGGTGACGATGGCAGACAACGAGTGAATGCATCAGAATCAAGTCCTTTCCTGAAAAGGAAAAGTTAAGACGGGCAAGTCCTGCCTGACTCTGCAGGGGACAGATATCAGGGAATAAACAAGGAGAGAAGTGGAATTCTCCCGGGATAGCTCCTTAATGTAGGACAGTTAAGGAAGTATGGTTTGGGAGATTATTCTTGCTTCAAGGTTTGGAACGGGTAGCTTTGTCTGACCAAAGGGGAGTAATCATCTCCGGACGGATTTGTTTCTTTCGAGCTGGAGTAAGTTCACCAGAGGAGATGAGGTTCCAAGACTTGAGGAGGGCGGAAGCCTCTTCAGGAGAGTTGCAGGTAAACTGTGTACCATCCCTGGTGACGATCAATTTCTCTGGGAAGCCCCATCTATACTGGATTTCACGATCTCGCAAAGTCTTGGTATATGGATGAAACTCCTTCCTCCGTAACATGGTTGCCGCTGAGAGATCGGGGAATATGGAGATGGCTTGGAAGCGCTCAGGGAGGTTATTAACCTTGCGGAGGGAACGAAGGAAGTCCTCTTTGACATTGAAGAAATGAATCCTGGCAATGGTGTCTCGTGGAACCTGAGCAGGTAAGTTTCTTGGCTTGGGGATCCGGTGTATACGATCAATAAGTAGCTCTTGGGTAGAAGCGTTGGGCAGAACCAAGGACATGAGGTCCATTAGATACGTATTTAATTGGTCAGGAGAAACGGATTCGGGGATCCCACAAATTCTAACATTATTTCGGCGGGAACCGTCCTCCAGATCATTAACTTTGTTTGTCAGGCGTTGTACTTCCTCCTCTAATTGGCTATTGGCATCTATCAGAGCGTTGTGGGATTTGGCAAAGTCAGACATTTTCACTTCAATATGTTCTGTGCGGGACGCGATAGATTGAATATCTTGCTTTAGTTCAAAAATCATTTCTTTTAAATCGGATAAAAGAGTAGAACGGAAGGAGGCAAACATCTGCTGGAGGGAGGCTGTGGTGATGGGATGGGCTTCAGATGGGTCTTGGTGGTCCAGGTCCACCGATTCAGCCCTTGACGGGGGGGGAGGCAGGAAGAAATTGGAGACCTCTTTTAACTGATTGAGATGACCAAGAAGAAGAAGAGAAGAACTCCGGGAGCTTTGAGGGTTGAGTCTTTTTTGGTTTTTTCTTTGAGGTACCTCCCATTGTTATGCAGAATGGACTCAGAAAAGGGAGGAAGGGTACGTATACGCTTGCTTGATATATGAGTGGTAAGGTGTTCACTCCCCCCCTTTTTTTTATGCTAAGCACACTTTCCTCTTCTTTCCTTTGTGTAAAGGGGTGGTCCGCCGCCCAGTCGTATGCTGTACCTTAAATGGTAGTGAACAGCGTGAGGTCTCAAGGACTGTTAGTGAATGTTAACGAGAGGTGGGAGGTTTTGTGACTACCAGTGTCCACCTTACAGGTATCTTCAATATATAGGGCGTGATAACTCTGTGATCCTGTCGAGCTGAAGGCGACTTGGGAGCTCACCTGCGTTTAGTCCGGAAATGGAGGGGAGAGCCGGTTTTATGGCGCTGGGACAATATAAGGGTCCAAGCACAGAGAGGGTTGTGCCGAGGTTACAATCCTGAGACTAGGGGTGAGGAAATCTGAGCGGCAGATGCGTGGAGTAGGAGGCAGGTTGCTATCAAGGATCCAGGAGCCTCGATAGCAGAGTCCGCACTATACAGCCCTTGTTGGACTAGATCAGTAGACTATGGCTAGCGTAGTTGACCTAGGTCAGGGAAGTTGAGGAAAGGATCGGCTGGCAACTGTCTGGAAGGGGCAGGAGTATCAGTCCCACCTGTTGGTATGGCCTCTTTTCCTCGGGGGGGGGGGGGGGGGAGGGGAATGCGAGGGGGATGAGTCACTGTGTGTATACCCCCTCAAACTACAGGAGCACCTGCACCCCTCCCTGTCCCAGCAGCACCAGTGTAGGAGGTCAGATATGGGACTTAAATTAGTATTCACGAGCCCGCTCTGCAGGGCTCCCCTCCACCAAACTGAGTAAGTCAGCGTCTGAGGAAAACTAGTGATCCTGGGCTCTCCCAGGCTGGCCCCTCGATTCAAATTGTGTGGGCACAGGTCGGCATCAGAGGGGGATTTGCACTAGACAGCGCTGACTTTAGGTGAATGAACACGGCCACCTAGGGGCTTTAGATGTCAGGTGTGAATGGCTGACACTGTATCTGCAGCCGTCAGCGCAGGGGGAAAACAAGCGCTGGTGCCTGCCGCCTCGGAGGGATCGTGATTCCACTGCTGCCGCGCAGGCTGAGGACTTTAGTGGAGGGAAGTCCCCAGCTGTGAGACGTTGCGGGTGGAGACGCGAGGTCGGCGGCACTCACCGAGCAGGACCGCAAGCTCCGGCAGTACAGGAAGGCTGCGGCGCTGGTATTTCAGTTCCGGCGCGGCGGTACTATCTGCGCACGGAGCGGCCGGGGAAGCAGCGGCAGCGTCTCGTCAGGTCCCAAGGTAGGTCTTGCAGGAGGGGATCAGGGGTTGTCCGGGAGAGATCCGCAACTAGTGATCCCGAGCAGAGTGAAAGGATGGCTTAGGAGGGACGGCGTAATGGCGGCCGCGCTTCAGGCCCTCAGGGAGAAGATGGCGCCGACTCACTCTGTCTATCCGCGGGCTGGAGGTTTCGGGTCAGATCTCGGGTTGTATTGTAGCTAGGAAGTCAGTTCTGGTGTCCAGAAGTAGCTCTTGATCCAAGGAACATCGGTGTGTAGATCCAGGGAGAATAGTTACCAGTAACAGGTTTATGTGGGCCGCGTAACGGAGCTCAAACCAGGAGAACCCACAACCCACGTCTTCTCACATCCCTGCTCAGGCCACGCCCCCAGCATGTGTGATTCTAAGGGTATGTTCACACGGCGTATTGGGGCTGGCCCCACTCACATGCATTTTCAGCGGAGCATAAGCACCACGAACAATTGACATGTCACTTCTCTCCCCAGGCGTATGATACGATCATATTGAACACCCAGGGAGACAAGGCGTAATTCGTAGTTCTCCATGAGAGCTATGAATCACTGTAATTGCGGCGCACATTTTGCCGCGTATGAAGCGCAGATAAATGGCAAAATGCGTGCCACAATTACTCCGTGTAAAGCTGTCTTTGGCTGTGAAACTGTGTGGTGAGAAAATCCTTTTAAAGGGGTTTTAGCATTGTAGCCTTTGATGGCATATTACTAGGATAGGCCTTCAAAGTCTGATAGGTGTAGGTTCTGTGGTATGGGAGTTCCGCATACAGAACAGAACGGAGAGCCGTGCGCGAGTGCGTTCCTGAGATAGATGTGATTCCCAGAGTTGGGATCCGCACCTATCAGACTTTGATGGCATATCCTAGCAATATGCCATCAAAGTCTATGGTGATTAAAACCCCTTTAAGAGTATTTCTCAAAGGCTTGTCTTTGAAGAGTAAATTAACCCTGACAGTGGTCGCCAAAGTTTCAGAATCTTGCACTGAATCATGTCAGTCCTATACAAAATGATTGTAGGAATTACTACTAACATTAATAATCTTCAACTTCAAACATGAAGAAAATCAATCATCTCCAAAATATGGATGTGCTGAGTTATGCAGATTATAAGCAAACATTGTTTTATAATTCTCAGGCCTTGAACAGCTTGGTTTCTCTGATGAAACTAATGGGACCGAAACACATTAGTGGGGTAAGAGTAAAGATGATGACAACCCTTTGGACTGGGCTTAGATATAAGGATGATTTTCCAGAGCTGTGTTGCAGGTAATAGGTCATGGTGGTTTTGTGTGTGTTGCACTAAAGATTATGTATGTTATGCTTTATTATTTGTTTTTTATGATCTGTTTTAGATCGTGGGACTTATTTGTGCGCTGTTTGGACCAGGCATACTTGGGCTCTCTCCTCAGTCATGTAATAGTTGCCTTATTGCCCCTTTTACATATTCAACCTAAAGAAACTGTGGCTATTTTCCATTATTTAATTGTAGAGAACAGGTAAGTTGGAAAAGGCCCTTAAATTTGTTTTCCTAGAATTTTGTAAGCCTTACAAGTGGATAACATAGCGATAAAAAATGTACTATTCTCAGCCATCAGCGCTCTAATGTTCTTCAATGGTCCCTTAGCTGTGACTACATGTATATGATTCATGTAAGCGTGAGCATCGGCCGTCATGTGTCATATATGTGATCCATGAATGCTGAGACCTGTGATCAGTCCATCGTCACATGAGCTACATTATATGCTTGATATTCCTGCTGAAGTATCAGTGGGGAACTCTAGAGCTCCCATGGCACTGAAACAGCAGGAGAGTAGAGTACCCATCATTTCTTTTATATTTTAACACAGTGCTGGCCACTAGCCGGATTTTCAAAGATCTTAGAAAATCCCATTAAACACTTTAAATAAGAGGCTACATCTGCCACTGCTATTGTGCAAGACCTAATATGCGTTCATATAAGTATGGTAAACTACTTCTAGCTCAGAATCATTGGTTAAAGCATAAATATTTGTTCTACCTTTTTTTTTTTTTTTACTACATAGATGCTTTAAAATACTGGTTTCCTTCTAGAATCCATTGTTCAACTCTTATAATACTTGTCACCTTATTACTCTGTTCTAAATTTGCAAATCATCCAAGATCCCATAGACTGTAGTTTGGTAATGGTAAAGCATCAGAATTTTGATGTGAATGGAAAATAAAGCATACAATTCAAAATGACAACAACATAACATTTTTCATGCACACATTAAAGAGAATTTGTTTTAATCCGCTATTACCATTATATAAGAGATTGGAAGACCTTTCTGAATACATCTGTGTATGCTATCAGTAATACAGCACACATTAAAAAATCACTTTAAACAACTCGTTTGCTGTATGCCAATTAAACCTGTGTCTGCTGTGTGTTCAAGATAGGATAGCATGCTGCAGGAAACTATACTGTAAAACAATGGAATACATGGCAGAACAAGTAAGTCAGTAAGGGCATGTCCCCATGGCAGAGGACAAATACCGGTCGGTTTATCCAACCGGTATCCGTCCTGTTTTAGCGCCGTCCCCACGGCCGCGGGGTGGGGTGGGGGTGGTGTGGGTGGCGGTTTTTCTCCGCGATGAGCGGAGAAAAGCCCTCCCCCTTCGCATTCACTTGTTCATATTCTGTCCGAAAACCGGACGGAAGAATGTGCATGTTCAATGTTTTTCGGGTGGCCGGCGGTTCTTCAAACCGCCGGGTGGAAAACCCGTGCAGTGGGGACTGCTGCACGGGTTTTCCATAGAGCCCGTTGTGCTTGTTTGCGGCTGGTTTTTCAGACGGTCTGCAAAACCGCAAACCATCTGAAAGACTGGCCACAAACCCGTGCCACGGGGACATGCCCTAAGGGTTAAAAATACAAGCAAAAAAAAACCCCAAAGTAAAACTTGACTGATTCGTCAAACCAATCCTAACTGACCTGTCAAATGGAATGTAAGAGAGCTGTCATTTCTCTCATGAATTGTAGGTAACACAAGTTATGATACCAGAGTTGCATGTTGTTGCTAGTCACTTGATTTTAGTGGTCTTGATTTGATCACACTTTCTTCCTCTAATTTTTATTAAATTTTTATTAAATTTTTATTAAATTTATTAAATGTTATGCTAAGGTTCTGTTAATGAATGTGCATTATGAAATTATTTGCAATAGTTTAGGCCACATACCTCCCAGGTTTCTTTATTTGACAATAATAATTTGTCGCAGAGGGAACTTTTATATTTTTTGTTTTAGAGATGCTGTTCAAGACTTCCTCCACGAAATATATTTTTTGCCCAATCATCCAGAACTCAAGCACATACTGAAGGTTCTCCAGGAATACAGAAAAGTAAGTTTGAAATCTTTTACAGCAAAATGTATTTATTTCAAATGCATATTCCTGTAATACTATTGTTTAGGTGGTTTATGTAAACCAGTTATTAGAGGGGTTTTCTCACCACATTGGTTTGCTTTAAACATATAAACAGCAGAAAAGCAAGTTACAGCTATGCTCATCCCTTAAACAGTGTTGTAATTCTTCAGTGGTGTCAGCAGGTGGATTCAGATATCCCGCACGGAGAGGACCTATTTCGGGTCGGAAACGCACTGGCGTAAAACACATGTATGACTTCTTTTTCCCTTAAAGGGGTTGTCTCGCTACAATGATTGGGTTTTAATTAAAAGCTTTAAAAACAAGCAGCTTTGCAATATATGTTCATTACAAATGTCCTACTGATTTTTGAGCTAGCCCTTTCGTAGAGTGCATCAGCTTCTCAAATTTCTATAGCAGCCGACCTGTTTGATCCTTATCTTACTGGCTGTCAGGTCTGAATGACTCATCACCATTTGAAGACAGTCGGAGCAGAGAGCCCCTCCCGCACAGAATGCTTCTGTAGTGGAGGGAGGAGGAGGAGGACTCTGGCTTCTATGTCCATGCTGCCTGATTAACCCTGTGTGTGCCTGCTTCCTCCTGCTCTCTACACAGATTGAGCAGAGATTAGGCTGATCAATAGATGTGACAGCAGTGACCCTGTGTGTTACTATAATCATGATGTCTGTGGAGCTGTAACTATAATAATACTATACAGATCAGGGAGGCTTGTGAACAGTTCATGCTGTGCTGTACTAGGCACACATCCTGAGTAACACTTTGCAGCTTCCCTGCCTCTGTTCTGAGAGGGTTTTTGTTTGTTGTTGCTGGAGATGTGGAGATATGTAAGCTAAGCAGAGGGTATAGGAACACTATAGCAATCATAGACCTCTCTAGGCAGGCACACACAGGGTTAACTCTGGCAGCAATCCCCCTGCCCCCCCCTGCTGTATAGAAGTTACGGGCGGATAGCTGCCTGTGTGCTGAGGGGAGGGGGGAACAGGGAGGAGAAGAGGCAGAGAAGCTAGCACGCCCCTCAATTCAACTCCCATTCACAGACAGAGGCTGAAAGCTATTAATGAGACAACTCCTTTAAACTGTAATTTTTGAATAAAGGATTGGAAATTTTACCCGCTGGATTCCTCGCATGCATGCTTGAGAATTGTGTTAGCTTTAAACATGTAGGTAAAGGTTAATAAAGAATTACTTACTGACAACAAGAGTTACTTGCTGTTCCGATTTTGCTTCCTTTCGGAGCTAGTTCTTGTGTACACAAGCTTCCTATGTTACCAACCATCTCTAACAGCCCTTGCTGGGATGGTAAAGTCACTCCCTGCTGTGTTTTTTCAGTAGCTTGTTTATGTCTGTTACTGACCAACTTTAACCCTTTAGAGCTCTGTAGCCTTGTGCCTTGTTGTAAAAACCTCTCCAACACCAATGTTCCTCTAAGGGGATGTTCACACGACGAGTAAAACTTACTTGTGGAATCCACGGCCCATTGAAAACAGCATTGTCCGATACGTTTTGAACTAATATTTTTTGGACTAAAGTGCATCCTAATTGCATGTGGATTTAGTGTTGTTTTCAAATCTGGTTTTACATGTGGTTTACGGTCTAATTCATGCCCGTTGGTTTTGGACGTAGATTTGTATTAAAAACCACATGCCATACTCGTACAAATGTTTAGTGCTATGGGAACTGGACTAGAAATCCTTGTCATGTGGACAGGGCCTAACAGGCTAAGCTAGGCTTAGCAGAGCTGATATGCCAGTCACTGTTGTAGAATCACCCACCACCTAACAAGTAAATGTAAGCCTGGCTGGCTGTAATGAGAAGGCTCTGTGAAACAGCACGGTGAGAACACCCTTTTAAGAAATGTGTCTGTAACTTGTTCACGATAAGCACATTATTCAAAGTAAAAGGTGCTTGTTTGGGTTATGGAGTTATTAAACTTGTTGTTGATAGTTGTGTGATATTTCTGCTTTTTCATAATGTGTTTTATTTTAATGCCAGGAAACAACCAAAAGCACAGACTTGCAGACAGCGATGCAGTTGTCAATAAAAGCTATTCAGCATGAAAATGTTGATGTTCGCATTCATGCGCTAACTAGTTTAAAGGAGACGCTGTATAAGAACCAGGTATCCAGTTTTATATTTGTTGAATTTTATTTTGCAATTAGGTTGTCATTGAAGCATCACAATAGATTTACAGAATAAAATAGACATTCACAGGTAGATTAAACCCGCCCAATATATGGATCGCCAAAGGTGGACAGTCCGGGTGGTTTATGGGGGGTTCTTAGGCACTTTTTCCCCCACCTACTGCCATGTTATGGTTTGGATGGTTGTATCTTTTGCAAGTTTAAGTGCAGTTTATCGTTAAGACCTAGCCAGTTATGTGCAGCTGGGTTTTATCTTATTATAAACTTTAGCAAAAATAAGCAACAATATTTTTAATGGGAATCTTGATTTGTTATGTTTTGTTTATAGGCTAAACTACTACAGTATTCAACAGACAGTGAGACTGTGGAACCAGTTATCTCTCAGCTGGTTACAGTGCTTTTGATACGGTGCCAAGATTACAGCCCAGGCTCGACTGCTGTGTGGGGAATGCCTTGGACAGTTGGGGGCCATTGATCCTGGACGACTGGACTTTTCAGTTAGTGACACCCAAGGAAAAGGTTCAACTTTTGTTGTAAGTTAAAGCTTTGCTCTTTCTTTACTATTTTAACCTATTTTTTCTTCTTCTAAACTATTCGTGTTTATTTCAGTTTTGAAAATATATACAGCAGCACAAAAGGCATTAGTAGGTCAACTAATCAATATTTTAATAAAGAGCAAATACTGAAAAGTGGCAAAGGAAGAACTAATCACACAAAAAGAGGCATCTAGGCACAATGCATAGATGTAGGTGCCAACAGCACCTAGCTAGGTGAAAATAATACAATAGTTCTGTAGATGGGAACCAATGAACTGTCCATATAAAGCGAAAAAATGCCTAATACTCAGTGAGGGAAAAGGAAATTTAGACAGCTGAGAATGAACAGATAAATAATAAAAGCAATGTAAAGGGGTATTTCCATCTTGGGCATTTATGGTATATCCATAAATGTCTTACTGCTACGTTTCCTACCCATCGGTGGGAATGGGCCTTTGAAGTCCTCTGTGCAGAATGGAGAGGTGACCATGAATGCACAGAACTCTGTTTTGTTCTAAGGGAGTTCCAAGTACAGCTAGGCACACTTGCAGCACACTTGGAACAAAACAAAGAGCAAAGCACGCCCGGACATTCACATTTCACCCTTAATAACTTGTTAGATTAATTCTACAGGTTATTACGGTCGTGTGGATACCTAATTTGTGTAGGTTTTTTGTGTGTGTAATGTATGCACAATTATTTTTTTATTAAATATTTATTTTTATTTTATTTTTTTTATTTTTTTTTTTTACAATTTTTATGTTTTTTTCCTTTTTTTTTTTTTTTTTTTTTTTTTTAATCCCCTGAAAGGGGAACTGTTACTTTTTTTTTTTTTTTACATTTAGTGATGTATTAGCATATTCATATATGCTAATAAATTATAATCCGTGTCAGTCTGACACAGGCAGTGATCAGGACAGCACACAGTCTGCCCTGATCACTGGCTTGTTACACAGACAGCCCTGGGGCTACTCTAGGTCCCCAGGGCTGACTGTGCAGCCGTTCCCTGGGCTCTGTCGGGTCACCGGGTGTTCCGATCACCCGACAGAGCAGGGAAACCCTTTGATTGCGCTGTGGTGACGATCCGATGCAATCAAAGGGTTAAAGCATCGGGGAGCGGAGGTTTCCCCTGCTCCCCAGTGCTCGCAGGAGCTGCGCTGGGATCAGGGTTGTGTAGTACAGCCACGATCCTAGAGCTTCTGCGGCGCAAGGCGCCACAAACTCCGATGTCTGCAGCGACGCCAAAAGACTTCACTGCAGACGAACGACTTGAAATGCCCGCCATCAAAAGACAGCTGGCGGTCGTTAAGGAGTGACTAGGTCTACCTTACTGAGGCTTTGCTAAGAAGCAAAATCACTTCCTGAGGTTGGCTCATAGCTCAGTATGAGCTGGCTTCAGTGAATAGTGAGATGGCAAGCTACAAGCCGGCCTTAGAACGGATTTTGCTTTTCAGCACAACCCCTTTCATTTACTGTGTAGTAGCATAAGAATGCCAAATCAAACTGTAATCTTCAAGCAAGTATAATGCAAGCATTGCTATTTTATTTAGACTGGAGTTGAAGATATGAACTTTGCCTATGAGCTATTAATGGAGTTGACAAGGGCCTTTCTTGCATATGCTGATAATGTTCGGGCTCAGGATTCTGCCGCCTATGCTATCCAGGTAAAGGGAATATGATGTCCAATTGAAGCTGTGTATTCAGTTTTCTTCAAGTATGTTTCGACTGTGTTTGTTCACTTTTCTGTATATTGTATATAGATATCTGTCTGTGTCCTCATCCATATAGCCTACTGTATAGATTTACATACCCACCCTCTACCTGCAACCAAATGTCAGAATAAATGTGTAATGTATGGAGAACTTGACATACAATACAACATGTCTCCCAGTTAGTATTTATTTGGGTCAAGGAGTTACATATAATTGGGGTCAAGGTGATCAAAAAAAAAAAGTAAAAAAAAAAATAATTGCCTACCTGTCCACTGCCTTCACTATGAAGCTCCCAGGTGATAGTCTCCTCTACAATTCTGGGCTCTTGCCCCTACACTGAGGAGAGGCCCATGCTTTATTCACTTACATTGAAGCTCTAGCCTCTCTTGTTTGTCGAGACAAGAACCCAGAAGTGAAGAGCAGATCATCTGGGAGCTCCAGAGTGGCAACGGCGGGCATAAGTAGGTGTTTTTCTCTGGTCACTCTGGCCTCATGGACAATCCCTTTAATTTTCTTGTGTAAGATACTGCATATACTATGTGCCTTTTCCACCACATAACAACGTGTCATAGCTAACAACTTAAAACTTAACTCAAACGCAAACAAGCAATATAATCATCATGTTTATATTATTAGTAAACTGCTTTGCAGCTGGTATCACATACAAGAGGCACAGTTGTTCTACTTTAGGGAGATAACCAAATGAAACTGCTTTCATTTTTATTATGGAATTGTCTATTGTACACTGAATAGTAAAATAATGGGAATTACAGTTTAAGCTGCTACATTTTTCCATTGATTAGAGCAATGTAAATATGTAAGAAATACTTACATATGTTTCTGTAACTCTAAAGGGCTATCTGAACCATTCTGATTGTTAATGAAGCTACTTTTTTAGTATTGTAATTTTTTTTATGAAATAATATTAGTTTTCTGTTAGCCGTAAGTAATTTGTGCACACAGCTGTGACAGCATAAATCACATAGGTTGCTGTTTCATGTATGTCCAACTACAGGAGCTGTTGTCCATATATGAATGCAGAGAGGGAAGAACCGACTGCCCTGGGCGGAGGCTTTGGAGAAGGTTTCCAGAGCATGTTCAGGAGATATTGGAGCCACATCTTAACACAAGGTTTGCATGATAACATAAATCTAATATGGATCACACGAAATCTAAGATATCTGCACTACAGATTCGCTTCAAATGATAACATACAGATTTCAGTAACACAAATGAGTAAATATAAAAACTAATGTTAACTGTTCTCTTAAAGAAGTTGTACTTTTTACTTCTAAGGGAAATATGTATTTATATTTGTTGCCTAAAAATGTAGTTTGGCTCCTAACTTGTTAACCTTCAATGGCTCCTTGTAAATTGTTTCTGAGTACTGAATTATCATACTTCCTGTCTGTAGTTTGCTACTGATCCTTAATAGTATGTCCACATGGCAGATTTTGAAGCAGACACCGGATTAAGCCCTTAAGGACCACAATGCATCTTTTGTCAGCGGGGCAAAAGTGAGCTGGCATCCATGTCCTGTGCTGGATGAAGCAGGGGCTCAGGTATAGACAGCCAGGACCCGGTTCTAGTGGCAAAGAGGGGACCTCAGATCTGACCCGTTTAACCCTTTAGATGCCACAGTGAATATTGACCATTGCATCTGAGTGGTTTTAGATGGAGGTGGTTCCCTTTCTTACCCAATCGGCATTCCTTACAATGTGTTCTCAAGAAGCTGATGGTTTTACATGATAGCCATGGACTTAATGAAGGCTTCCAGGTCTGAATTCTGTGTTTGCTGTTTAGGCCCTGCCAGAGGTAGGGTGCAGTAGGGTGCCTGGCAGTGTTACACAGACAGCTATGATATAAGGCACTACATAAGTAAGGCAGTGTATAACATAAGCAATCAAATGATTGCATATTTAAGTTCCACAGTGGGACGAAAAAACTAATAATAAAAAAAAGTTTATTAAAGACATAGATAAAAGTAAGATAGAAAAAAAAAGAAATTCCCATTTTCCCCTAATAAAATTTATCCATAGAAAAGAAAAAAGAATAAACAACCTATTCATAATTGATAACTGTAAACTACAAAATTATCACATTATTTATCTTACATGGTTAACAGTTTTAAAAAAAAAATTAAAAAAGCCAAAATCGCATTTTGCCAATTATTTTCAAAAATAATAGAAAGTGATCAAGAAGTCTCATGTACCCAAAAATTGTACCATTAAGAACCTTATCAAGCCCTCATTCAGATCTGTCAACAGAAAAATTAAAATGTTATAGGTCTTAGAATATGGAGACACACAAACATTCATTTTTATTTAAAAAGCATTTTTGTTGTGCAAAAATGAAAAAGAAATTGAAAATACTGTATAATTATGGCATTGCCATAATTGTACTGACCCATAGAATACAGTGATAACAGTATGTTTAACATAAGGTGAATGGCGAAAAAACGAATGGAATTAGTTTGTTTGTTTTTTTTGTTTTTTTTTTACCAGTCCTCCCTGAAAGAGTTGTTAAAAGTTAATCAATAAGTTATGTGTACCTCAAAATTGTGCTATTAAAAAATAAAACACAGGTTAAAACAAAAACCCTCATATGGCTATTTTGAAACTGTTGTCAAACTGTGTGATCGGATCCATGTTGGAACCCTTGGCTTCTTAAAAAAAAATATGTGCTGATAAATCTGTGTGTAATATTAGTGGTAACATATCCATTATCTACATCACAAAATGCCCTGTTTAATTTGTGTGCATTTGTTGGTTTTTGTTTTAGCATTTTAAACTTTTTTTGTACCAGAGTTTTTTTTTGCTTCTTTATAACAGATACAAAAGCTCTAAAAAGGCAGTTAACTGGACAAACATAAAGAAACCCATTTACCTCAGTAGGCTGGGAAGTAACTTTGCAGACTGGTCTGCCTGCTGGGCTGGTTACTTGATCACCAAGGTACTGTAATATAACCATCTGAAGGGTAAGATGTTGACCATACTGCTTTTAGACGCCTATGTAGATTTAAAAACAGTAATAAATGGCGCAAGCAATATAATAATGAAGAATCAACTTTTAAATTAGTTTTATATGTAAAAACATAAATAAAATAAACATTGGGCAGCAGTGCAAACTCTTATAAAGATTTGTCCTTTATTACATAAAAAAGTGGATTATAACTCATACAAGAGTTGCTTATATGTTTTTATTGCATGGGTCCCCTGGCATAGTGATAGTTTTCACAAAAATATTTAAAAGTTTCTCCATTTTGGTAATCCCTTTTCTCAATTGTGTTATAGTTGGACACAAAAGACCAGGAGTATAGGCTTCTGCCCCTAGGAGACACAACTAAGCCACACATGTTATCTTTAACTGCAAAGGATGTGCACCTTCTGCAAACACAGTGCTTATCAGTTTTAGCTTGGTGTCCATGTTAAAAATTGTAAACCCTACTGCACTGTTGAGACCCTGAACAAAAAAGAGAAATGGGAGAGGAGCACCAGTGCTCCAGTCACCTGACAGCCAGGTATCACCTAAGCTGCCTTTCCACTCCCCATTTTATAGTTACCCCTCTAACCCAAAAAGAGGCACACTGAAAGGGTGACCCTCTGGTCTGAACTGCTAGTGAATATTCTCCCACATGTCGTGCCACCACTGCCCCCTATTTTGATCCTTACTTTTTTTAATACTTTATCTTCCAACTTTTCATGGATCCTTGGTAGCGCTATCGTGTCTCCTCTGCCTTTTGGCTGCAGCACTCATTGCACTGTAACCCGCCACATCCTTTACATCATTTCCTCTGCCTCAGAACCTTTCTCGGTGCAGCCAATGTTGCCTAAAACCAGGTCATCTGACCCGTTTCTAAATTTAGTGTGGACCTCTCTCTTTTCTCCCAATGTTTGCTCCTCTTTATCCTTTCTGGCAAAAGTGGCACATGGCATTAATCCAGACCCATCCTTCCCGCAGCACGTGGAGTGTCCTTGGGGTTTGTTAATAGTATCGAATTTAGTCCCCATGTCTTTATTGTGGCCAAGTAGTGTTTTTTTTTTTATTTATTATGACGCCTCCTCCTAGTGTTGTATGAGGCAGCAGTCTCTGTCCCCAGTTACTGTAGCTGGCGCTACTCCTTTATCTGTCTTTTAGCTAATGATGTTGGTCTGGGTTTACAGTTCCTCTCCTGCAATCCTGGGACACTGTCTCAGAGCATTAGTACCAGCCGTGTGCTCCTTCCTTACTATAGACCTATCAGAATATCCGTGTCCTGTAATAAACCCTCTGTAGAAAGTTGCTGTAGCCAACATACCTTCTCCTATGGGTGCAGATATAGGGTTATTGAAGATACCCTTTTCTGACTTACATAAGAGTCCGGTGTTCACAATGACTGTATATCAACAACAACTGCAAACCACCATGTTACTATCTATGGTAGGCAGAGTGATTGCTATATTTTAAACTCTGCAACTATCACTGCTTTGATAAGCAGTGATAGTAAAGCCTTGTTCACGTTATTGGGTCTCTTATGGGGGCCTCCGTTGTGGGTATCTGTCCAAGTACTTGAAAAAAGTATGTTAACAGATACAACGGCAGATCCATAGGGACCAGTAAAGCAGTAGTCTTTTTTTTTTTTTTGACTGTTTGCTCTATTTCCCAACCAAATTTGGTTAATCTTGTACAGAAAGCGTATCCGTTTGGGAGGAGAACAGTTGTAGCCCAGATTAGACTAGGTTTTCCATACTCTTCCATATGGATCTGCTCTGGTATCTGTTGGGATACTTTTTTCAAGTACCCTGGCAAATACCTGTGGCAGAGGCACCGAACGAGACCGAAACATAATGTGAATTCAACCTTAGCCACATCATCACCTTCCATAAGTAAAGCAAGTTTGCTATCAATAGACTTGGCAACTGACATTGCTTTTCAGTTGTCTTGTGCACTAAGCAGCCACTTTACTCCTGCCGACGGAAGGTAGTAGTTGTGTTATTATAGATTATCCACTTTAAAAAAACATGGCTGAGTTGAATGCTGATTCTAGCTCGGATTCAGCGCTGAAGCTGCCTCAGATTCGGCATCCAATCTGACTGCAATTTGCCTTACACTCGTCTTAATGGAAAATCCACAAAATTGTGCACGTGACGCTAATTTGTTTTCAGGGATGAAAAAGAATTAATATGTCAATCCTTGAGCCGGATTCTGCGCTGAATCCTCACATCACATTGTCCTATAGTGGAGACTGAAAATCTGCCTCTGAAAATTAGCGTCAAATCCATGTCCAAAATCCGCCCTTACAGGTGCAGATTTCAGTGTTGCAAAACAGCCATGTGACCGTACCTCCTTTGTAGAATATTGGAAGTGTTCATTTCAGTGTATCACTTTATAGATGTGATTTTTTCAGCAGTACAGTAAGAGGCCGTCCACACAGCACAGTGCAAATACCGGTCGGAAATTCCGACCTGTATTTGCACTGTTTTGTGGCCGTGCACACGGCCGGCGGGGGCTGGCTTTTCTCTGTAGTTCGTGGAGAAAAACCCTCCCCCCTCGCATTGAGTTGTTCATATGCTGCCCGAAAACCAGGCAGACGAATGAACATGCTCAATGTTTTTCGGACCGCCGGCGGTGTAAAAAACCGCCCGGCAGAAAACCCGTGCAGTGGGGACCACTGCATGGGTTTTCCATAGCGGTCCATTTAAAAAGTTGACACCCGGTTTAAAGACTGTTTTCAAAACCCGTACCGTGGGGAAAAGCCCTAATTGTATGTTTGATTCTGTCAAGATCGTTTAAGGGATATTCCCACCACATTGAGTGATGATAAATGATTAAACACATGTATTTAAGCACTTTTGTAATGTACTTTGTAAAACAATTCTGTACCTTTTGTCTAGCATTCCATTTTTTTGGTCCCCAGATTGTCTGTGTTGCTATAGACTCCCGGCTCTGTTCTATGAGTGGTGGCCAGGATGTATACGTCACAGTGATATAGGCAGTGGCTGGAATTGCGAACGCACTTCTAATCCCGGCCCCTGTCAGCTCCGATGCTCAGCTTCTATTGAAAGCGGTGCTGCGCATGCCCAGCCTATGGCTGCCGTCAGAACCCCCCTCCCTTTCACACAGTGCTGCCTGCTCTCTCACTAGTACGACGCTGTGCTTGTGTGAATATGTGTCTTCAGTACTTAGTCGGAGTCTGGCTGCACAGCTGAGAAGAATAGAAACTGAGGCTGTGTGCTGACAGAACACCTATCCCTCTCAGCCTGTGCTGCCTGCTCTCCCCCTAGTACGAGGCTGCAGCAAGAACAGCAGAAACAAGAGGTTCTCTGCAGCTGCGTTCCATGCTGCTTGGTAAGGCTACCTTGGCATCATTGGGAGCAAGCGCACACACAAAGAAGCCTGTCTAGAGTGCGCTCCGCCCTGCCAGTGAAGGATGAAAACGCCCCTATTTTAAACTTCAGAGGGAGCAAACCGCCTGAAAAACCCAAAGCAAGACTACCTCTTTAAGATTGTTCTTATTAATTAATTTTTTTCATGTGAATCAGTATTTACAATCTCGCTCTGTAATACCTTCTGGGTATCACTTAATGTGCTTCAGATTTCATAAACGTAAGCACTAATAAATGTTTACGGACTGAATGATGTGTTGTTTGGATGTTGTTATACTTTTAATGTGTCTTCTGCAGGTCAGGCATGAATTTGCAAGAAAAGTTTTCAATTGCTGCAGTATAATGATGAAACATGACTTCAAAGTCACCATCTATCTTCTTCCACACATCCTAGTCTATGTTTTGTTAGGATGCAGCAAGGAAGATCAGGAGGAGGTACGCTATGTTAATGTTTCTTGTATTAACACATCTTTTTGTTACTGTATGTCTCATCAAAGGGGTGGGTTGGGCAACAAAAGGGAAACAAAAATGTCCACGACTTGTCTGAGTCTTTATTCATCTTTCTATGATGTTTTTGTGCTAATTTGTGCTTTTTATGTGTTGTATGTAGCCTCCCTTTCTTTTAGCCAAACAGCAGCACTTGCGGTTTAAAAGCTTTTACTTTTGCCCTGTTTTCTGGCTAAACTACAAAGATTCTTTTCTGTGCTTTGTCTATCTCCCTCCCTCCCAACTTCCCATTCTCACTGCACACCCTCCTGCTTTCTACCTCATGTTAAAAGCCTTGAGAGACGAGACCAAAGGATTATGACTTATTCTCACTACAAAGATAAGCTTTCAACATGTAGAGACAGGCAATTGAAGTCTTTTTCGAAATACATTAGTCTTGTGATTTTACCTTGTTCGTGAGATTAGTGAAATTTTATCTGCTGAGTGCACACAGGTTTCTCTGGTAACGTTCATATCTCGCTTCCTGATTGGACGGGGAGCAGGAAGTGACGTCACCACTAGATGGAGAGCTCATTCCAAGCAAACTAATTATCTCTAACAAGATTAGACTTTGTTTACAGATAGGCAATTGTTTTCAGTCCTCAGTGCACTTGTAGCTTTGTTTACTAAAAAATAAAATCGGCAATTGTGACCGCGGCATGTAAAGGGTTAAGCAGCAGGGATCAAAGCTGACTCAGTTCCTTGCTGTTCGCGAGGGGTGTCAGCTATAATTAGCAGCTAGCTCCTATCACCTATAAGACCTATCCAACATTATGACTTACCTGTACCTCAAATGTCAGTACAGGTTCAAGGTTCTCTTTCATTAAAAGTGAGTTTTAGTAATTTTTTTTATTTGTTTCACCTTTAAAGGTTTTTTTCTCATCTCTGACATTCATGACATAGTGACAGGCTTTGCCATACATTTCTGATAGTTGCAGGATCCGCCTTTGTTTTCATCTGTACCACAGAAAAGAAAGAAAAGCTATGCATGTGTGGCTCTCTGTTCAGTGGGAGCCCACTTACCATATAATAGAACAGAGAAAACATAAGTTGCTACCTTTCTGCTGGGCATGCAGATGAGAACAGAAGGTAAGGGGAAACCTTGTCGTAAAGCTAGCTGTGGGTCCTTCATCTGTAAGACATTTCTGACAAATCCTTCTGATATGCGATAAATGTCTGAGATGGAAATATCCCTTTAACAATGAGTGTTTGAGGTAAATATGGTACACAGAAAGCAGGGGCTTTCTATTTGAGGTTCTTTTTAATCCATCTGTCATACACCAGCTCAGTCCTACGGATGCAGCAAAGTTTAACTCACAGTGATATCTTACTGCATCTGTTCTTAGATCACAACAAAAGCCATTCAAAAAGTCGAAAGAACTGTCTGTGTCACAATATTATAGTGCATTATCTGTCAAGTTTATCTTTGCTACATCCCATCCCATCATATTGTGTCTAACACTTGCCTATGCTTTTTCTTTGCACAAATGTGTCTTATGACAAAATGTATAAGTATGGTATTTGGAAGATATGGTCAAAATCCATGCTGTGACCATATACTTTGGAGGACATGGTCAGAAGGAGGTTACTATGAGCAAACGTTATTTAATCTTTTTTAAATAAAACAGAAGCTTAAGACATTTACTCATGATCCTTCTTAGGTTTATGCGGAAATAACTGCAGTTTTGAAACACGATGATCCATGGGTTCGACGTCTACAGGACAATGCCTCTGATCTTAGCCAGCTCAGTACCCAAACAGTCTTTTCAATGATTGATCATCTTACTCAGTGGGCAAGGGAGAAATTCCAAGCCATTCATG
The DNA here is from genome assembly GCA_025379985.1 of Phyllomedusa bahiana. NCBI lineage: Eukaryota > Metazoa > Chordata > Amphibia > Anura > Hylidae > Phyllomedusa > Phyllomedusa bahiana. Next base: position 163,607 of record JAODAL010000110.1, read on the forward strand.
CCGAGAAAAGCAACGTCAAAGGTGGAGGCCGTGGAGAAGCAAAGGGTTAGTTTTAGTAGTCCTTGCACCAGATTGTTATTCTGTTGTAAAGTGTAGCATTGTGCAAGAAAATGTTTTGTATATCTGTCTATTTAAATAAGCACACATACACGTAGTATGCCCAGCTATATGCTTCTTCTGTTCTCAAACCACTGTACAATGAGAAAAACATAACCTTGTAACAGCCAAAATGCATGCTTTGAGAGTAAGGAACGTTTTTGTTTTGATTGTTAAAAAATGTATTTTACTGCATAGCATCACATAGTAAGGGAAGGGGGTAGCTCTAGGGGGTGCAGAGGTAGCAGTTGCTACCAGGCCCTGCCGCTTGAGTGGGCCCATAAGCTCTCCTGCCACATAGGAAAACACTAGTATTATAAATAACATTTGGTAGCTGGGGGCCCAATTTCACTTTCTGCATTGGAGCCCAAGAGCTTCAAGTTACAGCTCTGAGTAAGGGGGCTATAAAATATGTATTTAAAGGGTTTGTCTCATGGTAAATATTATATTTCTTTGTTAAAGCTCACACATTTTGTTTAAAAGTGTAATCCACTGAGAAAAAAATCTCCTGTATGCAATGCAGATATTGCTGTTACATACTTGTTAAGGTGTACTTTTGATTTGCTCTTAGAACATTTACCTAGTGTATCATGTGAATGAAAACAGCTGCTGCAAAAATGAACCAACTATGTAATGTCTCCCTTCATTAGAAATCAATAATCATAATGGAGAAATTCCTAATAAAATATAACTTGACATAAATGTCAATAAGAATATCAATGATCAAATAATCAATGCAACTGTGTATCTCACAAATAATAGGACACTGGAGGCATAAAAATGTCCCAAAAACATAAAAGTAATCTTACTGTTGATGTCTTCAAGGCCAGATACAATGTAGTATGTGAGAGGAGGCTACAAATCCCTATTAAATCTATAAAGCCCTCTAGTCCAAAAAAATAAACGATCATCAGAAATAGGCTTTATAGATTAAATAGGGATTTGTAGCAGCCCTTTTCTTAATACCTTGTTGTATCTGGCCTTGAAGACCTCAACGGTACAATTGTTCCTTTTTTCTATTTGGTAGATTTGTATAAGTATGTATTTTGGATATTTGTGTGCACCCAATATCCTATTTATTTGTGATGTATACGGAGTTACGTTGATTATTTGATTGTTAACTTTTCTAGTATATCATGGATGCCACTTCTAGTAAAATAATTCTAAATGACTGTCCTGCAGAATGGTATGGCTCAGTGCACAGACTATTGGCGCCATAGCGGTGATTTAACAGCAGGGCTCAGACACAGGAGCATTCTATGAAATTGTATACATTTAGAAATTGTTCTCTTGCATAACTTAAAAAAGTAATGTGGAACTTAAGCGATGAAAATCTTTAGCTTATATTTCTTAGTCTACTTGTTGAAAAAAGACAGCTTCTATTTTACCTAAACTTTTACTCTTTTTTAACTTCTTTAAAAAGTATTTTAATGGTTTTATTTTTCTTATAGCAGTCTCGCATGAGGAGTCTGGGGAGTATCAAAACGTAACCAAATTTCTAGAACTTATACCTCAAGATACTCTGGCTGTAGCTTCGTTTCGCTCTAAAGCTTACACCAGGGCTGTTATGCACTTTGAGTCTTTTATTATGGAGAAAAAGCAAGAAATTCAAGAGCACCTGGGTTTCTTGCAGGTGAGCAGTTATTTTTAATTATCGAAACTTCTGTACCTATTAATCCGTTTTTTGTCGTATTTCTTTCTGGATGTATCTGTTATGTATTGCCTGTAGTAATAATTTTATATTCTACATAATAAACGGAATAACTTTATAAATGCATAGCATTAGTTAAAGTGCACTGATCCCGATATACAGCTTGTATTATGGTCCAAAATTGATTCACAGTTGTGATTACTATTGGGTATCATTAACAAGTTTGACTTAAGAGAAAGCCCAAGCAGCTAAGCTGAGCATCTTTAGTACATCAGATGAATGTTGAGTCCCAGGAATAAAGTCTAAACTTTCCAGCATGCAAATCACCGGAATAAGCTGTGTGCAGACGTTGAGCCAGCAGAGAATGCTTTTAAGATTTCAGCTCTGAAACCTGCAGAATTGTGAATGCATCTTTAGATTATATAGTCCACAGCAAAACAAGTGGTCCAGCACCCAGAGAAGGGGGGGGGAAGTATAAAATCCTTCTATTTATTTTGTCATGTTTAAAAGAATACTGGATACTTAAAGGGGTTTTGCCACGATCTCATTTCATACCTCCTGCCTCCAGCTCTTCAGCTCTGTGCGCTCAGAAGGGGGCGTGTGTGATTTGTTTGAATTGCTGATCATGTGACTCAGCAGGATGACATCACCAGTCCTTTCCTCTCTGTAGTCAAAGAAAGGTCTGTTTATGTGTAAAACTGTAGTAACTACATTGTAGCTCAGAGGTAAAACTTTTGCCTCCATGCACAAGGTTCCTCGGTTCAAATCCCTGCAGGAACCAAACCTGTGATTTTTTTTTCTCTTTATCATTGCACATACCTGACTGAGGTTTCTTTTTTTTAATTTATTTGCACTGTTTGACTAATTACTAAGGAGCACAGAGGACAGGAGTAGAGTGACAGCACCCGAGGTTTCAACACTCAGTAGCTGCCTGAGAGGAGAAGTGATGTCTGAGCATGTGCAACCAGGACTGAGAAGCTCTCAGCCCTGGTCGTATCCCCTGAAGATGAGCTGTAAACAATGATACTAAACGGAGCAGTTTAAGACAAAAAGGTGCAGAATTTTTAATAATGATGAATGGTGAAAATGTTTATTTTTTAATTTACAAACTTCCCACGTCAATTTTACTTCTTGGCAAAACCCCTTTAAACTGGATGCTGGGCCGCTTGTTTTGCTGTGGACTATATACTTACATCAGCTTGGAGCTTCTGATGACTCTGTGCATCACATTCAGACCTGCAGCCCTTGATCGCTTGTGCTATACTCATTATTCATCTTTAGATTATAGTACAGAAAGTAACCAGTTCAATATGTATGACTTGGATTGTATGACTTTATGACTGCTTACCTTAGTCCTGAGGATAGTCCTACTAACTTGTAATCCTTGGCAGCTCGCTGCATGGTCACTCATGAAAGGCTATCAACTGATACCGCCTGATAGACTTACACTGAGCTTGCATTTAAATCACATTTGCTCGCAAAACTATAATCATTCTGCTCTTCATATGTTTCAATGAAGTTGTTTTTGTGCCCTGTTTAGAAGCTTTATGCTGCTATGCACGAACCTGATGGTGTCGCTGGGGTGAGCGCTATTCGGAAGAAAGAGGCCTCGCTTAAAGAACAGATCTTGGAGCATGAAAGCATTGGTTTGCTAAGGGACGCTACAGCTTGCTATGACCGCGCCATTCAACTCAAGCCAGAACAGGTATTGTAGGTCTTGTTAGTAATCAGTTATTTTTCATAACATTGAATAAAGGTAGCCAGCTTGAAGATTTTTGTAATCATTTAATTGTGATATTTGGATCATAAGAAACGTGATGGAGTATTAACACAAATATAAGAATACAATAATTCCACCAGTATGTATAATAAAAAATAAATCCAAACCCAATCAACCAACTCAAGTGGCTCTCACGTCTACAGTAATCTAAGTACCCAGCAATATGTTGAAGTTTATATGTTTATAACTGGTTACGACTTGTACTGTAGTTTTTTTTTTTTTTTCTCTAGGGTGACCATGCACACTGAGAACCACTATCATTTTACTATGGCTCTCTTTAGAGAGAGAGGTGGCAAATTAATAATGTCTCCCTCGTAGACCACTCTTTTGAAGACTAAATAGGTTTAATTCTTTTAACTAAAATACTCCATTCCCCTTATTTGGTTGCTCGTCACTGCACTCTATCTAGCTCCTTTACCTCCTTCCTATAAACTGGAGCCCAGAACTGAACTGCATATTCCAAATAAGGCCTCACCAATCCTTTCTGTAGTGGCAATATGATATCCCTGTCACCCAAGTCCATGCCTTCATTAACATATGCCAATATCCTGCTTTCCTTAGAGCCAGCTGATTGACATTGTATATTGTACTGTAATCTATGATTTTCAAGTATATCCAGCTCCTTCTCAATAAATGATTCACACAGGTGATGCTTTCAGATGATTAATTCCCAGATTCTTAACTTTACATTTATCCACATTTGCTTAGTTGATACCAAACATTCAAGGTGACCAGGACTGCTTGCAATTTCTGAATGTTTTTCTTAGATTGCACTATACTACATAGCTTGGTAGCCTTGGAGTACCATGCTTGTAACAGAGACATTCAGAGTAGGAATTATTTACCATCACTGTGAGTGCAATCTATGTTGCCAGTATCTGTATGCATTCTACATGTGGTTATTATAGAAAATGATGAAGGGGCCACTTCCTGGGCACTTAGAATAGTGGCACTACAGGCCTTATATCTAGGATTTTCCGGTCATCTGAAATGCATGACTATCACCCAACGTATCTGTGCACTGATCTCCTCCTCCTCTTTAAATCTGTGCAAGAATTTGTGAGGGTTAATACTTCTGACAGAGTCCCTTTATAAATGTAGCCCAAATAGCTAAAGTTTACGTACTAGCGAGCTGAAATAACCCATTCACCGTACCCGTTTTATTCACATGGCTTTGGTCTTGCCAAACACTGTATGATATATACAACTGGAACAAGCCTTTTATGATGTATTTCTAGGTATGTGTAGACAGTCCCATGTACTCTAATTTGTATTGCACGGAAGCAGGGTAGCAAAATATCTTACCCTGTCAGAACAACATGTAATATGTTAAGATCTGTGTATACTTATGCAACCACATTTCTTTTATTGCTTCAAGACATCTACAAAGACATAAAAAGCAACTTTGCAAATAATATTCATGATAAATTTCCTATTGTTTTATGTCTACAGCTGTTACGCAGACTTATTTATTTCCATGGCAACAAACAGAAAAACCCTGTGTGGTTTAATCCTGCAATTATACTCTCTTCATTTTCCCCTTCTACTTCCTAACATGCATTTGGTTGTGAATATTTGCATAGTCTTTAATGTAAGACTATACCACCCAGTATAGCTAAACTGGAGGCTTTTGGAATGGTAAATTATTGTATTTTGGATTAGATAGCATATGATTAAGAGGACAAATGGATTCTTAGTATTAACCTTTGGTGAATTATTTTTCTGCAGATTGTGCACTATCATGGAGTAGTGAAATCAATGTTGGGACTTGGCCAGTTGTCTACTGTGATCACCCAAGTTAATGGAATCCTAAATAGTAGGCAAGTATCTTAAAGGGGTTTTGCCACAAAGTAATATTGACGTGGGAAGCTTGCAAATGAAAGTACCAAACATTTTCCCACCATTCATAATATTAAAAAATCTGTTCCGTTTTAGTTTAGTTGCACCCTTTCGTGATCCATTGTTTTTACAGCTTGTCTCCCAGGGATACGAACCAGGGCTTGAGAGCTTCTCTCTCCTGGTTGCACATGCTTAACATCACTTCTCCTCTAGGCCAGCTACTGAGTGGTTTCAAAACCCCAGGTGTATGTCATTCTACTCCTTTCCTCTTACACTTTTAGTTAATTAGTGCCAAACAGTGCAAATAAATTAAAAAAAGGAAACCTCTAATCATGTATGTGTCACTGATAAAAAAAAAAACCACAAGATTGGTTCCTGGAGGGATTTGAACCTAGGACCCTTTGCTTGGAGCAAAAACTATTACCTCTCAGCTACTCACAATCATTACATAAACAATCTTTCTTTGTACTAGAGAGAGCAAAGGCATGGGATTCATCCTGCTGGGTCCTCATTGAATGCATAGCGCAAACAAATCACACACCCCCCTTCTGACACACGAGCGAAGAGCGGATACAGGAGAATGAAAGATTGTGGCCAAAAAACCCCTTTAACATTTTGTACCCGCTCACTATACCTTTCGCGCCATCCTTTGGATCACCCGTGGTCCCATTAGCTCGTAGATCGTCGCTTTTGTAAGCTGGATGGCACTCGCAACATCACTTGGAACCACAACGTAATCTCTTCTTGGCATTAGCCACCTTATTTGTCCAGCAGGATAAGGGGCCCCAACCAGCATAAAACATAAGCAAAAAATAAACCTCACCATCAGGCCACTAGCTTACACATAAATGTTCCTCTCTACTCAGGGGGTCTTGGAAAAAAAAAAAAAAAGACCTAGTGTCCGCTCCACCCAATACACACCAGTAACACTATGATTAAGCTGATCTCTCAGCCTCTGGGGGACAGAGCCCTTTCAAACCTAGGCCCCCCCCTTTTCTGCTGCTGCCTCTGGCTTCCAGTGAGCAGACAACGCCCCCCCTAATGCCCTTGGAGTAGCCGGCATTATTATAGTCCTCCAGGGGGCCATGAGCCACAAACCTGTGCTGGAACACGAAACAATGGTAACGTGGAACAGTGGAGTAGAAACAACCACCCACCTATTGTCTACTCCCAATAAGAGCCTACCCCAGAACGGCTGAGAAAGCCAAGCTACAATCCCACCTGTTGCCCAACACTTTAGTGGGCTGACAATACATATTACCTGCTCCATTTCCACCAAGGCCACATTTATCCTTGGTGGCATGTCGCATATACCACTCTGGTATATCTCCACCTAGTGGCCGAAACAGGCAACTACATGTAGCCAGTCCGCCACACATGTTATGTATTTACTTGGTGGCTATATATAATACATACATGTCTGGTAAAAATGGTAGATTGGCTGCTTTGACTAACAATCTACTGTGTATGTGAGCAGCTGACTGTTCCCAGTTGGATGGTAATTGAAAAAAGAGCATGTTGGAATTTTTAATGTCTGATCCTTTCTTCCTCTAGAAGATAATCATTGGCAAGCATGTCTAGCATTATCCCAACCCTTATCTGTTTTGAAAAAGAAAAAAAAGTGTACAGTTGGCCAATCTGAATGTCTGTTTTTATAGGGGAGAAACTAGAGACAACTTCTGGCCATACACTCACTGATTCATAATTTCTTGCATGTGTCCAGCTTTAGGGAGTTATATTTGTATGTTATCCTAAACAATTGTGTGACCCCCTAGGCCCGACTGGACTGCTGAATTGAACACTTATAGAGTAGAGGCAGCTTGGAAGCTTTCAAAGTGGGACTTGGTGGATGAATACTTATCTACAGGTAATATTTTCATGTATGTTAGTGTACTTCACTCCATTTGGGGGAAAATCTGCATTTTCTAAAATATTACAACACATTTATTATGGCAGTTGCACCAAAAATACTGGTGTCCTTGCTTTTAACCTTATTTAATATGGATTTTAGAAAATCTCTAGACACTTCTGTGACTTGTCTGGCATCCGCGGATGGGTTTTTCATCTCGGAAAAGTGAAATGTCTTATCATGTGACGCGATGAGCCAAAATTTTGCCATAGTTTGTGGCAGAAAGTAACCCAACTAATAGAAGGTGTAAACCTAGACCAGACAGTCTAAACCTGCGCCAGATTTAATGCCACTTGAAATGTGGCACAGTTTAGGACTGTATAGTCTTCTACAATGCCTAAATATTAGACAGTAATTCTAAATCTGCGGCATTGTTGGTACTAATAATGTGTGGTAACTCAGCATTATTGTTAATTGACCCAGCCCTTGTCATTTTACAGGAAGCGAGATGTTCATTTCCGATAAATTTTTGTAGACAATATGAATATTTTTAAACATACCGTAATTTAGCACTATCAACAGGTGCAAGCACATGGATGCTAGTTCATTGTGACAGCACTGCTTTCCATTTTACACAGAATACATATTCTCAAAATGTTCCATATAGCGGTCACGTTAATCAGCATATTTGCTAAAATGTGGCGCTATTAATATGTAATTTCAATGGTATTCCCTTTACAGATAGAAAATCTACTAACTGGAGTAAAGGACCGAAGGACAACTGCTGCTTGCTTGTCTCTAAAGAAAGAAGGAACGAGAAGCATTCTATGACACTCTCAAAGTGGTGCGTGCCGAGCAGATTGTGCCTTTATCAGCTGCTAGCTTTGAGAGAGGGTCCTACCAACGGGGATATGAGTATATAGTGAGGTATGTAACCTTATCTTCCTCATCAATGGAACTTTTGCTGTAAACATTTTGATAAATACAAAATCTAGCTTACTGTAGATGTCTGTGTCCATTACTTTTGATGTATAAACCATAGTATGTGATGACTGTTATGTTACTGAAACTGGTATAAAGTATATGGTTTCCATACTTTTTGTGGATGAGAGATCTGGTTCTTGTTTTTCTGTGAACTCTAAGGCTGAGCGTGTTGTGTGAACTTGAACACAGTACAAAGATGTTGCTTCAGGATCCTGCTGGGAGCTCAAATACGGACTCTCTAAATTGGCCTGCAAGGTTGGAAATGACACAAAACTCTTACAGGGCAAGGGAACCCATTCTGGCACTGCGCAGGGCTTTACTGACTGGTGGGACGATTGATTACAGAAAATAATGCAAATGATCCTTGTAGTAAGGCATGTGTTTTTTTTCAGTTAGCGACACAGAATACTTATAGGGTTGTTTATTAATCAGGCTCACTCTGAGCTACAATGGATTTATGTACTTTAAGTATTGATCTTACTTTAGATTGAGTATGTATGTTTTGAAAGATGTGTTGTTTTTTTATGTTTTATTTTTTATTATTATTATGTGTATGGCAATAAATGATGTTCTGTTCAGAACGACATTCCTTACTACACCTTTTATTTCTTACTAAGACCGTTGTTGCTATATTGTAGCTGCCAACCACCCGTTCAATGACTATGTTGTTATTATTATTATTTATTTTAGAGCGCCCTTGATTCTGGGGGGGCGCTGTACATTTGAGGCAGGTACATAAAATAACTTTGGACAAACATCTACAAAAGTGACAATAATGAGCTAACAACTGTACAGAGGTAGAGAGGACGCTCCATTAGGCTGTACAGTCTACAGGGAAGGAAGGGAAGAGACCAGAATGGTGAGGCAGACATGTTGTGGGGTGGTAGTAGTGGCAACGGGGTTATTGATGGGTTATAGCATTCCGTGGAAAGATGGGTTTTCAGGTTACGTTGAGGCAAGTGAAGAAGTAGGGAAAGAGGTCTGAGTGTGTTGTTGCAGTGGGGTTTTTCCAAGTGTGGGGGAAGCACGGGAGAAGTCTTGGAGACGGTTATGTGAAGAGCTGATAAGAGGAGAGCAGAGAAGGTCCTGTGAGGAGCGGAGGAAAAAGAAAAATGTAAATGAAAAAGCCAGAACATGTACACTACTTACAAAAAGTTAGGGATATTTGGTTTTTGGTTTGAAAATTCAGGATGAACATGAAATTTTTGAATATTTTTTAATTAACTAAACCTCTAAACTTTAGAATGCAAATGTCCAACTGTTCAATGTTTCAGGACTTTTTGCACAACTTGCTTGATTTCTCACAGAATCTAATGGCAAAATCACCAAAGTGGGTTTTTAATTCCTTGAATCAACCCAATAAATTTAGGGATCAATTTTGGAATTGGGATTTTAAACATCCACCTCATCATGCATGATCACATCTTGACAACATAGAACCAAGACAACCCGATTACCATTGGATCAACTTCCCCCCCATTGCAAAGCATCAAACAGATGCTTTCCTCAATTGAAGTGCACCCTTCCTCAAAGTTAAAGCTAAACTTGGCCAGTATTTATATTGCAAATTATATATGTATTTACTAGTAGTTGACACAAAACATTGTTAAAATTCACAAAAGTTTTAAATTTTTATTAAGACAATTCATTGTTCCTATTAGTGATGTGGCTTCGGGGCTTAGTGTCATCAGCAGTTTTGCAAAAGAGAGACTGGAAGATTCCAGAAAGCAGAGAAGTCAAACACTTATGACTTGCTTTCATTTATAAACCATGTCCTGTGAGAACTGGGATTTATAAATCCACTCAGATCCAGCACATTTAATGGAGGTGAAGGCAACCAAGTGGTCCACGGTCAGGCACCATTCAAAAAACCATTTACATCAGCGTGATGACAAGCAAAAGTACCTGACCACACCACCAGGCACAGGCATCATCATCTTTCATGGGCCATGGAGTTCATGCAGGGACGATGATACCAGAGGTCCTCAGTGTTTATTTCATTGAGAAAGTCGAATTCAAAACTGAGCAGAATGATGGCCGCGCAATGATGTGGGGACGGAGAGCACTATGCATCAGCCATCAAGGGGGGTAACTATTTCATGAAGACCATGCCGGTCCATCTGATCCCATGCATACCACCGATGTAAATGGTTAATTGAAAATGGACTGACGTGACAATGGTGTATCCTCTCACCCCCTTAAACGTGCCTGGAGTTGTGTTGCATTCAATATCCAGGATCCGTTAGGATTACCAAAATTATTTATTTTTGCTAAATGCCAAAATAATGAGAGAGCAAGAGAGAGACTTTTTTAAGGCATTTTTTATCACTTTCTGCAAAGTTAAAGTTAACATACAACTATGATACTAGACAGCCCCATATGATGATGGTCATGTCTTTTTGGAATACTTCTGATAGTTTTTATTGCAACATCTGGAGTTAGAAACACTCCAGTGGATTATATTTTAAAAGTTAACCAGAAAAACCCTGCTTCCTTTGTGTAACATCCACGGGAAATCTAAAGAAAACCACCAAGATATCTGTAAGATAATATGTGGACACGAACAAGTTCCGGGTAAAGCCTTGGTTGCAATTTCCAGATACCTGAAGGTTGCCCCTTGTCATTGTGTCAACAAACAATTTAAACACAAAAAAAAACACCAAAGATGGGAAATGTCCTACCCATCATACCGCTTCAGGAGGGAGACAGTTCTGGTGTCCTCCAGATGATAACATGTTTTGAGTCCAACAGTGCATTATCAACTCAAGAACAGAATCAAAAGACCTTGTTAAGATGTCGGCATAAGCTGCTAAGATCGTGTCATTATCCACACTGAAACGAGTACTTTATTAACATGGGCTGAAAGGCCACTCTGCCAGAAAAGGCCATTTACTACCCAAAAGAAAACCTATAAAAAGCCCAGATTAATGTTTTGTAAATGCACACAGGAAACAAAAGAACCTACATTTTTGAGACATTTTTGTGGTCGTGATGAAACAAAAATTGAACTGTTTTGCCATAATGAATCATCGCTATGTTTGAGTGAAGAAGGTATAAGCTCCGGCAGCTAAATAAACCATCCCAAACTGAGAAACACTAGGTATCAGTAGCATGTTTTGGGGTTGTTTTTACATGAAGGAAGGGACTGGTGCACATCCACAAAATAGATGGCATCATAAGAAGAAGATATGTGGCAATTACTGAAGCAACCATCCAAGACATCAGCCCAGGAAATTTAAAGATGAGGCGAAAATGGGTTCTCCAATGACAATGACTCCGAAAACTACTGGCCAAACTGGTTACAAAGTGCCTTAAAGGAGTTTGTTCTCCCTACAGAGTTTCAAAGGGTGCATGAATGAAAATAAACTTCCACTATCCCAGGTTCAGACTGACCTAATTTGCATCAGCTTGTGCTTGTACAGCTCAGTGCTGTGCTTCAGTTTGTCTAAATTAGGATCAATTAAGCTTCTCCAAACTACTCACCGGTCTTCTTATCTGGATCCCTCAAACAAAAGCCCAAATTACAGTGCTGTTTAATTTAACATAAATCAAGCTTTTTCTGCTCAGCAGTCAAGGACACTGCAGAGACTCTGTTGGATGGACTTCACTCACTGCTTATCTCCATAAAACAAACAGCATTGGGATAATTGTTACTGGACGTTACTGAGGAACTAAAATATCCGAGGAGGTCATACAATCACATTGTTATCTCCTTATGGAAAAACAGAGGAAACAAAAGCAATTATATTGTGGAAAATGTCTTTATTATTGTTTTTCCCTACATTTTGAAACTATTCCGTTGTAAGAGACAAACCCCTTTAAGGATAACCAAGTCAATTTTTGGAGGACCATCCACAAAGCCGTAATTCTCCGACCCAATTGAAAATTTAATGACCAAAGCTGATAATGGCAGGTGCGGCAAGGCAACCTACAAACATGCTCCGATTACACCAAGTCCTGTCCAGGAGGAATGGGCCAAAATTCCTGCCACCTATTGTGAGAAACTTTTGGAAGTATATCCAAAGGGATATGTCCAATTCAAACAGTTTAAAGGGCAAATGCTACCAAAATACTAAAGAAATGTATGAAAACTTTTGACTTTGCAGAAAGTAATAAAAAAATGCCTTATAAAAAAATTCTCTCTCTCTCAGTTAGTTAATTCTGGCATTTGAGCAAAAATAAATATTTTGGTATCGTAATTGAACCTAAAACAGGTAAGGGTTTTTATTCTGATTTCAGTCAGATAGTGAGAAAAAACATGGAACGTGTCCTTTTTAGTAAATGTCAGAAAACTTTCTGCTTTCAACTGTATATATATCACATCCTGCTCTCAGATAGGTTACCAATTTTCTTAACTTTTTTACTTAGAAATCCTGCTCCAAATCATATAAACATATAAATCACAGACTCACTTCATTTGTCCCTCATATCAACATCCTACTTTCACCATAGGGGTTCGCAAAAACAACCTGTACAGAATTTTCCCTTTTAGATGTATTCCATTATATTATAGGAGAAAAAAAGATAAATACATAAATGTCAATGATTTTGCTTAAAAATTATATCATAAAGCAATACACAAAGAAAATAAAATGTGACATTGTTTCCTATTGTGTGCCCAATAATTAAATGCAAATTTTTCATACTAAAAAGGAAATAATAAAAGTACCGTTGAACTGCATCAACAAAAACGTTGTTATGGAATTGTTTAAGAGTTAATAGAGTTTTATTTTTTTCTTTCCCCATAGAACTAACTACACTGACATGGTTGGGGAATGCTGGCTGCAAAGTGCTCGTGTTGCCCGAAAAGCAGGGCACCATCAGACTGCATATAATGCCCTTCTCAATGCAGGAGAAACCCGGATCACAGAACTTAATGTTGAACGTGCCAAGTGGTTATGGTCTAAGGTGAGCAAAAATACAGCAGGCATTCCTCATATAGTAATCTGCCAGTCATTGAACAACTTTTTGGTACATTCAGATTGCAGTCATAAGCCCCTTAAAAAAAAAACCGCCGGAGGCCAGTTTTGTGGCCTCTCCTTACAGAGCCCCCTTTTGAAATCTGTCATGTGTCCTAATTTTATGTGAGAAATAACTTTTTTGACACTTAACCTATCCATTGTTATCAGAATTTTTTTCTCCGTGCCACATTTGTTCTTTAAGTATAGTAAGAAATTTTTGGTCCAAAAAAATGCTTGTTTATTTTTGTGAAAATATCAAATTAAATCGTGAGAAAAATATACCAATTTTCAAAGTTCAAAAATTTGTCTGCAAGCGTAAGACAGAAAGATTTATTCCACTCAAAATAGTTTTATAAATTAGCATCTAACCATATTCACTGTAGTTTGGCATTCATTTTTTTTAATGTCTTTTTTTTTTTTACGACATTAGGGGGCTTTTATAAAGTTAGCGTAGTAATTTCTCATTTTTCAAGAAAATTATGCATATACATTTTTTAGGGACCAGTCCAGTTCTAACCTGACTTTAGATTGACCAGTATGATAAAGATAACCCCCATAAGTAACCTCATCTAAGAGAAACACCCCCCACCCCATAAAGTAATTCAAAACCGCATTTAGGAAGTTTATTAACCCATTAGGGATGTCCATAGGAAAATTTAAAGCAAAGTGTTTGCAGAGAAAAGCACCCTCCCCCTTCCCGCATTAACATTTCATATTCTGCCCGAAAACCGGCGGAAGAATGAACATGTTCAATGTTTTTTTGCGGACCACCGGGGTCAGAAAACACTGTCCCTGGGTAAAATCCTGCAGATTTTTTACCATAGCGGTCCCCATTTAAAAGTTGCCACCGGTTTACAGACGGTTTTCATAAAACCAAAAACGTCTGTAAAACCGGGTGAAAATTTAGCATGGGACTAGCCCCGAACATCTTTACAAGCAGCTATGTCCTCCTCTAACAGATAAACCCTTTACAACTAGCAGTATCCATCTCCTTTAGCTGGGCTACATTACTTACATTGCTAATTAGTAAAAATATTCTGGATGAAAACTTCTGGAAGGAAGATATTTGACTTCACCAGATTTGGGACTCACTTTTATGAGAATTTATTTTAAAAAAAAAAATAGGAGTCCGTTATCCTATTTTATTCTGTGGACCAGCGACACCATTAAACTGCAGAGCAGGAAAACTGATTTGTTCACCCTAATTCTGCTCCATTCAGTTGCTGGAGAGAATCCACTCCTCTTCCCCACACCGTTGGTATCTCTCAGAGAAAAAGTATCTCACCAGATTGTGACCTCTCTCTGACAAAATTAAAGTAAAATCTTTGTCCCGGTAATTCTGAGGGAAATCATCCGATTTTGCTAATATTGTTAATTTGTAGAAAACGTCGAATAACGCATTTACTATCAATTTTTTGTGTATTCCCCTGTTTAGATAGGAGTGGTGGCGATGGGTCTTCTTTAAGTTTTAAGTAAAGTGTGGGTAAAAAAAAAATCAAGTAATGTATCTTGTTTATTTTTCATATTTAACACTCTTTATTGAGTAGACAACAATGGTGTACAAATCAAACATGTGGTATGACAAAAGCAAGGAAAATAATAAAGCAAAAAAGAAAATGAAAAAATCGTAACAATGCCAGAAAAGAAAAACAAAACCCAAGTTTACTAATCATCAGAAAAACCTATCGATGTGGCTACATTTTTACCTTATTAAACTCAGAAAACCGAACACCATTTTCCACAGAAAGTTTAGACAGAAAAACAAACTGATTTACGCAAAGAGGGAACCGCCAGAAAAAAAAAATAAAAAAATAAAGACATAGGTAAATCCTTCGCCAAAAAACATCTGGATAAGCCATTGGAATCTGAGATAATGATACTCGCCTGTAAGAGGAAGAAAGCAAACGTCTTAACTCTATAACCCAAGAACATTTAACTATAATGTCGACCAAAGGGTAGATAGTATAAACCTTTCAGAGCGATGCATATCAAAACAAGGGGGATGAGGGTGACAGATCTCAAATCAAGAAATATCCGCAAGTCGGGTACGATTCACCTCAAGCGCCATAACCTCCGGGACACATACCCCAACCTACCCCGAAATCAATATAAAATCAAAACCGAGGAAATGTATCTTGTTTTTATGATTAATTATCTGTTATAAGACAATTGTATTCCACTATAGCTAACCTAGCACTTCTATTTTATTGATTAGGGTGATGCCCATCGGCACTCTAGTTCTAAAAAAAGGGGGCAGAGCTTTTCAAGAAGAATCGAAAAACCCTCACGCGCTGATCCAGGCAGAGCCATGCACTCGGGGACTTTCAGGGATAAATCCCAACTTTGAAAGCAACGCTGTGATGAAACAGTATAAGGTTTGTAGAAAACCCCAGCCTTATATAACATAACTGTGAACATTGTTTTGCAGTGTGCACTAGAAAAATGTTTAGTTACCCCAGCGGATTCTTTTTTTTTTTTTTTTAAAGTTGTTTTATTAAAGGAAACAGTCAGTACAAACACAACGAGATTTCCAGTACATTTCGGTATAAACAGTCAGTCAAATAGCCATACTTTAATTCTTAAAGATGTCAATATTTAAAGATGACTTGATTGATCTTTTAAAAAAGTTCCCCAAAATTTTTTTCACTTTTTCCCCATCTTGTAGTCATGCAAAACAAATTCGCAACATACCCTTTATCCCTACCCAACTGTACCCAACACAGTGTGCACTTCTACTTCCCTGTGTTTTCTCCAAAATTTTAGATTTCCTAAATACCTTTTTAAAATTTTTCTAGAATGGTATTAATAACTTTTTAAAAGGGTTTTAATAAAATTTGAGCTCGGTAGAATTATTTTTGTTTTTTAAAAAAAAGAATCCTTTTTAGTCTTTTTTTCCTTTTGCCTCCACTTTTCTAGTATACACCCCCAATCGGGACATCAGGGGGAGAGTTGTCAATCCAGTATCTCAAAATGCATTTCTTAGCCGCTAACGACGAGACATGGAAAACCTTTGTGTTATCTGTTCCCCCCTGTCCATTGTCGGTT
Organism: Phyllomedusa bahiana; assembly: GCA_025379985.1. Taxonomy (NCBI): domain Eukaryota; kingdom Metazoa; phylum Chordata; class Amphibia; order Anura; family Hylidae; genus Phyllomedusa; species Phyllomedusa bahiana. Next base: position 179,812 of record JAODAL010000110.1, read on the forward strand.
TTTTTTTTTTCCCCGAACGAAATGAAATAATAGGCCTTGTGGATTAAAAGAAATTGAATAATTCCATGTATCAGCTATAAATTGTTTGACCTGTTGCCAGAACCCAACATTTTCAGGACACATCCACATAGTGGTAGGGATCTGCTTTCCTTAGTCCACATTTTGGGCATGCCTGTAAATAATTAGATCTGTCTGGGCCATAAGGAATGTGAACAGCTAAATAGATTTGTGTGCCAGTCTAAAAAGGATTTCCCTCCAATGTTAACTTACAATAGATTGTCGCACCAAAATCATTCCTTTGAGAATTGTTTGAGAGAGATCTACATCTTGTAGCTGTACGTCCCAATTCTTGAAGAGTTTACCTCCCAGTGCCTCAGTTTCTTTTTTTATGCAAAATTCTAAAAGATCTCTAGAAATTTAGCTGTCTTTCCCAGAGATTGAAGGTTTGTAATATTAGCTGTGCAGAAACTCTCTATTTGTTTATATTGAAAAATGTATTATTGACCTCCTTCCAACTAAGTAACAAGCCGACCGAGTTTGATCAGATGTCTCCTAGCACGCTAATCTCTTTTTGTTTCCATCTGTGAAATAACTTGTTTTCCCTTCCCGATTGGAAAGATGACATATCCCATAGATGCAAGAATTGCGAAATATACATGGGTCTTTTGAATAACTTACTGACATGTCGCCAACGTGTCCCTTATGCTTTGTTTGATATTGGCAGTATGCAATTTTAGTGGTACATGCAGTAATGTTGCTAAACTACAGGGAAAGGCTAATTATGGTTCTAATGATGTATCTGAAAACATATTTGAACCCTCCAACCAATCTTTAACATGCCTCCACATGGATGCTACTTTATATAGTCTGACATTTGGTAATTGTGCGCCTCCCTGTAATCTCCTTATCGTCAGCTTTCCATAACCAATACGTGAGCGTTTGCCTTTCCATATCAATTTTGAGAAGGCATTGTGCAACACAATAACGTCCTTCTGTTTTAAGCAACAGTGGGATGTTCTGTAGAAGGTAAAGCAATCTTGCAAAGCTTATCTTGATCAGCTGCACTCTACCCATAATAGGTATGGGTAGCTGCAGAACATAGTTTTTGAGACTCTTAGGGGCCGTTTACACGGCTTATTTTGGCGCGAATTGGCGCCGTACTGCGCGCTGGATTTGCGCTGCCTTACGGCTCCAATCCGTCGCAGTAATAACGTAATTCACCGTTCCTAGAGACCAGTGGATTCCGTCGCTCCTCCCCCCCTCGGCGAATCCGGCCGGGCGGGGAGAAAAGTGACATGCACATTACCCCAGGCGCAATACGCGCCGTGGATAATGCAAGTCTATGGGGCCGGCGGGCCGCTCCCCTAACCCGCCCCCGCCCCTTATTCAAGCCGGAATTGCGAGCGCAATAAGCCATGTGAACCAGGGCTTAGCGTCGCAGCTGCGCTAGGAACAGAGCTGTACCTCACAGCTCTGTTTCTGGAGCAGCCTTTGTGAGCACTGGGAAGCAGAAGAAACCTCTAATCCCCGCACTTAACAATTTGATTGTCATGATTCGTGACCGCGGCATAATCAAAGGGCTTTCCCTTGCTCTGTCGAGTGACCCAACAGAGCCCGGAGAATGGCTGCACAGTCAGTCCTGGGAACCTAGAGTAGCCCCAGGGCTGTCTGTGTAACAAGTCTGCAGTCAAGGCAGACTGTGTGCTGCAAAAACTACAAAATGTAGCTGGTCATTAAGTACTTTACGGTCCTTCGGCTTAAGGAGTTAATTCAGTGTGAAAACAGAAGATCCTAGGCAGTACTTCTGTATGAAGGAACCGTTTATTTTAACCACACATTTTGGCTTGGAAAAGGCTAATTTCTGAGCCAAAACATTGCATGTTTAAATAAAAAGTTCCTTCAATTGAAAGTGCTGCATAGGGTTTTTTGTTTACACAGATAATGCATCATTAGTGTTTATAACCACTCGATGCCCCAATCAATATGTAAATAATATTACACAAATATATTTATTACAGTGGGAAATTTGGGGCACATTTTCTTACTCTTGAAGTGGTTGTCTAGGATTACAAAGAGAGTCTGTTTTTTTCCCTCTAGAAGAAGCATCACATCTGTCCACAGGCTGTGTCTGAAAATACATCTTAAAGGGGTTGTCTCACCATACAGAGCCAAAAGCTCATTCAGATTCATGCATGCTGTCTCTTCCTGGTTAGGCTGTGGTTACTTCTATGGCAGTAAGAAAGGAGACTAATTACTTGTGTGAGTTAACACACTCTGCTCTCAAGCTGTCAAAGAAACCTGTGTGCACTCAGAGCTGATAAATTCCATATTATCTCCTCAACAATGGCAAAAAAATAAAACAATATATTTGAAAATCTCTTCAGTTACTGGTCCCTACATGTTTAAAGCTAATCTTTGTGGTGAAAGAGCCACTTTAAAGGGCTCTCCACTTATTTCACAAAAAACTAATAGCAAGGTGCAGGGTCCTTTAAATAATAAAAATTTTAAATAAATTAAAAAAAAAAAAAATTTATACTCTTTCCTCCGGTCCCTGGTTCCAACGCTGCGTTTCTCCACTCTTCTGCTTTCATCCTTGTAATTTCTTTCTGTAGCCGCTGAAGCATGTGGTCACGTGCCTCTGATTTATATCACCATTCGAATTGAACAGCTCTGCACGGTGATATATGTAGAGCAACGTGACCATTGCTTACAATCAACAGCTACAGCGGTGACATCCTGTATAATAGTGACAACTTGTATAATAGCGTAAATTTGGTGTGCCCTCAAAATAATACACAGCCATCAATGTCTATACTGCTTGCAACAAAACTAAGTGAAAATAGACAAATTGTGCCCAAAGTGTCAATATTTTGTGCCTTAACTCTCTTGGGCGTGGTGTTCACTAGTGATTCACAGTTTGCCACTGGAATCCTGTTTCACTTCTCCATGACAACATCACGGAGCTGGTGGATGTTGGAGACCTTGTGTGAGGATGCCCCACGGACACTCAATAGGGTTTCGGTATGGAGACGTGCTTGGTCGATCCAGCACCTTTTATACTTCTTTTCTTTAGCAAGGCAGTGGTCATCTTGGAGATGTTTGGTGGTGTTATCATGTTGAAATGCTGCCCTGCAGCCCAGTTTCCAAAAGGAGGGGATCATGCTCTGCTTCAGTATGTCACAGTACATGTTGGCTTTCATGGTTCCTTCAATGAACTGTAGCTCCCCACAGCCAGCAGTACTCACGCAGCCCCAAACCATGAAGTTCCAACCACTATGCTTGACTGTCTTTGTACTCCTCACTGGATGCTGCCACACACGCTTGACACCATTTGAACCAAATACGTTTATCTTGGTATCAGACCACAGGGCGTGGTTCCAGTAATCCATGTCCTTAGTCTGCTTGTCTTAAGCAAACCATTTTCAGGCTTTCTTGTGCATCATAATCAGAAGATGCTTCCTTCGGGGAAAACAGCCATGCAGACCAATTTGATGCACTGTCACACATTTGGTCTAAGCACTGACAGGCTGACCCCCCGACCCCACACCCTTTTGACCTCTGCAGCAATGCTGGCAGCATCCGGGGGGCAGCAATGGTCTACCATGGCGAGGTTTTTCTGAGTGGACCCTGTCTGTTAAACCACTGTAAAGGTCTTGGCCACCTGCTGCCAGCTCGTTTCAGGGTGTTGGAAATCTTCTTATAGCCTAGGCCATTTTTATGTAGAGCATCAATTCTTTTTACAGATTCTTAGTTGTTTGCCATGAGGTGCCATGTTAGACTTCCAGTGACCAGTATGAGAGAGTTTGAAAGCGATAGCACTAAATTCAACACACCTGCTCCCCATTCACACCTGAGACATTGTAACACTAACATGTTACATGACACTGTGGAGGGAAAACTGGGCACAATTTGTCCATTTTCACTTAAGGAAGTACTCACTTTTGTTGCCAGTGGTTTAGACGGTATAGCGTTATAGCTGTGTGTTGGGTTATTTTTAGTGCACACCAAATTTATTCTGTTATACAAGAAGCACACAATGATTGCTTTACATTGTATCAAAGTGTCATATCTTCATTGTTCTCCCATGGAAAGTTATAATATATTTACAAAAATATGAGGGTTGTATCCACTTTTGTGAGATACTGAAGGTTTTCTTATTTTAATGTGGTCACTTTTTAAGAAGTGGACAATTCCTTTAAGCTGTATTATTCAATACAGCCTGTGGACAGATGTGATGCTGTTTGTGGAGGGAAAAAAAGCAAACCCTTTTTGTAATCCTAGACAACCATATTAATGGAAAACGGAAAGAAAAAAACAATCCCATCAAAGTGAGTGGTGTTAAATAATCCTTGTTTCTCTATTGTCTAAATAATGCAGGATGTAACCAATCTGCTCCCAGAATGGGAAGATGGACACTTTTACCTTGCCAAGTATTATGACAAATTGATGCCTATGGTGACCGAAAACAAGATTGAAAAACAAGGTGGCCTGATAAGATATATAGTATACCACTTTGGGAGGTGAGTATTTCTATTCTGGGTTTTTTTGCAGTTACTGTTAAATAATGTAATAGTTGCTGCTTGATAAAGGGGTTGCCAGGAGATTTACAGAAGACAGAGCACACTGAAATAACAGTGGGACCCTCATTAAATCTTTGGCGAGTCCTGCTAAAATCAGGAGTTTTGGCCAACATAATCTAGTATGTATGGCCATCTTAACAACAGAAAATGTAATTGATAAAATTAAAAAAAAAAAATTGTGAAAAATTCCCTTCTGATGCCACGGCCTAGTGGTCCCACACGATCTTTGTTTACTTTGTCACATCCATCCACTTGACTGCAGTAGTGATGTCTTCTAAGACCAATGATTGGCTGCAAAGGTCATGTAGATTACATGAGGTCCGCTCTGAAGAAAAGTAAAAAAAACAATGGCAGGCAGCACCAAAGTGTTGGCATTGGGGAGGTGGTAGATTTACGAGATAAGTATCTTTGTTTTGTTTGTTCTTTTATCTCATGAAAATCCATTTTAGGCTATGTCTACACTGCACAGAGAAACGTCCATTTTTCCAGTGTTTTCCGTTTTCTAAAAACGATGGAAAAAACGACTTAAAAGAGTTCACATAGACTTCTATAGTAAAAACATCCTGTTGTCTCCACAGAACGTCTTTTTTTCTGCCCGTTTTATTTACTGGTCGTCTTGTGAAACCTGTTGCAAAAAACGCCAGAGCAGGGCAGAAAATGTACTATCGGAGTTCATGTAAAGCGCCGGACTGAAGTTTTTTCAGCAGCTTTTGACAGGCAGTGGACAAAAAACTCAGTTTTCTGATAATTTTTAGGATTTGGTTTTCAGGTCGTTTTTTTGTCCCATGCTGTGTAGACCTAGCCTTAATGTTAAGACTGAAAGCTTACACCCAACTATATTAACATTAGCGATTCACCAGTGTACAAATGTGTTGTGTTAACGTTGCATGTTATACCCTTGTGTTAGGTCTTTGCAGTATGGAAACCAGTTTATCTATCAGTCAATGCCTCGAATGTTGTCTTTGTGGCTTGATTTTGGAGCTAAAGCCTATGAATGTGAAAAAGGGATGAAAATTACGGTACGTGTAAGTGTTTTGGGTGGTTAGATGGCAGAATAATTCTAATCTCATTATGTCACTTCTCATATTTCAGCTAACCGAGCGGATCGTCAGCAAGTGAAAAAATGATTTGATAAAAATTAACCAGACTATTACTGAACATAAGGATCATCTGGCTCCGTATCAGTTCCTGACAGCTTTCTCACAGCTGATCTCCCGCATTTGTCACTCTCATGATGAGGTGTTTGCTGTTCTAATGGAAATTATTGCAAAAGTGTTTGTGGCTTATCCTCAGCAGGCAATGTGGATGATGACTGCTTTGTCTAAGGTAATGACCACTATCACGTGAAGGCACTAGTGTAACTTGTGGTAATTCTGTTATATATTCACAATTAAGACAAGACACAATTGCGTCTAAGGTGATGTTTTCAATGTATCCAATAGACCAGGGGTCCCCAACTCCAGTCCTCAAGGCTCAGCAATAGGTCATGTTTTCTGGCTTTCCTTAGCATTGCACAGATGATTTCATTATTGTCAGTGCATTCTGTGGGATATCCTGAGAACATGACCTGTTGGTGGGTCTTGAAGACTGGAGTTGGGGAACACTGCAATAGACCATATGAAGTATATGTATTATGTACATTTTAATTAATATCATGCTTGAGAAAGGAGGCGTGGTTGCCTTCGAAACGTCTCACAGGGGGTGCGTCTGGCTCAGTGTCCGGCTGCTCCTTTCTGTCCGTTATGGATCACACATGGACTTTTATCAATGGACACACTTCCCAGAGACAAACCATGAGTATACCACAAATTTACGAAAAATGTTGGTAATACATTCAATGATGAATATATTGTATGTATTAATTAACATGTGCAAAATACTTATACATTATATGGCCTATTGTATACATTGAAGTTGTGATACGGGAGCTAGGAGAAGTCTCCAATATAGACCAGACATTTTGGTGTCTTGATTATAAGTGTAAATTGATGGTTACTAGAAAAAAGTCTAAACTAATGTTCTTATTTACATAGGCTTATGATACAGGTGTATTACACATAATTTTGTCACTTGTGTCATTTGGCACTAGGAGGCAAACACTCAGCCAAATCTGAGCTGTTCTTTTCCTAGTTCTGCCATTCAAGGGTTTGTGTAGGTTTACTGTTTAACTTTTGTTGGCTTCTCCTGATTGCTCCTACTGCTTGTGTACAAATTGAGTAGCTCCGTGTCTGCAGGTCTATAGCAAGTGTATCTACTTTTTAGTGGCACCAGCTATATTAACACCCTTCTGTGTCCCCAATGAACTCTGCAAGAAAGGGATTGAACAAATCAGTAGCTAAAAATCTTCTTTTATTCTCAATATCATTAGGGGACACAGCACCTTGGGTATAGGCCCTCGCCCTAGGAGACTGACAGTAGGCAGAAACCAAATATGTTTTGCTCCGCCTAGGCCAGCTATATTCCTCCTACCGATGCCAGGCCACTCCATTTTAGCCTAGTGTTCGTAGGAGGCAGATGCTGCTCTGCAGGTTTGCTGCATTTTTTTAAAATTTCTTTTGTTTTCCCTTTCCTGTCGGTAGGGTGGGTGTAAAATGCATGGTCGCAACATTAGACGTAATCTCCCATAAAGGTGTCGGGAACCCAGTCACTGTCTGCTTTTCCTTTCATGCTGATCACCCATCCCCACTTACCGCCTCCATGGTTCCTTTTCTATTCTGGTACACCGCTCTGATGCGAAGTACGGAAAGGCTGCACACACCCAATGACGTCGGATAGATACGTTTTGTCTCTGTGTTCTCTTTGCATCTGCATGCGAATTCTGGGCAGGATGGTAGCAACTTTCGAAGCTGTGCTGTACGTGCAGTTTCATTTCTGCCTTCTCCAACAATCCATTCTAGTTCGCTGGAACAGCGCTCTGTTTTATCTAGACAAGTAAATCCTGCTTCCATTCCAAGTTCGTGTAGACCTCAACTGGTGGCTGGTGTCTCCTGTTCTACTTCAAGGGAAGTCATCTCTTCATCTGCAGTGGCTGATCATCACCACGGATGCCAGCACCTCGAGGTAGGGAGCTGTTTTTGGCTCCTGGACGTCTCTGGCTCTATGGTCCCCAAGGAATCTCTTCTGCAGCTCAATGTCCTGGAGCTCAGGGCCATTTTTCTGGCACTCTCACAGTGGTCCCCTCTCCTACAGGGTCACCCAATCCGGATTCAATCCGAATCACCAGTGGGGCACCAGAAGCCATTCTGCCTTCCTGGAAGCCTCAAGGACCCTGTGTTGGGTGGAACTCTCAGTTCCATCCCTTTCAGTGATATTCATTCTGGGAGTGGAAAACTGGATCACCGATCTCCTCACTTAGACCTCGGTGGATCCTGGGGTTTCAGCTTCTTTGTTGGAAGTGGGAAACTCCAGATATCTGTTCAAGTCCTGTCTTAGTCAACAGCTCCCGAAATACTGTATGTGTAAATGACCTGAGACCCTCTGGCTCTCGCCGTGGACACGCTTGTCCTCCCATGGAGTCAGTTTGCGCTGGTTTGTCTCTTTTCCCATCTACCCCTTCTCCCTCACGTGCGCAAACAACTGAAGAGTGAGAGGGTTCCAGTCATACTCCTCACTCCAGATTGGCCTCCCAGGACTTGGTATGCAGATCTCACCGCCCTGTTTGCAGATACCCTCTTCCCCCCTCTCTGCGCCCAGACCTCCTTTCCCAAGGTCCTCTATTCCACTTTACCTCAGCTGTATTTGACGGTATGGCAGTTGAAACCGCTGTCTTGAAATCTCACGGTCTCTCAGACTCCGTGATTTGGACCATCATCCGGGTCCGCAAGCTGCAGTCTGCCCATATGTGTTACTGAACCTAAGAAAGTCTTCTTTCTCGCCAATAATTCATTGGGGGACACAGCACCTTGGGACACAGCACCTTGGGTATAGGGCCTTGTCTTCGGAGGCGGACACTAGGCGGATCAAACATTTTAGACCCGCCCCAACGGCCTATATCCCTCCTGCTGACACCAGGCTGATCAGTTTTCAGCCTAGTGTCTGTAGGAGGCAGACGCTGCTCTGCAGCTCTGCAGAGTTTTTGTTATTTTTCTTTTCTTTGCAAGAAGGTGATTGAGCACCCGGCTCTCACCTGGAGGAAGGTGATTGAGCACACGGCTCTCACCTGTGAGGGTGATTGAGCACACGCCTCTCACCTGTTGGAAGGTGATCGAGCACATGGCTCTCACCTATCAGGGCGGCCATCAACGCGTAGTCGTACCGTGACGCTGTCCCCTCTGAGGGCGTCAGGAAACCAGTCACTTCTTTAGCTGGCCGCCGCTCACCCGTCCCCACCTGCTGCCTCCGTGGCCTTTTATGGATTCCGGTAGCCTCACCTCTGGGTGCATGGTACCGAAGGGGTGATGCCGTGATGCCAGAAGACATCGGATTGCTGAGTACCCCGACCTCCTCCGTTTTGGGGGTGTCCGGGTATTTTTTCCTTTAATGCGGAATTCCTGCGGCCTCCCAGTGTTGCCCTATTTCCCCAGGTATTGGGGGGGCGTCCCAGGGCAGGAGTACGTTCCCTCCCCTTGGCCAGTGCCGGCACTGGGCAGCGAACATGGTAGCCCGCTGCAGCAGCGTCCGGTTAGGGGTACGGCCCCGGCGGCGTTTTTCTCTGCCGCGCTGGGGGTCCCAGTGATGGGGGGGCATATTTCCCCCCATACTATAGCTACCCTAAGGCAGCAGGACAGGTTTCCGTGCAGCACTAGCGTTTGGGCAACCATGCAGTGCCACCGCGTGTTGTGGGTCTGGCGCTGGCTGCTGGGGGTTAGATGGGCCTCTCAGGGGCTGCAGATACAGCTTACCAGCTCCAGAGGCGTTCCGGCGCCATTCCGGCGGTCGCGCTTTCAAATTTAGCCCCCAGCTTCTGAAGGCTTAGGTCGCGCCCTCTCCCGGCCCTGGGCCGCCCCGTGGGCGGCCCTAAACGGGTCCGAACCCCTCCCTGGATGGGGCAGGACCTCCAGCAGCCCGGGCCTGTGTTGGGGGCGGAGCCTAAACGCAGTTTAGGCGGCGTTCGGCATCCTGGCTTCTCCTGACTGCTGAGGAAGACACAGCATCTGGAGATGGTAAGTTGACCCCTTGTGGGCCATCCATCCCTGCCCCCGCGCTTTGCAGCCATGTCCCTTTTCAGGGCTAATTGTTTTAAACCGCCCGTGCCCAAAACAGTGGCGACTTGCTTCGCCGGCGCCCGCTGCCACAGAATTGCCTTGTTGGCTAGCCCCGGTGCACTTTGTGCCCTTTGCGCTGGTCCACTACCATCCACTGCGGGACCCAGCACCCCCTGTCAGGGGTTGGTGGCCCCATAATGGGCCAGGTCCCTTGCTCACTAGCAGTCGCCACCCTGTACAAAGTACCCCAGGTTACGGTTTCGGCCATAGGGCACATGCCGTCGCTGCTCGCTGCCCAGCCTCGCACCTTCCAGGGTCCAGTGCCCAGCGCAGCCCGTACGGAGTGTTCGCGTATGAGTGTTAGAGTTCTCTCTGCCTCGTTATCACCCGAGCTCTCTCCCATCAGACTGTGGTCGGAGATAGAAGCTCCATGCCTGGATACGGCTTCTTCAAGTGGGGACTCCTCTGATTCTGACTCTGAGCCAGACAGAGATAATGATGCAGCAGCAGCGGTCCAAGCCCTTAGCCAGGCTATTGGGGACGCATGTGAAAGCTCCAGGCCTTGATACGGCCCCTTCTGGAGACTCCCCTGTCTCTGGCTTTAGGCCAGACAGAGATGATGATGCGGCAGCAGCGGTCCAAGCCCTTAGCCAGGCTATTGGGGACGCATGTGAAAGCTCCAGGCCTGGATACGGCCCCTTCTGGAGACTCCCCTGTCTCTGGCTTTGGGCCAGACAGGGTTGATGGTATGGCAGCAGCGGTCCAAGCCCTTAGCCGGGAAAGCTCCAGGCCTGGGTACGGTCTCTGTTGGAGACTTCCCTGTCGCTGGCTCTGGGCCAGACAGGGTTAATAGGTTGACAGCAGCGGTCCAAGCCCTTATCAGAGCTGTCAGAGACTCCCTTCATGTTAGGAGTGAGGATGTCTCCGCCTTCCAAGAGGAGGTCTTCCTTAAGGGCAGCAGGCGACAGCGTTTGGTGTTCCCTGAATGCCTGAAATTGAGAACTGTTAGCCAGGAAGTGGAAACATACGGTCAGGCATTTGTTTCCTACCAGACGACTTAAGTCTTATCGCCCTTTCCCGGAGGATCAGGGTCATAGTGGTCAGTGGTCCCATGAGGGGACACCCCAGTCACCCGGCTCAAGTAGTCTATGGCCATTCCTGTCTCGGACGCGGCGGTCCTTGATGACGGCATGGACAGGCGTCCTCACGGGTTGTTTTAAGCCCGCCTTGGTGGCGGCCGGGGCAGCCCTGCGACCTGCGCTTGCTTCTCCGCAGGTCAGCTTACATGGTCTGGCCGTAGCAGCTGCAGCAGCGGCTTTCGGCTGGAAGCTTCCACAGGGGGTTGTGGAATCCCGCTTCCCAGTTCTCAGGGTTTCTGCGGTCCCAGTAAGTTCTCGCTGGTGTCAACCCGTTTTATGGCTAGGGCGTTGGCCAATGCAGTGGCCGTTCGCCGTTCCCTGCAGCTAGAATTTTTGGCATGGGGTTACAGCCGTGAAGGAGTTATTGGTTGCGCTTCCGCTCGCCTGCGGTAAGCGTTTTTCTGGGAGGCCACAGAAGGTTGTAGTATGCTCCCCCTTAAGGGCAAGCCAGTGCAGCGGCATTCACGTGACTGTCTCGCAGAACGCGCAAGCGCCTTTTGCCCAACTAGCGCTTGGTCTGAGGAGCCAGCCCCCACCCGAGAATCTTTTTTGGGGTGGGGGCATTTCCTCCAGTTCCAGGGGATCTGGCAGGTTCAGGTCAGCGGTACCTGGTTTCGCTGGGTCGCCACTTCAGGACTCACTTTGTTTGGCTTCCCCAGCACGGTTGCAGCTGCCTCCGCGGCTCTGGCTCGGACATCTGTTTCCCTCTGGCAATCCGCACTCTCCTCCGGCAAGAAGGGATTATGTTGGCCTCCGAGTCTGAGCGTTCTTTCAGGGATCTTATTGAAATCCCTTTAGGGCTCGCATGAAGGGCAGCTCACTAGGGCCAATGTCGGTCCTTAAAGTGCTCAACCAGTATGCGTATGGGCCCGGTTGCCACTGGAGTCGCTCTGGTCAGCGGTAGCCGCTTGGGAGCGCAGAGAGTTTTTTTCAGCTGCTAGGGACATCAGGTTGTTTTTCGTCCCTATGTCCCAGGTCTATCAGCGGTTCCTGCGTGTTCACAGTAGGCTCTCGACATTTCTCTGCTCAGAGCTCTGCTGTTTGGCCTCGCAGCTGCACCAAGGGTCCTCATGTAGCTCTTGCCACCCCTAATGACGATCCTTCACGTCAGGGGGTTGGTCCCACCTCAAATGCGCCTGCCGGGTCAGCGTCAGGATTCCCTGAAGTTGCAGCACGCTTCGGCTGGATGGGTAATTTGCAGCAATCCCGGTCTGATTCCATCATTAGGGATGGAACTTCGAGGGATGACTTATTCTCAATCAGGTTCCAGAGGGTTCCCTCCCCTCTGGAAGCTGCTGCACTTAATCGTGCCCCTATCTCTGTATCGCACCCAGCATATTCTTCAGTGTTGCATGCAAGGGTTTGGCAGCTTGAGGACCGCCTCTCTCAGGGTCCTTTGCGCAGCTCCTTGCTCACTCCCTGCAGCGGGCAATCCTGCCTCAGTGACGCAGGTCTCCAATGTCCTTGGTCTCAGCAGTGCGCCTGCCACCCCAGGCTCGTTTCGACCTGGGCTGGTGGCCAGCCTTCCCGGTATTACATCAAGGGAGGTAATTTCTGTCCCCGCAGTGGCTGGTCATCACCACAGACGCCAGTGTTTCGGGGTGGGGCCCCGCTCCCGGACGACGCGGGGTCTCTAGTCACTCGGGGACGCCAGTCGTCAGATCACTGTGCTGTAACCCCAAACTATTTCCTTAAGCGCTCTCGCATTGGGTTCCCCTCTCATCCGGGGCACCCAGTTCGGGGTTGGTCCAACAACACCACGATTGTGTCAGGTCTGAATTTTCAGGGTGGTTCCAGAGGCCAAGCAGTTCTCTCAGATAACTGCAAGGGTTCTTCGCTGGCAGAGCAGCGGTACCACCCTGGTCGACAACTCCCCTTCCAGGGGTGGAAAACCAACTTGGCCAATCATCTGTCGGAAGTGCTTCGCCTTCCTTGCCGGAGGTGAGGTACACGAGACGTCTCGCTTCAATCCCTAGCGCCCGAGTTATATGGCCAGGGCGAGGAATCCCCTGGCGCTGGCAGTGGATTTGCTTTTAACCCTGTTCTTTTTTTAACCCTGTACCCTTCTTCCTCAAAAGCTCAAGTGCCTCGAGTCCAAGAGGATACCAGCTGTGCCCTCCACCTTAGGATTAGGGCCGCAGTTCGGGGTACGCGGAACTCGGGCCCAATTGGCAAATGGTTCTTGACCGTTTCCTTTATGTCCAGGCCTTCTGTCGCAGGGCCCTCTGCTCCAACCCACGGTACCGCGGTGGCAGGTTCGCAGCAGGGCTGTTGCAGTTTCACAGCAGGGCTGTTGCGACTGCAACCCTAGATCACCCGGGTCTATTGCCCAGAAACTTTCACCCTTTGGTATGTCCTACTCCAAGGGTGTCCCGTTTTTTCTGCAGTCAGGCCGGGAGCTAGGGCTCGCCCTCTCCCACTTGAAAGGGCAGGGTTCGGTTTGCCGAGTCTGTGCAGCGCAAGCTGGCTTCCGTACACAGGTTAGGGTTTTTTATCGTAGGGGGTCATGCGGTTGGTTCCTCTGGAACGTAGTCATATCGATCCGATGGACGCAATACTTGTTCGGAAAATCAGACAGTCTGCACCTTTCGGGCCTCCACGGAAAGTCTCCCTGTGTTTACTTTTATGGAAGGTGGCCTTCTGGGTGGCCATCACTTCTATCCACCAAGTGTCTGGACGGGCAGCTCTATCTGCAGGCCCCTGTTCTGGGGTCTGCGGAAGAACAAGGACACTCTGTGTCTTGTTCCGCTATGTTTCCCTAGGATGGTTTCATCTTGTCATATCGATGAAGACATGGTTCTGCTCTCTTTTGCCCCTCGTCCTCTCATCTTTGAGGACGATTGTTACGTTGGGTAGTCATGGTCAGGGCCGTTCGGTTCTACCTCTCTGTCTTGGATTCTTTAGGTGCGCACGGTCCTCTTGGTCATTCCTGAGGGTCCCTGCAGGGGCCTGGCATCTTCTAGTCCGCCGTTGCCAGCCGGATCTGGTCCATAGTTACGCAGGTCACGGCTCGCTTCTCACAAGCAGTTGGGACCGCCTGGTTGGTTCGGCTTCAAGCCTCGGCTTTTGCAGGTTTGCAAAGCGGTCATCTGGGCTTCGGCCCATACTCCGTCTAAGCTCTACCCAACTCATGCCTTGGCCTCGGCTGCTGCAGCTCTCGGCCGTATGGTACTTCAGGTAGCAGTGGGCTGATGCTTGTCACTGCTGATGAAGTTTTCTAATCAACCACCCTCTGGGCCAGCTATTGGACATCCCAAGATGCTGTGTCCCCCAATGAATTACCGGCGAGAAAATGGGATTTTTGTACTTACCGTAAAATCCTTTTCTCGTCCAATTCATTGGGGGACACAGGTCCTGCCCTCGATTTTTTTTGCCAGGGAATTAGGGTTCTCTTTTGTTCCTCCTCTCGGCCACGGCTTTTGTACCAACTGATCAGCCTGGCGTCAGCAGGATGGATATAGGCCGTCGGGGCGGGTCTAAAACGTTTGATCCACCTAGTGTCCACCTCCGAAGGCACGGCCCAAGGTGCTGTGCCCCCCAATGAATTGGACGAGAAAAGGATTTTACGGTAAGTACAAAAATCCCATTTTGTACTTGTGCGAGATGGGTGGCTTTCAACCTCTGGGTTGTTCTACCCCGCGAGTCCTATCGCTCATTAAGTTAGGTTTGGAGCATGGCCTTAGCTTTTCCTCTTTGAGAGGTCAGATTTCTGACCTCTCTGTTCTTTTCCAGTGCTCTTTGGGCTCCTGTCCTTAAAGCAAAACTTTCTTGCAAGGGGTCGTGCTCTCCACCCACCAGTTCATAAGCCGATCGAGCCATGGAGCTAAAATCTTGTTTTAAATGCCATATAGGATTCTCCATTTGAACCATTGCAGGAGGTTTCCCTATACTTACTTTCTTGGAAGGTGGCTTTCCTTGTGGCCATCAGATCCATCTGTTGAGCTTCAGAACTGACGGCTCTCTCATGCAGATCCTCCCTTTCTTTAAAAGGGCAAGGTCATCCTACTTCCCATTCCTTTGTTTCTCTTCAAGGTGGTCTCCTCCTCAATCTAAATAAGGACATAATTCTTCCCTCATTTTCTCCCTCTCCCTCACACCATAGAGAAAGGTCTCTGAATTGTTTTGGAAGTTGTCAGTTTGGCAGCCTCTAAGTCTACCATTGCCAGCCGGATTTGGTCTGCAATCTCAGAAGCCTATCAGTCTAGGGGTAAACCTCTTCCATTCTGGATCACCTCTCATTCCACTCAAGTGGTCGAGGCCTGCTGAGCGGCATCATGCTTCGGCTTCCTAAGTCTGCAAGGCTGCTACCTGTGCCTCTCTTCACACCTTCACTAAATTTTAACAAATTCATACCCTGGCCTCTGCCGATACAAGCCTGGGTTGTAATGTACTTCAGGCAGCGGTGTGCTAGCTGACTCGCACAGCTGTCATTTTTCTTTCAATTTTTATCCACCCCCTGGGACTGCTTTTGGACATCCCAAGGTGCTGTCTCTCCCAATAATATTGACGAGAGATTTGGACTTTTGTACTTAGTGTAAAATTCTTTTCTCGTCTGATTCATTGGGAGATACAGATCCCTCCCTCTTTCTCTTGTTCTATTCTGATTCTCTTCCTGGAATCAGACTGTTTCATCCTTCCTAGTTCTGCTTTTGCACCAACTGAGCAGCCTGGTGTCATAGCCCAACACTTTTGGTTTATGCCTAGTGTCAGCCTCTTAGGTCAAGGGCCTATACCCCAAGGTGCTGGTCTCCCTCCCTTTCCCCCCAATGAATCAGACAAGAAAAGGATTTTACGAAGGGTATAAAAATCCAAATATTTTTTCTCTTTGCGATGATAAAGTCTGTACTGGCTGGTTGTAGATTAGTTGGAAATTGCCTTTGTGATGATTTAACAGAGAATTTGTTACAGTAACTGTAAATTCAGTTTTGCCAGATTATATTTTTTTATATTTCAACTAAGGAAATTTTAAATCCATGGCTTAGTAGTTTGCTTTTATTCATAGTAGGCTAGTGTATTCTTGAACCTATACAAAGTGCATCAGATTCCTTCTCCATTTGAAATAAAGATCATTGTCGTCAGTAAAATTTTTACTTGTTGTTTGTAAATCAGTAGCTTTTTATAACATCTTTAAAGGGAATGTGTCATCAGGAAATTACCTATTGTTTAACTCATGTTTTTATGTTAAACACATTTTTTAAATAATTTTTGGTTGTGCTTTTTTAAATTTCCCATATCACTTTCAATAGTTAAAAGATATCCTGTAGTTTTTACTTTGGCCAGTAGGCCTAATAGTCTGACACTTCCTGTTCTGTAGAGAGAACTTTTCAGCAATCTCCTCATTATCAGCACAGACAGAATTACACTGAAAAGTGACACCAATGTGTATAGAGAACACCGGATCCACCATCCACAATATTAGCTGGACCCTCTCTTCTTCCCAAGTCACTGAGCATAGATAGAAAACTTTCCTATAAAAGTCAATTGATCTGCTCCCGTTCACAGGCTTCTATGTCCATGAAGCTGCTATAAAGCATCTCTCTAAATGATGTTAAATGCAACTTAGGAAAGATGGCTGCCCCTATGATCATAAAGACAACAGAACTAAAACATTTACAGTCAGGGAACAAAAATGGCTTAAGAAGAAAATAATGTGTATGAGCATCTTGTTTTAATTATTTATGTTGTTAGATTCCCTTTAAAGGCAAAAATCCCCTTCTGAGGCCAACTTATAGCTCACTAGGAGCCACCCTCAATGGACATTGAGAGGGCTGCACTTGCGCAGTTTTCCCCGTTCTTTTTTTTTTATTGCTGTTCCAAATATAGCTGATCATGTTTGCTTAGATATTTTCGGAACTCCCATTGGCGTGATTGGGGTAGACCTGCGCACGTGCAGCCCTCTCCCCGTTCACGGAGGCTGGCTCATAGTGAGCTACAATCCGGTCTCATGGCAAATCCCTACAGTGAGGTATAAATTTCCCTGGTTCTCGTGGGTGCCATGTATACATATGCAAGCAACCTTTATGAGATATAGTAGAAAACATGAACTATATTATACCTAACTACCCAATTACTGCAAAAAACACTATGTACTGTATTAGCATTATTACAGTATTGATATTTACTTTCTTATTAATCACATTATGGCTAACTTGTACCATCACTGTTTTCCAATCAATGTGCTTTAATCTGTGGTTAACTTTGTAATGTATCACGTGAAAGGAAAATACATCTTTAACCACCTATCAGGTTTCTTTCCCCTAGATCATACTGTTGCATTGTCTGTAACTGTTCAGAAACATTGCACTCAGGAAAAACATCACAATTATAAGACATACCATAGTCTTCCATTCTTTAGAAACATTTATGCAATATAGTATGACAAAGTAACTGTGTGCTGGGGGATAAGGTGCAGTGCTCCTGAGTGTAAGAAATTGTCCCTTTTGGAGCTGAGCTGTGATATTAAATACTTTTATTACCTATGTACACACATGCACAATAATTAATTTAACTGTGTGGGCACGAGACTGAAAAATACTTGATTATCTGATGGTGTCTTATTTTTTTTCCAGTCATCTTATCCTACGCGTGTAAACAGATGCAAAGAAATACTTGATAAAGCCATTCACATGAAGCCTGCACTTGGGAAATTCATAGGAGATGCAACCCGACTCACAGACAAGCTACTTGAACTTTGCAACAAGTCTGTAAGTGCAGCTTTATCAGGTTTTTTTTTTATGTTTCCATTGTTTTGATCTATTTTTCCCTTCATGGTTAAATACATTGAAAATATACAGTAGAGATAAATATTTTTAGAATCTGGGAGCAACACAGTTACTGTAGGTGGCCCTTTTAGATATAATCTTATATTTAATGCCAGCACTGTAATGTGAATATTTATATGGGTTTTTTGGGTCAAAATATAGCTGTCAAATGTTTGACATATGTACTAGTTAATGATCTGAGTCTGATTGGCAGATTACGAAAATATTTATCAAAACAAAGGCCCCCTTTAAGTGTTGGTTTTTCTCTTTTTTTTTTTTGGTCAAGAAACAAAAAAAGAAAATAAAAAAAGATACCAAAACCCACTACATAATGGACACAAATGGCGCCCAGCAGACCTTATTGACTATAATGATGGTCTGTCGGGTTTCCATCATCGTGAAATCGTTTTCCCAAAGGAAAAAACGCTCTTAATAAAAAACCTCGGGTAACAGCGTTAACCACCCCTAAAAAAATACTGAAGGAAGTTATATAGACAAAATTTAAAGATTCTATAGTCTATATACTGGATAATATTTAGTATGACATCTGTGTGTGTCTGTATACTTATTCTTGTAGTGTATTTTGTCATGTCATACTGACTCCCATCTCTGGTCCAAGACTGGACAAGATCATCTCTTAATCTACCAGCTGCAAGAGCTCCCATTTACCACAGAGTACTTCACACTGCTTATTTTCTCTACAAAACAAAAATCTTATTTCCGGTTTTGGTCCTTTCGGTTTTGGTCCTTTCAGCCTTCTGTTCTAAGGGAGAAAAATGGCTCATTAAATCTTAAAAGAAAATCCAGACCTCCAGTCTTATGTTTCCTTAAGCCCACATCTTCAAACCTCCAAAAAGGTGCTTCAAGGTTAATCCATGTTTTGGTCTGCTGATATGGTGAGAGCAAATTAAATTTTCTGGGGTTTTTACTTTTTATTTTACCCCCCTGAGTTTTGGGCTGCAAAAAAAAGAGCTTCTTTCCTTTCCCCTAGTCTGCTTCTTTCAGACAATTCCTCCTAGCCATTGTGCAGTGGACTACCTTGCTACCAGGGTGTAATGATCCCCTTCTTTTAAGCTGTGTTTTGGGTTTTTTAAATTTAGTTTTTTCGAGTTTTAAAAAAATATGGTCTGAAACCTACCCATCCTTTTTGTAAAGAGCCTCACTCAATTTGTCGGGTTTTGATACTTTCTAATGCAATCATGGAAAATGGTGATTGGTCCTTCTTTCTCTGTTGGATATCAAAATTCCACATCCCAATATTTCTAATCCACCAGTGCCCTCTTTGGGGTTTCTTTCACCTTTTACTGCTTTTTATTTTTCAAAAAAACTGGGCAAGGGCCCGGAGAATTTTTTGGGATCTATACAAAGACCCCTGGTGAAGGTCTCTAGACATGATTCCATCTAGATGTAACCCCCTTCCTGGCCAGGGGAAATTTTTACAAGGCCTCCAGGAATCTTTTCCCCCTAGAGGACATCCCCTATGCTCTCCATCACATTTGCCAACTTCATCGGTCATTTCTATTACACGGGACTGATCGCCCGCTTCACTGGTTTTATTCTGTTTTACTTCCAGTACCTCTTCACATCAACCATCCCTCAGGGCTGCTCTATTATCTTACTTCATTCTTGAGACTTCCTTGTTTGGAGTGCCCAACCCTATCCAGTCTAACGATGCCATCGCAGGTGGTGACTTGAACCTTCAAGATGACCTTCATGTTACTATTTTTGCCACAATCAGTCCATATCTTACTCCACATTATGGTTCTGTCTGCAGCCAGCATTACGGTAGTTGTCTTCTGGACAGCAGACTTCTAACGAGATCTTTTGACTTGTACAATATATATGACTATGCCACTTTCCTTGGGATCGCTCATCTCAAATTGAATAAAATTCTTCTTCTTTTTAACTAGCTCATCTTCTCCAGCTTTTCTTTAGCTTATCTTCTCCAGTTAGATTGGATCTGTGGTTTAGCCATTGTAGAACATATATGTATAAGTAGACCCCCCCCCCTAAACATCATTTGTGTAAATATTACGTGCTTGTTAGCATATATATGAGTTTTCTTATAAAAACATTTTTAATGTTTTACACACTTCCATTTTTTTAGGTTGATGGAAATAATGGCACTTTAAGTATTAGTGTCCACTTCAGACTGCTCAAGAAACTGGTTGAAGAGCCTACATTCAGTGAAATACTTATACCATTACAATCCGTAATGATCCCCACACTGCCATCTACAGCTGGAAAGCGTGACCTTGCCGATCATGACCCCTTTCCTGGACATTGGGCTTATATTGCTGGCTTTGATGATGTTGTAAGTTCTATGACCTAGCATTTAAGTGTTTAAAAAGATCTTTTTTCTCCCAAGATTAAGAAGAGCCTTGTATATTCCTGAATAAGACAAATACAAAAATTCTAATAATTACATTTACAATTCTTGTTTAGTCATATATAAAGGGAATGAGCATGTGGAGTCATTATGGATAATATACACTGGAAGTATAACAATTAATAAAATTCTACGAGGGTCTGCTATAGGCCCCAAATATAACAGAATCCCATGAAGAATGTACTCCTCAAACCGAATAGATGAGGCGCTACTCAAATATGTTGTTATAATGGGCGACTTTAACTACCCAGACATAAAATGGGAAACTGAACCTGTGGCTCTCATAAAGGAAACAGGTTTTTGTCAATAACTGAAGATCATTAACTTTCCCAACTGGTGCAGTAGCCAATTAGAGGGAAGGCGCTACTGGACTTAATATTGACTAACAGACCTGACAGAATCACAAAGTTCCAGGTATGAGCACCTAGAAATAGGAACCACCAATAAATGGAATTTCCAATATTATCCTACAATAAAGTATTTTGTCGAGCGGACAACCAAAAACACTGAATTACATGATTGCTAATTTTAATCCTGCTTAGAGACCTAAACCGCATGACTGGGACAAGGTCTTCAAAATTAACAAACCGATAACAAATGGAGATCTTTAAAACATCTTAAGCGCCCTCCAGTGAGCGTACATAACGTAAAGGCAATAAATGATTGAAACAGGAAAAAACATTGACAACAAGATGTAAATGAGGCAAAACAATAACAAAAAGAAAGCGTTAAGCTACTTAAACAGGAGGGGCAGTGATGAAAGCACAAAAAAAACACACCTTCTCCCCCCCCCCCCCCACACCCCTATAATAAAAAAGAAAAAAAAAAAATAAAAAAAATAAATAAAAAAAAATATAAAAAAAAAAAATCAAAGGAAGTGGAACAATATGATAATAATAAATAAAAAAAAAAAAAAGAATAAAAAATAAAAAAAAAAAGGGAAGAGAAAAAATAAAATATGTAAATAATGATAAAGAAAGGCAAATTCTGGCAACAAAAGGCAGAGAGATAAAGAAAAAAACAACCCCAAAATATTTGTCACTATATAAATAGTAAAAAGATTAAAACTGAAAATGTTGGCCCTTTGAAAAGAGGTGAGGGAGGTATTGTAGAGGGCAATGAGGAAAAAGCAACCTATTAAGCGATTTTTTTCTCCACTGTATTCAATAATGAAAATGACCTTTTTCTTGATGAGCAGAGGGATGGAGTAAACTACACTTAAAAGTTTCTTGCTAAACCCAGGAAGAAGTACACGCACCACCATAAAAAAATTAAAAATACGACAAATCATCAAGCAAGTCCTGATCGAATACACCTTGTCCAAAGGCGAAATAGTGGGATGTGATAGATAGGCCTCTATTATTAATATTTATGGACTATATAAAAATGGGGTATGTCCTATAGGATTGGCACATAGCAAATGTTGTATCACTATTCAAAAAGGGGTCAAAAATTGATCCTGGAAACCATAGGCTGGTAAGTATAACCTCTGTTGTAGTAATGGTAAAGGTTTATTCAAGAGCATGGCTATACTTAGTATCTCACGTAAATAATTATAAATCCATTCCCAGCATGTTTTAGAAGGATAGTCCTTCAGACAAATCGCATCAGCTTTTATGAGGAGGTTACTTCTAGACTGGAGCGGGTTTAAATATCTGATGTCTGTATATCTACATTTTTCTAAAGCATTTGATACTGTGCCACATAAAAGGTTGGTAAGTAAAAAGAGAATGCTTGGACTGGAGAAAAATGTTTGCAAGTGTGTAAATAACTGGCTCAGTAATAGAAAACAAAGGGTGGTGATTAATGGTACATACTCGGACTGGATCCCTGTCAGTATTGGGCCCTATTCTCTTTAATATATTCATTAATGACATATACTTGGATTGC
Source organism: Phyllomedusa bahiana (assembly GCA_025379985.1). Taxonomy (NCBI): domain Eukaryota; kingdom Metazoa; phylum Chordata; class Amphibia; order Anura; family Hylidae; genus Phyllomedusa; species Phyllomedusa bahiana. Next base: position 201,715 of record JAODAL010000110.1, read on the forward strand.
ACAGTAGCAAATCAATCTTTGCAGATGATATTAACCCCCTTAAAATAATCAACACAATAGAGGACAATGTTTAATTACAAAGGGATCTGGATAAGTTGGAAGCTAAGGAAGAGACGTTGTAGATATATATATATATATATATAGTTAGTTAGTTAGTTAGTTATATAGTTAGTTATATATATTTTTTTTTTAAATAAAGTATGAAATTCCAGCACTTCATAAAAAATAAAACCATGTATCGAAAGGCATAAGCGTTCCATGTGCGATATTATATGTATAATATCGCACATGGAACGCTTATGCCTTTCGAGCGACTCCCATCATGTCCTGTCTGTGAACAAGGACTAAACCGTATGAAATGCGTAAAGGTTTTATGTGCGATACATGGTTTGATTTTATGAAGCGCTGGAATTTCATACTTTATTATAAATAAAAATGTTACCTTTAGACAACTCTCTGAAGAGTTATTGCTATACATAAGTGATGCTGGTTGCTACGGCAGGGAAGCTCCTACCCATTGATAGTGGAGATTGAACATTTTCTGAACAATTTTCCAACCCACTGATCATGGTTTCAAAAAAAAAAAAATGTTTAGAACCAAAAATATACATTCACTGGTTATTTGAATACAACTGAAGTGATTTTTTTCATCTGATTGCTTTCCTGCACTTATTTTGCAGGTGGAGATTCTTCCCTCCCTCCAAAAGCCTAAGAAGATTTCTCTGAAGGGAACTGATGGAAAATCTTATACTATGATGTGTAAACCTAAAGATGACCTACGGAAAGACTGTAGACTTATGGAGTTTAATTCCCTTATTAACAAGGTATTAGCTTTGTTAGCAATGCTACTAATTTATAGGAAAATAGTACATAGTATAAATGAGAATCTCAATCTTAACACTTTAGTGTTTTGTAACCAGTGTTTGCGAAAGGATGCAGAATCCCGGAGGAGAGAGCTCCATATTCGCACTTATGCTGTTATCCCACTGAATGAGGAGTGTGGAATAATTGAATGGGTGAATAACACAGCAGGCCTAAGACACATACTGGTAAAACTCTACAAAGAGAGAGGTGAGCTAATAGACAACTTTCACTGATTTTACCACCTTTATACTTTTGTATCTGCGTCCTTTTATTTTTAATTATTTTCCTTTTTAAGTGCAATAAAAAGGATTGTAAGAAATAATACTGTCTTAGGACTTCCGCTATAAAAAAAAAAAAAAATTGTAATATATTTACTTATGTCTGGCACAATATACAGTGGGTTGCAAAAGTATTCATACCCCTTGAACTATTCCTTATTTTTGACCATTATAGCCACAAATTTAAATGTATTTTATTGCTATTTTATGTGATGACGCAACACAAAGTAGCAAGTATTTGTGAAGTGTCATTTTTTGCAAATTAAATTGGGTGCATGTATATTCAGCCCCTATACTCTGATACCTGTAAGTAGTATCCAGTGTGACCAATTGCCTTTAGAAGTCACCCAATTAGTAAAAATAGAGTAATTCTGTGGTTTTGTAATTTATTCTCAGTACAACTACAGCTCTTCTATGAAGGCCTCAGATGTTTGTTAGAAAAGATTTATGAATAAACCGCATCATGAAATCCAAGGAGCATGCTAGACAGCTCGAGGATAAAGTTGTGGTGAAGTGTGTTGCAGTGTTAGGTTTAAAAAAGTAGCTAAAGCTCTGAACAAAGTACTGTTCAATCCATAATCCTTAAATGGAAGGAGTATGACACAACTGCTAACCTACCAAGACATGGCTGTCCACCTAAACTGACAAGAAGAGCACTAATTAGAGAAGCAGCCAAGAGGCCCATGGTCACTCTGGAGGAGCAGCAGAAATCCACAGCTCAGATGGGAGAATTTGTTCACAGGACAACTATTAGCCGTGTTCTCAACAAATCTGGCCTTTATGGAAGAGTGGCAAGAAAAAAAAAAAGAAAGCCATTTTCTAAAGCAAACCATAAGACATCCTGTTTGCATTTTCCAAAAAGCTATATAGGGGACACAGCAAGCATGTGGAAGGAGGTGCTCTGGTCAGATGAGACCAAAATTGAACTTTTTGGCATAAATGCCAAAGGCTCTGTGTGGAGGAAAGCCAATACTGTACATAACAATACCACTGTGACACATGGTGGTGGCAGTATCATGCTGGGGGGGAGGCTTTGCTTCAGCAGGGACTGGAAAACTAGTCCGAGTCGATGAAAAGATGGACAAGTGCAGGGCAAACCTGGAGCAAAACATGTTAGAGGATGCTAAAGACTTGAAACTGCGGCATAGATTCACCTTCCAGCAGGAACAACTAATCTACCCTTAAACATTCACCTAAGCTACAGTTGGAATATTTTACAACAATTAAAATATATGCAACGTTCAAAATCGGACCATAAAATAATCAAGTTCAGATCTAAATCCCACTGAAAATCTGTGGTATGATGTGAAAATTGCTGTTCACAAACGTTCGCCAACCAATGTGACTGAGCTAGAGCTATTTTGCAAAATAGAATGGGCAAAAGTACAGCCTCTAGATGTGCAAAGCTGGTAAAGATATCCCCCAACAGACTGCAGATGTCTTTGCAGATAAAGGTGGTCCAACAAAATATTGACACACCTTTTAGTTTTTTAGTTTACAAAAATTTACAAAAAAAGCACATATTTTCTTTACACTTCGCAAATACTTACTACTTTGTGTTGCTTTATCACATACAATATTAATTAAATTTAAGTTTGTGACTGTAATTTTCAAAAAGGGCAATTAATTCTTTTGCAGCTCACTGTGCATATGCATGGATAGCATAGGATGACTATTATGGGAGCTCTCTTGTCCACTGCAATCAACGGCCGATATATCCACAGCGTCCAATCATAAGGACCACCCCGTATGTGAAGAGGTTAAATGCTGGAAACAGGTGTTGGCTGTAACGAACAGCCAGCAACAGCCATGTATGCAGCAGACCCTTCTCCTAAGCCCAGCACCATACCTCCCTCCCTGCATCATGACATAAAAGTACATCAAATGTCGGGAAAGGGTTGAAGAAGAAATTTTGCTGTTCCTGACTGTCAGGAAAAACCCCCGCCGGCCCACCCGAGCGTCGACGGCCTGACTTGGGGTGTATCGTGACAAGTCAGCAATACTGTTTCACATTAACCCCTGACCACATGAGCACATGAAGACCCAGGAATGCGAGAGGAAACCCTACTCGCCCACAACCCTGAGCGGCTGGGAGAGATCTGTTTATGAACGCTGGTTAAACAAAGCTCTGTCAGCCCAATAAACTGCCAGCAGCTCCTCGTTTGGTTATAAGACCGGTCCGTTACCATCCTATCAACAAAGCCAGGACCACCTGGGGTACGCTAAATTAAAACCATGAGTAATATTGGGAGAATTAAAATTCTATAAAGACAGACTACCTCAGAATAACAGTTTATAGATTTAAATTCTCCCTTTGGCGAACACTAGACCACAATAAACAGTGGGATGATATTATACAGATATTGGTGAGAGTGCAATTATAAGTATGGTTTAACAAAACAAAGGCAGTAAAATGTGTCCAGTTACCTTGAGTTGGCTTGTTCTGGTCCCCACATGAGAGGGGGGGGGGCTAATGTGGCCTTGCATCTGTGTGGGTGCTCCTGAAATGCTAATGTTAGGTACCCCCCCTCCTGAAAGCAACTCTGAGCAAACCTGGGCTTCTGCTTAAAACCGTAATGGGAAATCCACTGACACCCCCTAACAACTCCCCTTCCCCCTCACACACCACCACAATGGTCTACAGAAACTCCTCCCCTCTCAGGCAATGCATTTATTGACTGACACACAAAAAAACAGTAACCCAGCGAGGCAGGCAATTTGACAGAACTGACCAGTGGCACCATCAGAAACCGATGGCCTAACTACACCTTGGTACCAGGTATGCCTAACCTATTGGCCTTTCTAAGCCACTCTAGATTTCTGCCTTCCCCGCAGCTACGAAGTTGGGAGTGGCACTATGTGCGATGGGGATTTCATATTTTAAATATGAGACCTGTTGGCGAACCATTATTGAAAAATGGCCTCTCCCATAAATCCCTTTATGAAATATTGAGCCTGTGGGTCTGGCAGGGGTATTATTCAAGCTTTGTTCGCCAGGTCTGGTAGAGCCCATGTGTTTCGGTCTAATAATGAAATGGATCCTTTTGTTGCACTGCCTCCCCTGCTGGGGCTAGCTTCCTATGGAAGGCCATTCCTAATTGAGGCTTCCTTGGACTGAGTTGGTGGTGGGGGATGTCTGCAACCTGAGTGACTTGTTGGAGGGGCGGTGACTTGTCATTTTTGAGTCAATTTTCCTCACACTGACATGTCTATTTTAGCAAGTACTTGTATTCCCTGTGAAATAACAGTACTTGATCATCAGAACTCATTGCGGCATTTCTGTGTTATTCTTTTGGAAATGTAGTCAACTGGATGTTACCATACCTCTTGTTAATAAGATGTCTTCGACTTAAGTGGTAACCCCACAGCTGTCATTTCATTCGTACATTTCCAAGAGAAACACCAAAACGCAAAGTTCTAAGAAAAGTTGCTCCAAAGTTTTCGTTCTTTACAAATCCAGACATGTCAAGAGAGCTGACAAAGTCCTCTTTGAAAATAAGAGTTGAAGTATATGCATATGTATGACATAGTGTACATTGATGTACCTAACGGGACATTTCCATTTCATTGATTTAGTTTTATACATGTAGGCAAGGATAAACATTATTTTCAAATACATTTCTGTTACGATTTTGCTTCATTTCAAAGATGCAGCAGTTTTCTCTCCTGCTTGTGTGCAGAAGGTTTCCTAAGTTATGGACCTCCTCTCTGCGCTAGCGGTGGCTGGGCTGGGGATGTTTCTTATCACCAGAACTAGAGTTTGCGAGAAACTTTAACAATTTCGAGTTACTAAACAGAGAAAGCGAGATCAGTTGTCTTGTGCTGTGCTGTCAGGGCCCTAGAGATGACATTGTTATTGTTGTTTGAAAATACATAGAAAAGGGTGAATGCAGAAGAATTACTCTGCTTATCATGACAGCTTCCTCTTATGACAAATACAGCTCTACCAGCTCACATTTATATCCTAAACCCTCCATCACCAATGTCCTTTTAAGCCATATTTGTTTACTCCAATTATTAACAGAATTACATGGAGAAAGAGCCACTCAGTGCAAATTCTGCCTAAGACCGTTCCTCTATAGAAAAGCTGAGAGTTAAGGAGCTCGCCTACAACGTCACCCACCTGTTTTCCATGAATGGTTTTTACGGACATTTCCAGATCCTACATCTTGGTAAGTAGGTAGAATTGAATCTTGAATCAAAATGGAGGATGTTATTTCCCCATCAGGCGGCATAAAAGTGTTATTTATGAACAAAAAGAACATCTGTACTTAAAGGGGTTGTCTCACTACATTGATTCATCCTACCCTCAGTCCTGTTTTCTTGGTTGCACTTGAATTCAGGGACGTGTTTATTGTCTTCTACCTACTGCAGTAGAAGCCAGGTCTGTACTAAGCAACCAACGATGAAGGGCCCTATCAGAAAAGATCAAACAGGTCTGTAGTCTATAGCGCCTGAGAGCTGAGCAGCCCAATACAAGAGGGGATTATCTAGAATAGGAGACACAGTTTATGGACACATATTGCAAAGTGACTGGTTTCGCAAGATCTTTAACATAGACAGCAATCCCTTGTAGTGAGACAACCCCTTTAAATAGATAGCTGTACTCAAAGACACTGTCTTGTTTTGGCAAAATTTCGTAAGTTGAAGGTGAGTGCTTCCTGTTTACTCTGTTTTTTTCTGTAAGTTTGTCTACCTTGTATTAATGTGATTATGAAATGTCCCTGTTCTATGTATTTATATTTGGGAAATCTCACACTCTGGTGAACACTTGTATGAATCAATCTTTTATTATTTATTGTTAGATTTTGGGGAAGTAAAGTGTATAATTCACCAATCTATCATTGCTATCATATCTGTCTCATTTTTTTACCCACCTTGACATACTTTTAATGTGAGTGATAATGAATATTTTATGCTATTCTACATGACAAAAATAGAGAATCTGAAACCTATTCTAAAGCCTTCCCTATTGAAAAGACTGTCCCTAAACTAGGCTTTCTTTAAAAATTAATTTCCTTATATCTTATATTTGTTATATCACCCCTCCAGAAGACTTATTTCATAGCCATTGTTGGAGGTCTTCTAAATTTGGCTTCAGCGTCGTTACTAAAAATCTTTATCTTCAGGTACAACAGCAGGTCAGCAAATCCGGTCTAACAGCTTTGATGTCAAAATAGGTATGGCTACAACTTGTTTCTTGGAGAAGACCAGTCCCGTGTTGAAACATTTTTTATATCGACACTCTGACAGAGAAATCGTCCAGTGGATTTCAACTGTCTTTTCAACAAGGTACAAAGCTATGAATTGCAAATACTGTGGCACATTGATGTACTCTTATTTTTGATCTTTTTGTTATAGTCTAGAATTCATAACCAGTGTGTGCTGACATGAACCTTGTATGCAGTTTCCTCATAAAATTGTGTATAAATTTATCTCATCTTTCCTATGAATGATCTGGTTTGTAAAAAAATCTGACATACAATTTAATGTGGATGCTTAACATGCTTCAAATTTGTTCACACTGGTTATATGGCTTCTGTTTTTATAGGATTCATGATGGATTTAACACATTGGTTATCTCTTCATCTTTCAGTTATAATGGGTTTGTCAGGTTCCATTTTTTTTGATAGTATAATGTAGAAAACTATAGAATAGAAATTGACTGCACTCGAAATTCTTTTTGATGCAAGAAAAATTAATTTATTCATATATTCATAAATCTTAGTATTCACAGGCTCCAAAATTCACGGCAGAAGCAGGTGACTTGACATAATCATGACGTTTCGGTCAAAGACCTTTATCAAAAAAGTCACACAAGGAATGTAGGAGAGAGCAATCGGGGGCCGAGCCCATAAAACTCCGGAGCCAACAAGTCAAGCCAAATGTTTAGGGGCTACGGCCCGAATCTTCCCTACATTCCTTGTTATTTTTTTTGATAAAGGCTTTGACCGAAACGTCAATTATGTCAATCACCGCTTCGGCCGTAAATTTTTTGGACCTGTAATACAAAATTTATGAATAAAGAATAAAATTAATTTTTCTTGCATCAAAAAAATTTTGAGTGCAGTCAATTTCATTTTATGCTTTGGAGGAATTTTTTTCCTACCTTAACTTGCACCATCCACAATATATTTTTTCTGTTTGGTGTGCCTTCCCTATTCCGCAATAATGTAGAAAAATATTCTCGCAGTGAAAAGGAAATAAAAACCTCCCCAAAAAAACCCACAAATGTCACCGAAAATAAAAGGTCAGAATGAAATCCTGGAGCACGCTCTTTGTAGTCATGGGGCCCAAGAAGTCTTGGAACTTAGCCTTTGAAAAACGCTGCATAGGCAAACGGCCCTCGGCGTTCTTGTGACCCCATCCTGATTTTATGCGTTTTGTATTGGAATAAAAATTCAATGATTGGTGATCCCCCGCCAAATTCTCTTCTGCTTTTTGGGGACTTGCGACTTCTCCTATTTGGCTGAGCACCACCACACAAACCAAGGTGTTTCACGGAGTGTCCTTACTGGAGTATAATACAAGGGGAATGCATGCTGTATCATAGCCCCCTGGTGCCGGTCCAACATTTCTATTGACCTATGGAATCTTACTCAACATTGCAGATAAAGAATGTACCATTTGTTAAAAATATATTATATATATATAATATATATTTTAATTTTATAAAAATAATAATATATATTATATAAAATATAATATATAAGATAAAAATTAAAAAAAATAGATATTTAAAATGGGGCCAAAAGTATAATTAAAAAAAAAAAAATAATCCTTTTAATTAAATAAAATATATTAATTTAAAAAGGGGGTGTCCTTTTTTTTTTAAACCTAATTTGGCATATATATAATATACATCATACACACATAATAATTTTGTGTTAAAAATATATATGTGTTTATGTAGAATATGCCCTAAATTAGTAATAAAAAAAAGGGGCAACCCCTTAATTTAAATAAAAAATATTAATAAAAAAGGATTTTTCCCCTTTTTTTTAAATTTTCTAAAAGGCTCATATATATATTACAAAGGGCCCGTAGGGGGGCAAACGGAATTTTTTTAACATGGGGGGGGAAAAAATTATATATAAATAATTATATAAAAAATAGACAAAGGACATTCTTTACTGCACACGTTAGAGCTAAAAAAAAAATTTTAAAAAAAGGACAATCTTATATATATGTATATAAATTAAATGGATTATCCGTTTTTTTTAATTATTATTAATTAGGCTCATTATTATGGGCTGTAATGTATTAAGAAATTTTATTGATGCTGTATGTTTTGTAGGAGTGTGTTTTTTATGTCTATTTTTATTATGTGTATGGTAGTAAATGAAGACATCATTCCTTACCACTGCATACACGAAAGAAGTGCCAGCTGGCATGCCGGTTTGTGTGCATGCGCGGTAGTCAAGAGGCTGTCTCTTCTATAGTACACGGCCCGCCACCCTCCCCAAACGGATACTACTTTGTATAGTGTGACATATCGATCAGGGAGGCCTGTGTGCAGCTACAATGTAGAAACGACAGCCTCCTGACTACCATGCATGTGCAGCACATGTGTACACAGGGGCCCCGGCCAACCCGCCAGAATAAACTGGGCTCCTCTCTGGCAGAAAAAGGCTGCGAACCCCAAATTTTTTAGCATTAATCCTGAAACTACGTATCTTACGAAAAGGGCTTTTTACCTGAAACCAGCATGGTTGTCCAACAAGGTTGGCATAAGCTATGACGGTTTCCCCTTTTAAAAAGGAAACCCGACATGGTGAAATAGCTCTCCCAATGGAATTTTGTCCACAACCCCATAGCAAAATGAAATTGTTTATGTGCAAAAAATTTTTGAGGTGATTCACAGCACTTTAAAAACCCCCTACATAAAAATTCACTAAATGTCAATCTTCATGTAAAAAAAAAGAGTCTTCACTGTATGTGGAAATTTTATCCCTTGTCTAGTGCTGTAACCTGCATTAATTCCCATGTTAATTTACCTTTATAGTACTGGTATTGTTGCAAACACCACTACACCTCCTGTCTCTTTCCCCCTCCTTTAGATTGAAGCCCCGCGGTAGGGGGCCTCTCCCCTCTGCGTGCCAATTGTCATTATCCCTTATCATTTTACTCTTTGAATTATTAATGTATGTAAAACCCCCCCCAAAGTACAGCCCCTGGAACAATGGCGCTTTTAAAAAAATAATAATAAAATAAAAAATAGAAAGAAACTTTGGGCAAAAAAAAATTAGATCATTAGGCTATGTTTCCCCGGGAAAAACTTACCCTCAGCTACCACAATCTCTACAAAACAGATCTTTTTGCTACAGGAGGGGAAAGCCTGGGGATGTCATGGCTGGGTCACATGATATGCAATTCAAAAAATCCACACGCCCCCTTTTGGCAACAGACTGAAGAGCTGGATACAGGAGTATGAAATGAGATTGTGGCAAAACCCCTTTAACTTGTTATGCAATTTTTTTCATTTAGGGAGAAACATTTGAAGTTCCAGAAATCGTCCCTTTCCGTCTAACACACAACATGGTTAATGGAATGGGGCCAATGGGGACGGAAGGTCTTTTCCGACGTGCATGTGAGGTCACTATGAGATTAATGAGAGACCAAAGAGAACCACTAATGAGGTAAATAGATATTATTATTGAGGAGTGTTTTTTTTCAAATTCTAAATTACTTACATATTCTCTATCTTTAGCACAGAGCAAAATGAACATATTTGAAAGAAATCAATCTCTCCCAACACTACTGGGGACATTTATGTTGAAATAAAAATACTTTGTTTGTAGTCCTTACTAAATCTAACTCATACACTGTGTGACCTTCTACAAATGGTATTGAGTAGCTGTGTAATTACTTGATTACTTTTATTTGCGTAACATCATGTCCTCATTGCTTTAGTAATTTTTTTTCCCTTCACTTTCTCACTGGAAGAGATGTTCCAGCAGATCCATGCTAGATTAATGTCTGAAAAAGAGTACGCTGTTCTGTGGCCCATTTTGGGAAATGTGGTGTTCAGATATTTTTCGGCAACAAACTACATTTTCTACAATGTGAAGTCTGAGGGATCCTATTGACTTTAGTGGGTCCCACTGGAATATCAGTATTTTTGATGCCAAGAATAGCACAGTAAACTGCAGTATTCTTGCCGTAAACATTTCCTATTCTGATAGAAACTCAGCAGAGGCTCAAAGCACAAATGCTATCAAAAGTCTTCGTTTATTTGGTCCATAGTGGTACAAAATTGGCAAAAGAATGGAGAATGCAAAGTACATTTTAGCTATTTTTAGACTTTTTCCAAGCCTTGTAGCTTGATAAATGCTTTTAAGAATAAGTAAGAGTAAGGGCTCGTTCACACACCATTTTTTATGCTTATTTTGGTGCATATTTCACGCTCAATACGCCCCTAAATGAGCACCAAAATGGTTGTAGTACACCTCCCATTTATACCAATGTAAAATACATGCCGTCCTTCACATGAAGCAGATTTTACTCAAGTATCTGCAAAAAGAGTATTGTAGAGTATTTCACTGGAGAAAAGTTAAGTTCCATGTCCATTCTTGAGGCCTTTTTTTCTCGATAGGAAACAATCGGCAGTGGGTGTGGAACATAGAAAATCCATTCCAGCACCTGACGAGTAAATATCCTTTTCAAAATCCTTGTCAAATACTCCTTTTTTTAGACCAGCATTTGTAGCATATTTGAAGACTAAATTTATTCTTCAAAAAGACAGTGTGTGAACATATCCTTTTCTTTTTTGGTTTTAAAGTGCCTTGGTTTCTCCGTTGCTTTATAATGTGAAATGGGTCAAGTAGGACGCCGTGCTTAGTTATCATACGATTAAGCTGACAAGTGGTGCCTGGCACTCATTTACTTCAAAGAGCTAGCTCAACTCGCATAACCTTCAGTTAATCTATCCATTATTATTTTGCCTCTGTTTTTAGTGTACTGAAGCCATTCCTACATGATCCTCTTGTGGAATGGAGTAAACCAGTTCGTGGTGGTAACAAAGTTCAGGCCAATGAGACAGGAGAGGTTGTCAATGAGAAGGTTGGTGGAATTTTTGTAGGATAGCAATGCTCTTTGGTATCTGTGTAACAAATAATGTCAGATGAAGAAGCAACACTTTAACACACATATATCACCATATCATTTTATTTCTTAATGGTTCAGTTGATCTGCAAATACCGATTTGGTAATACAATAGGTTGGTAGGTAATGTTTGTGTACATGTTTTCTCAATGTACTCTGGATACATAAATATGTGTATGTATGTATATACTAGACCTACTTGTGTATGAGGCTACACAAAGTACATAGAGAGAGGACTAAATCACAAGTTTTGCTCCTGTGGTTTAAGCCCATCTATTATAACCATATTGTGCAGTTATCTATAGCACATGCTGCAACACAGTAATATGATTTTAATACTTTTGTAAAATCCTTTTCTTGTCTAATTTACAAGGGACAGCCCTGTGGGTATATACCCTGAGAACTAGACTGCAGACACTAGGTATGTAAAAGTGTTATCTCCGCCTAGACTGGCCGTATAGCTTTCACTGACACTGGGCCAATCAATTTGTGCAGAAACCATTAAGAGAGAAAAAACGGGAAACAATATATGGCCTGATCCCAGGGAGAACCAAGAAAAAACATGAGAGAAAATAAAATACCCCAGATTTAAGACCAGCCAAACAAATGATTGGATCTGTGTCCTCTAATGAATAAAAAAAGGATTTTACCTCGAGTCTAAAAATTCCCTTCCAGGAAAAGGTTTGAGTTTAGAAAAGAGAAGCATAAGGTAGCATTCCATGCCATAAGGAGATGCCAAATAATGGAGTTTCAGTGGGAAAGCATGTTAGAAACAGAGCAGAAAATATGCCCTTCAAAGTGGTTTTCTTATCACAATTATTAGCGTTAAGCTTGTTTACAAAGGCTCTCCTAGGTAACTTACCATCTCTCTGCCCTCATTACTCCAGCTGCTCTGTCTGACCAGGATGACGTCACTCCCTGCTGAGTGTTTTCAGTAAAACAGAAGCTTGTTTATCAGTGTTACTGACAAACAAACCCTTTAGAGCTCTTTAGCCTTGTGCACTACAACTTACAAACCTTCTGCACTTATGACACTGTAACAAGCTCAGCTAGGAATAGCAGAGATGTTATGCCAATCACCGCTATAAAACCATCCACAGCCTGGAGCTGGCTATGAAAAGCAGGCTGTGAAACAGCATGGTGAGAACACCCCTTTAAAGAAGCAAGCTGAGGCCTTGTAACAGGCCAGACTGAGGAAGTCCAAAATATTGTGGGTGAAACCCACAGAGGGATGGAAAGTGCACTGCAACGAAAATAGGATGGCTATGTGTGATATTAAATTCTGGTTGATTGGACTTTACAAACTTTGAGCAAAGTCTGGATGAATGATTCAGAAAGAGCATGAAAACTCAGAACTTTCAGTTCAACAGTCACATTGTTAAAAACAGGTAAAGTTTGGTGGAACAACAGACAATTGGAAAGAAGCTTGAGCATAATACATGGCTTCTAAAGAAAATACCAACTTGCCTAGAACCCAAGAGCAAAAGCAGATGAAATAAGGACTGTTCTTTTGAGGAACACCAACTTTTGATTTGATTGAACAGAAAAGTGTCTCCTTTGTAGGGAGTCATCAATATAAAATGTCCAAGTAAGGGATCACGACGATTGTTGGGAGCAGTGCCATAAAAGTTTATGGGACGTTAGTGAAACCTACATCAAAACAAAGGGAATGCTTCAGGGATTTGGCAATTGGAATATGGAGATAGGCATTCCATGAGTTGATGAAGTAGAGGAATATGCTTTGCTTCAGGATGTGAAGCCAAATTGGGGAAAACTTCACCAGAAGTAAAGAACAAAGGGTTTACCCTGATTTGGTGGGTCTGTAAAATTTCTTTTTGGAATTGTAAAGAAAATTGCAAAACAAAAAAGATGAAGCCAAGAGCGTCCAATTTTGGGGAAAAGGGGAGGTATTTGGGGTAGAAAACAAGGGAAGTAGATTAAAAAAAAAAACAAGTTTGGAAGAAATTTTTTTTTCTATTGAAAGCATCTAAAAAACCCGGGGGAAAATGTTTAATTTTCCAAAACTTTGAGGAAGAAGAGCCCCCTTTCCCTGGGAGGTTTTAGTAGTAAAATTTTTTTTGGGAAAATTTAGTTTGGAAGTTGTAAGTTTGAAAAAAGGGCTAGGATTTCGGTCTTCAAAAAGGTCTTTAGATAAAATAAAGGGGGTATGAATTTGGAATTGGAAATTTTTGCCAACACAATTTGGGTTTGTTGGGATTGAAAAGCCCAGCTAAACTGGCTGGTGAACTGCTGGTTTGCAAAGGGGGGGGAAAAAAAAATGGGTTCGTTTTGTGGCCCAATACCTGCCTAAAAGGGGGGTGAATTTTATCTAAGGAAGAAGATTGGGGTGGGGTTGGTCTTAGGAAGAAAAGCAAACCGAAAAAAAATGGCCATTTTCAAACAGAATTGGAAAGGGAAAGTTTGGGGTTTCCGAAAAGGAAAATTTAGGGGGATTTTTTATTTTAGAAAAATTTCCGAGCCCCTTTGGGTGGGTTGGGGATTAATGAAGGCTAAAGGGATAAAAACCTTGAGAGGAAGGGAATCTGGGTTGAAAACCAGGGATGGAGATTGCACCCCCGGAGGACGGGGAAGCAAAAAATAGAAACAAAGGAAAGTTTTCCCGTAGAATGGGGAAAAAGGTACCTAGGGAGGGTGTACCTGGAAGAAAGAGGTCAGAGCTTTAGGCTTTTTTTAATAGGAAATAGCTCTCCGGCCTTCCGGCCAGGGGAAAAAGGACCAAAGGTAAAGCCGGGTGGTGCAGAATTGGGAATTTTCTGGAGGGGGGAGATGGGGGGAGGTTGGGAAAAAACCTCCCACATAGGGGGGAAAAACAAATGCATATGGGAGTTGTAGTTTCCCAACAGCTGGAGGGCCGGCAGCTTGACACCTGTGCGCTAGAGCGCTAGTAAAAGAAGTACAAAATCCAATTTGTATGATAGATGGATCGATTTATTAGATTCATGACGCGTTTTCAGGATGAACAATCTGTTTCCCCCCCTCAGTGGACTGCATGATTCACAACAGGGTTTTTAAATAAAAAAAATTCCCCTAAAATGAGGCTCTATAGTAAGTAAGGTTTCATTCATAAATTCAATATATAAACATTGTTTCAGAATGAGGCTCAATGGAAAGTCCAATTGACACTTTGTGTATAAACAAGTAGCAGAATGCCATTCATAGTTTTGATATGTAAACAAAGGACATGCGTTTTTAGTACCTGATATACTACTATATATGAACTCTATATTATTGCTAACAGATATAAACTTTATTATAAAAACAACATAAATATATATATATAAGGAAAAACATGAAATATAAAAACTTGATCAACCCATTGGAAATATTTAGGATAAAATCTTACTAGAAATAATTGAATAATTATAATATAAAAAATTATAATATAAAAATGCATCCAGTAAAAATGTTATTAAAATTTATGGGTAAAAAACTAATAGGAAATGGCAAAAAAAGGGGAATAAATAAAATATACTGAATAATTTTTTTTATAAATATATATAATAAATATACTGGAATGTTTACTGTAATAATTTCTAATTCATATAATAACCTCCTGGAATTCATTTTTAAGATGAGGCCTGGGGGGGTATGAGTTTATTACCAGTATTTTTCTCTATACTTGTGTTTTTCCTTATTACAACTTCAATAATTTTTAAATTTGGTTGAACTGAAAAATTTTTCCCTCAGTACTTTGGGGCCCCTCCAGAAGTGTCTCGGAAGGCCCCTTTACAATATTTTTTCCGTGTTGTGTTAAAACGGGGGGATTTTTAACCCCCGAACAATTATGGAGGTCTTACCACATATTGGACACCACAATGGAAAGTAATCACGTATATGACAAAAGTGCTACGCTTTAGGGGAAAGTCCAATTTTTAAAAGACTTCCCCGGGGAAATGATTTAAACAATTACCAACACTATATCGCAACATTTGAAATTTTGGTGCGACATTTAAAAGAACCTATTTTGTTTTTCTCAATATCCTCTGTTCCACATTTGATTTCCTTATGTTGCCTCAATTTTGACGGGGCCAATATCTTTTTTAAGGTTTTAGCCCTCCTATAAATGCATTGTGGGTGGCTGGGAAGTACTTCTTTTAACAGAGGATCTAATTGTAAAATACTCCAATGTTTGGAGGGAATTTTTCCCCTCACAAAATTTTGGGGAACTAGATTTGTGACAAAACATATGTCAAAATTTTTTTCCTTTTTCTCACTTATTATTTTTGGCTCTAGGAGCTGGGCCTGTGTTTGTACTGCTGCTTTTTTACAAGCTCCTTCAAGGAGACTGCTAGGATAATTTTTTTGTCTAAACTTTTCGACTAAAAGATCTGCTTGTGAGTCAAAAACTTTTTTGTCGGTACAGTTCTTTTTGATTCTCCGAAACTGACCATATGGGATGTTTCTTATCCATTTCTTTTGATGGTTAGAATTAAAGGATAAAAAACTTATTTGAATCTGTGGTTTTAAAATGTCTTAGATGCCACTTTTCCATCCTCAACATACAGTTTTAGATCCAAAAATAAAATTTCGTGTCGATCATGAGTTGCAGTGAAATTAATGCCCCAGTTGTTTCCATTTAGGTATGTCACAAAATTGTTCAAAATAGTTACAGGGCCGTCCTATATAAAAATGAGGTCATCAATATAACGTCGGTAGTACTTGATGTTATTAAAATAGGGGTTATTAATATTACTAATAAAACTGGCCTCGAAGGCGCCCCCAAAAGGGGGCCCGGCCCCCCTTTGGGGCCAAATGTTGGATTTTTAAAAGGGCCCCCCAAAAAACGTTTAAAATTTTTTTTTTTAAACAAAAAAAACCAAGGTAGCTAGAATGAATCGCTCGTCCCACTCCATACCAACTAAATCCCTTAAAACACTATCGGAATCCTTTACATAGTCAAGTTTTACAACAATAGGTTGGAATTGTACGTCCAAAAATGGGACAAGTTAGATAAAACTGAATCAATGCCAGATATTATTGGGTGTCCTGGAGGGTTCTCTTTATTTTTATGAACCTTGGGTAAATGATAAAAAAATGGGACAGAAGTATCTTTATTAATTAAAAAACTCTTTTCATCTTTGGTGATGATCCCCTTTTCAAAATTTTCCTTGATAAATAATTCATATGTTATCTTTAGTTTTTCATATACATTACTGTCGACTTTTTTATAATAAAATGTATCTTCTAAAATTCTCATGGCTTCTTTATTGTAATCAGTGTAGTTTTGTATGACTACTGCTCCGCCTTTGTCCGCGCTACGTATCACTATATTTCCATTTTTGGATAAATTCTTCAAAGCTTTGAATTCATTTTTACTTTTAACAGGAAGTTTTTTTGAAATTTTTCTTAAATCTTTTATTACAAGATCTGTGAATACAGGGATATAATTGCCCTGTGTGGCAACAGGGTAAAAATTAGATTTAGCTTTTATATTAGGGCCTAGACGGCCCAAATGCAGTCCATCTGAGGAAGCAGGATTGTTCATCCTGGGGAAAAAGCGTCTGGACAAACTGTAAATGATCCCATTTATCATACAAAATTTGGTTTTTTACTTTTACTACGCCTACTAAATATTCCCCGTTTCTGCATCCTACCCAGGATGCAGTGATCTTTTTCTTTTGCCTTAGAGAGGAAGGAGGACATGATATGCAGGATATCCTGTACAGTCCGGATCAAATCTTGCATGGAAGACACAGGTTTTATATCTAGTTTTAAGTCTGAGGAATCCTCAGGAGAAACAAACTGATTGTGCAGTGAAGCAGTAATATACTTTATCTAGGGAATGCTTTGCTCTCTTACAGAATATAATGCTTGGAGTCTAATGAGAGGGTCAACCATGGAGGTCCAAATCAGACCTGCCTGGCCAGTGCTCTGTGGCCACAATCATGGGTTGGGAGATTTAAAAACAAAAAACAAAAAGTGGCTTGAGATAGGGACCGAGTGTAATTTCAGGAGAGACAACTTCTGGCACAAAGGATCAGAGTCCAGGGTTGACCTCCAGACAAGACACTGCAAGCAGAGGGAATCGGACTGGCTAATGGGAACTGCTTATTACATTGAGCACAGACAAACTGCGTCACCACCACCTGTGGTTCAAAGTTTTCTAAGAGGGTCTTTTTCAGGATGAAGCTTTGATATCTGGGAAGGGGATGCTTAGGAGGGTGGGGGATTTTGTTATAAGGGTTCCAAGTGCTGTGTTTCCACTAAAGAATTGGAGATATCTCTCTGAAGAGATACAGGTGACAGGAACCAGAGAAACACCAGAGTGAGAGAGAGCTTGTAGGATATTAGTATTGGGCACCTCCCCTTTCGAAGCCCGTAATAAAAAAAGAGAGCCCGCAGTTGTAGTCCCCAAAAAAAAAAACTGATTTTCTCTCATACGGCCCTTTTAAGAACAATTCTCACAGGGTTTTGATTTTTTTTTTTGCTTTTTCCTCAGGCTAAAACTCATGTGCTTGATATAGAGCAGCGTCTTCAGGGTGTGATTAAAACAAGGAATCGTGTTAAAGGCCTCCCTCTTTCCATCGAAGGACATGTCCACTATCTGATTCAAGAAGCAACAGATGAAAACCTTCTCAGCCAGATGTATCTTGGATGGGCACCTTATATGTAACCATTAAAACCCATTGTTCAGACTGTTTGCATTCCATATTTTACCAGGTTTATAGGTTTTATAAATCCTGGTCTTTTGTACCACAACAGTAGACTTCAGCAAAGTGAACTGAAGTATGAAGTTTATGTCTAATATGTGTGATCCACTACTATGAATGTAAAATGCAGCATTCTTCTACCTGATAGGACCTATTTTGTGATAAAGATTGCACTAATGTTTCTTTAAGAAGACTTGTTTAGTAATTATAGTATAGCCTACAATGTGAACGGTCCATTCACCGTATCCTGCTGTTCTAAGCAGGAATGAACGTATAGTAGATATTTCATAAAACTGCACATCCAGTTACTACAAGAGTCACTTTGTAAGTGTGTGCAATGTTTATTTAGGTACTGGCAATGCCAATCTGTGGATCTTTGCAATCAAGCACATATGTAGTCTTTCTGCCAGCACCTTTTAATCCATGCTGCACAGTTATTAGTAACAGTAGTAAAGTTATGAAGGTGGAAATTTACTGAAAATAGAGCAATTGGTTGTGCTATGGTTTCATGAATAAAATAAATCACTCTGTTCTGTATCACAGTATATTTCTTTATATTTTATGTAATAATATAAAGCAACTGAAATAACTTTGTAAATGAAACCATTGTTATAGGGAAATTCCACTTTTATAAAGTTGTTCAAATGTAATAAAATGGTGAAAACAGGTCATTTATTCATTTTTTTGTATGTTGTCAAGAGGTAAATCTAACTGATTACAGTTTAGTTGTTATGGGATATGGATACCCATTGCATGTATTGTACTGTTTTACGGACACCCCTAAGGAAACTTTTCTACTTCTAAACATAGCCAAAGACTGAATGCACACAGGACAGATTTGCTGCAGAATTTTTTTTTTTTACATTGACGTCAATGGTAGAAGGCAAAATCTGCAGATTGTGCTCTCTTCCATTGAAGTCCATTTAGACAAATCTAGTAACATCTGCTGCAAATTCATCACATGTGCATTCACCCTGAGGTTGTAGTTACAACCTCAGGTTGAACTACTTAAATGCTAAACATGCCTTGATAACCCAAAACTGCTTAGGTAATGCTGGGAGTTGTAGTTTACTGTATGTATGTAGCAACAGGGGGAAGGATGGCTGTCTGTGAGGATAGGTGAGGAGGCCAAAGTGGGAGTGTTTATGTGAAATATGAGCAACAGTCTGTATGAGACAGAGAAAATCATCCACATCGGTCTATATGTAAGAGGGATGAAGACATGAGCAGTGGCCTATATGTGACATAGGAGGGGCGGGAGAAGCAGTGTATATATGACAGAGGAGGGTATAGTGCAGCAGTCTGCATGTGACAGGGGAAACCATTGACAGCTTTCAATATGTAACAGAGGAAGAGGCATGAGCAACAGACTATATGTAAAATAGGAGGGGACATGAGCAGCAGTCAGTATGTGAGAGGGAAGGGGCCATGAACGGTGATTTATATGTTACAGAGGAGAGGGGATAGAAGAGCGATCTGTATGTAACAGAGGAAACCATCAACAGCTTTCTATATGTAACTGAGAGAAGCACAAGCAGCAGACTATATGTGAAAGAGATGGGGACATGAGCAATGGTCTGTATATGAGGGAGGAGGGGATAGAGCAGCATTCTATATGTGAGACACAAGTGTGAGGCACACAAGTAATGATGCTGCGGGAGTGGAGACCCGGCTGTCAGACCCTGATCAGCTCTGCAGTCAATGCTTGAGGCTGTATTCTCTCTGTAATTGCGGCTAATACTTGAGCTACAGGGGAAATCGGCACTAAAACAAGTGTTCGAAAAATGCACGTTAAGGTTTTCTTCTGGCCTTAGTTTTCTGTGGTTTTCCATATAAACCCTGTGATAAAGGTATTCCAACCTGCAATGGAGCCAGGAAACATTATGTAAATGGTTCTTAAATTGGAAACCTCTTTGATAATCCTGCGTTTGCTCATGCAGCCAGCGGATGGGATTGAGGGAGAACTATACTGTGCCACCCACTCACGCGTTAAGCAGAGAGTGGCTCCTACTACACTTACACTTAGAAGTGCTGTACAGGAATGGACAGCGTGTTGTGGACAGGACCAAGTAGTTAGACGAGGCTGAAGGAAGCCATCTCATCATAATTCACTGCACTGTGTCCTGTAGTCTGAATTTTAGTGGAGAGTGGCTCCCACTTGACTAACATGCTCCTTTAGCTCAGCTGCTCCTGCTTCACCAACCTGTGGTTAGCCGATCCTGATGCATTCAGAGCCTATATTGAAGCACTGTATAGGGAAGTGCAGCGTGATTTTGGTGGTGCCAAAGCGGGAGCAGTACTCACTGGCTTCTGTGTTATCTTGTTGGAATATTGCTTGCAGGCCAATTTCATAAGAGTGGGCATCATGCTTTGCTTCAGTATGTCACAGTAAATGTTGGCATTCATGGTTCTCTCAATTAACTGGAGCTCCCCACAGCCTGCAGCACTCATGCAGCCCCAAACCATGACACTCTCACCACCATGCTTAACTGTAGGCAAGACACACCTGTCTGTGTGCTGCTCACATGGTTGCCGCTACACACGCTTGACACCATCTGAAACAAATAAGTTTTTGTTGGTTTTATCAGACCACAGAACATGGTTCCAGTAATTAATGTCCTTAGTCTGCTTGTCGTCAGAAAACTGTTTGCGGGCTTTGTTATGCATTGTTTTTAGAAGAGGTTTCATTCTGGGACGACAGCCATGCAGACCAGTTTGATGCAGTGTGCAACGTATGGTCTGAGCACTAACAGGCTGACCCTCCACCCTTTTAACCTCAGCAGCAGTGCTGGCAGCACTCATATGTCTATTGTATAGTAAAGTTATCATGTCATTTATACCACACGGCAAACGCTGTAAAAATGAAACCCAAAAAACGGAATTGCTGTTTTTTTTTGTTTTTTTTTTATGGTGTTTACAGTACTGAACGTTCAGACAATGACAAGAAATATCCCACCCTCACATTAACGAAAAAACGACCTAGATAAGGCTAACAAAGACAAGGCCAGTAGATACTTCTCACCAAACTTCAAAGTGAAGCTATTTTTCACAAAAACAGTAGAAGAATCTTCAAATTCAGAAGCTAGCAGCTCAACTTCTGTGACACCGGATGTTAGTGACAATGAACCTGATCATTACCGATATTCTGACACCACTGACTCTAATTCAGAGAATGAACCTTTAGATGAAGATAAGATTACACAGATCACAAAAGTCTGAATATTTCCTTATTTTTTTCTATAGAAAAACACGTTCGTAAAAAAATTGCATTTTTATATCATCCTATTCTGACAACTATAATTTTATTTTTCACTATAGGAAGCTGTATAAGGGCTTGTTTTTTGCGGGATGAGTGGACATTTTCGTTGGTACCATTTTGGCTTTTATCGCTTTTTATTAAGTTTGTTGGGAGGCAGAATGAACAAAATACAGAAATCGTGATCATTTTTTTATTTTTTACAGTGATCACAGTGTGGTATAAATAGCATGTTAACTTTACTCAATACGATTACAATGCTAACAAATTAAATTTTTTTTGTATTACTGCTTTTACACAACAAAAACATTTTTAAATAAAAAAGAAACCACATTTTTGCATCAACAAAGTCTGTGAGCCATAGCGTTTAAATTTTTCCGTTTACGGAGCTGTGTTTGCGGGCTGAGTTGACGTGTTTATTGCTATTTTTAGGAAGATGTTTTTTGAGAGAATGAATAAAAACTAGAGCAATTCTGTTAGTGCTTTTATTTTTTACATACAGTATTCATGACATGTTAGTTTTACTCCGTGGGTTGATACGATTGCGGCAATACCCAATTTATATAGTTTATTTTATCGCACTTTATAAGAAAAAAAAAAGGTGTTTATTGTGTAAATCAATATTCACAATATTCATGCATCGCTATCTTCTGATAGCCATAATTATTTTTATTTTGCTGTGTAAAGGCTTTTTTTTTTTTTTTTTTTTTGCAGGATGAACTGACATTTTCATTCGTACCACTTAGGGGTTTATATGACTTTTGCAATTCTGCCATTTATTTTTTCCACAGCATTCATTGTGCGGGTTAAGTAACATGACAGATTTATAGGTTAGGCTAGTACGCATGCAGTGATACTAAATATGAGTACTTTTTTATTTTTAACCTTTTTGGGAGCGATTGGCGTTTGTAATAGGGAACGGGCAGTGTGCGTGTTTTTACATTTGTGTTTTTTTCCACTACTTTTTTTATTTTAACATTATTTCACTTGTGCCCATAGGGGACTTAACTTCAGCAATCTGTAACTCACTGTCACAATACATAGCAGGACATGCCTGCCATGCCATGCATTGTGACTGTCAGTTACCAGTGTGGTGACGTCAGACAGCCTGGAAGCCTTTGTTCGTTTTCTGGGCTGTCATGGAAGCTTTTGTGACCCCGCGATTAAGCCGCTGGGGGCCCTTATGAAGATAGACAGAGCTCCCTCTGTATTTCTCTTAGCTTTCACAGTTGTGATTGACCGCAGCATCTAAGGAGTTAATCGTCGGTGCCCAGAGCAAGCTCCAGACGTAGCTGGCAGTACATTGAGTCAGCTGTAATATAGAGCGCTTTTTGTGCGGGCTCTATAGCAGAGCCCGCACGATACGGAACGTCCAAATATGTTGAGGCACTTACAATTTGAACGTTCCTGAACATCCAAATGTGCTAAGGGGTTTAAATACAAGCATTCTGGCTGCCTATAGCAAGCACTAGTAGAAGCATGGGAGCTTACTCCGTACTGATATGTTCAGTGTATAATATGCAGTAAATGGCACGTAGATAGAACATTGAGCAGATTGGGGCAAATGCTGTCTAAAATTTAAACTGTATACTTAGACCAGGCAATATGACGATGCAATTTAATACGTTTTGCATGACGTTAGACATTAGACTTTTTATGCCTATTATTATTTGACTGACTTTGTACCAACAAAATGTGTAAAATCTTATCTCTTATTCCAACCCCTTCACACATCTGGAGGTACCAGTGTGTCCAAGTAATGTGAAGGGTGTACGGAGCAGGCTAAGACACTGATGAATTACAGCCAGCAACTGCCACTATCAGGTTGGATCGAAGTGTGGCATCTAAATTGACTCCAACACTCCTTCCCACACAACGTAATCGCGGGGTGACTAGAGACTGCTGTGGCAGCCGAAGGCCTCACATTGGCCTCCGTAAGTGCCATGTTGGTAAGGGTGTAAAAGATGATGATTAAAAAGCCTGTATGTAGCAGTACAATGGTATGGCTACAATAAAAACAACACTTTAGCCAGCAAAAAAATTAGCCCTCACTCAGGTCCATAGACAGAAAAACCAAAGGTATTGTTCACAGAAAATCATGTTGCAGCGCAAAATTCCAAAATAGAACTTTTTTTTTATTTTTAAGTACTAAAACATAAAGAAAACTACAAATTTGGAATGGCTGGAATTGAATCGACCAACAGAAGACAGATAACAAATAATTTATACCGAAAAGTGAAATCCATAAAAACTAAACTTTTTTTATGTTTCATCCCGCATTAAAAAAAATGGTTTCCCAGTACATTCTAAATTCGTGGTCAAAGGCACGATTAAAAAGTACATCTTGTCCTGCAAAAAACTACCATATTTTGGATATGTAGATTCAAAAATTAAGACGTTATAGCTCTTGGAAGGTGGTGAGGAAAAAATGAAAAACAAAAATCCGAAAATAGCTGTGACCTGGAGGGGTTAAACCACGTCCTGTAAAACCCAACCTTCTTCTATGCTGGTAAGTGTCTGAAAAGTGGTTGCCTCCATTTTAGCCATGCATTCCTCCCATCTGCCTTGGGTCCTTTCAGTCCGTGTAAGTGGAGCCCATTGGCCTGAATTATAGCAACTTTGGCTCCAAAAGAGGCAGTTATTAATAGAGCCCTGCCTGAAGCGGTACCCGTTTCATATTCTATATATTTAGAACAGATAGCAGTAATAAATGTTCCAGAAATTCAATGTTTTCATTGGTTTTAGTGCCTGCTGGGTGCTACTGGATAAAAAGATTGAGCCACAAAGGAGCCCCTTGCCACCCATGGTGTATCTCCAATATTGATGTAATTTAGAACTCTGCTACAAGTGACAAATGACCTGATATGGCTCTGATGTGTTAACTTAAATAACCAAGGGCCACACAGTGTCTAGTAATGTACATTTAGGGTCCTCTGCCACAGTCACTATGGGATCCCAAGTGGGAAAGCCATAAACCACAGGAACTTTCTGAATCCCCTTACAAATTCTTTAAAAGGGTATGTATGACAATTGTAGTAGCCCAATTTCATATTCATTTTAAAAGTTTTGTGGATTCCCACTTATTTACAGGCAAAGTAGGCATGGTTGCAGCAAATATGCCTTTATATAACCTAAAACTAAGATACTGTGAGAGCAGTATCTCAGAGTAATATATCTATACCTACTAGTATTTTTTGAAGGGTGAAAATCGGGGTCCCTTAAACAACCCTTTGGGGGAGATTTATATGTTTTTCAGCTAAAACCTATTCTAAAGTGGCTTTAAAAGGCGGAAATTGGCCATAGGTCAACCCAATTGCCAAGGATAGTTTTTTAAAAGGCAGTTACTTGGACGGTACTATACGGCCCAAGCAAATATATAGGAGAAAGGGTGAGTTCCAGTTAAAACCCACTCACTAGTATTTCCTTATTCACAAGCCACCACCTTAATAGTAGATGTTATATGTATGTAGTTACCAAAACAAGATGTTGATGGAATGCACAATACATGCAAAGAGCAAGTCCCGCCTATCGGGAAATTTTTGGACAGTGCTGAATGTTTACCCCATTATTCCCAAACCAATATGCCCAAAATTACTTAAAAATACCTTTTCTTTTTGTAAAGTTTCAGGGTATTGTGTGCGAGCGGGCCGCTTTTTTTTTATAATTTTTGTTGCCCCAAATAAAGGAAGGAAATATTGTTATAAAATTTCTCCCACTGCACAAACACAGAAAAGGAGATCCTAAAACCCCCTAATCTATTACAATTCCAAAAGAGCAGGGCATGGGGCCCTTTTTAAAAAATATACGACCAGTTTAACTGGAAACCCAAAAAATATGGGGAGAAAAACTTATCAACTTGTTTTTTTTTGTGTCCTTTCTCTCTCGAGCCACAACCCCCAATCCCCCTCCCATACCCATAGACCTCTATGGGAAGCATATAAAAGAGAGAGAGTAGAGGACAGGAAAGTATCCTGACAATTGAAAAAATTGAGGAAGGTGAGGACCTTGATGTCTCTTCCTATTATAAAGATAATGATCACAAACAATTCCTGTTTGATTGTGATATTTAAAACCTATTAGTCCTATTAGAACAACCTTGTGCTATTTGTATCCCAGCTCGTGATTTCTATCAGTTAATATATGTAAGTTTCTATAGTACACTATGATAGCACCACTACCTAATAAAATCACAACACTGACCCCCACCATATTTCTCCACGTCAAGTGGCGTCTTCGGGGTAAATGGTGCAATAGGATGCGCCGGACGCCAAATTGGCTAATTTATGTCTATTACTGATGATGTAACGGCTGATAGCCAATAGAACTCCAACCTAAGAAACGCCATAAAATTTAAAATGGGAGTCCTCCCTCCAAATCAGAAATAAAAAGTGGACCAAGGGTCCATGAAAAAACCCCCAACGAAAAAGATAAACTGCCAAAACAATTTACCTAAGAATATTGACCAAATATAATAAAACAAAAAGAATGATAAAAAAGTTTTTAATAAAATAACTCCTTTTTGAATTTACCGTGCTTCTTGTGAATCAACCTGCGCATGCGCAGTTAATGCTCTGTGTAGATATTAAGTGAAAGAGGACAGTGGATAGTATATTTATGGTATTAGTTGCCGTTTGGCAAATCGGTCTCTAGTCTCCAATCCTTAGGAAGCGCGCTGCCTCTGTGAAGTTTAAAGGGCCAGCCTGCTGGTAATTGGATAATTGCCGGCCACTGGTCCTATATTACCCAGCCTTCCCCTGACCTCCCAGTCAGATTCATAGCGTCTCGGAGCCTATGTTGAAAGCGTGTCTTAGTTCCAGTTCTCTCCGTGTACCGGTCCTCTTCTGTCTACATCTTTTTACGACGAACAGTCCCGCCTGCCCTGACCTTCCTGCCTATCCCCGACTCTGAGCCTGCATGATGTCTTTGTACCGCGTACACCTCGCCCATCACCATAGACAAGTAGTTCCAGGGGGGTAGCAACCTGGGGTTCACCTGCCACAGCAAGACCATCCTGCCTTGCGGAAGGCTCTGGTAAAGACCAGCAGACCCTTGAACTCTGCTCCCTGCGGTGGCTTATTCCATAGCCTGCGGTAGTCCAGTGGATCTACTCCCTCCGGCCGTTAACAAGAAATTCTACACATCACTTTAAAGAGAACCTGTCACATAGTTTATGCCCCCCTTGCAGAGGACAGCACAAGCTAGTGTCAGACCTGCTGTTCCCAGCGCTGTGCCCCTTATTCTGTAAGATGCTGTAGTTTTAGAGCATTTAATGCTCAAGTCTTGTTCATGAGCAGGTGTTAGCCGCTCCCACCAAAGGCTAGCCCCACCCACTGACAGTTATTCACATTTCTACCTATTCAAAGTAATAGGTTTATTAGTTGAGGTGGGTGGGGCTAGCCTCAGGTGGGCGGGGTATGAAAAAAACTGACTCTTTTCATGACTCTTGTCTGGCTGAAAACTGAAGATTTGAACATTAAATACACGAAAACTACAGCATCTTACAGAATAAGGGACCCAACACTGGAAACAGCAAGTCTGACACTAGCTTGTGCTGTCCTCAGCAAGGCGGGCATAATCTATGTGACAGGTTCCCTTTAAAGATCAGTTGTTGGTCCTCTTAAATGAGGGTTTAGCTTTGGGTGTCCTTACTGTCAGTGAATATGAATTTATTAGTCCCCATAGTACCCTTTTATATGGACTGCCAAAGGTTCGAAAAGACATTAATCCACCACCGAAGAGACCAATAGTCTCCGATATAGGTTCTTTATGTGAACCTTTATGTGTGAGTGACTAGATCTTTACCTTCAACCTTTGATTCGTAGGGTTCTGGAGTTTTTACAATATACAAGAGATTTTCATGAATAAAATATGGCAGTCTCATTTCAGTTGTGATGTTAAATCGCTTTACATCTTCATATCATTGGATGTCGCTATTAGGCTATGTTCACACGGCTTATTTCAGAACGTATTTACGTCAGATTGCCGATCGTAAATACGCCTCGAAATCAGTTGAAAATCAGTTGGAAATAAGTGTCACTTAGTGTGGCATGTATTTCGCGTCGGATTTACAATCCCCATTCATTATATGGTGTAAATCCGTCACGAAATCCCGCCCAATAATTGACATGTACATTGTTTTTCTGTCCGTTTTGCGGCCGCAAATCCGCGGCGGCAATACCGCACGGAAATACGTGTCGTCTAAACGACGACACGTATTTCCCATTAAAACCAATATTAAATGGCCTGCAATTTATTTCAGACCGATTTCGGAACGGATTTACGATCGTAAATACGGCGGCAAATCCGTTCCGAAATAAGCCGTGTGAACGAGGCCTCAGGCTTTCTTTCTTGTCAATATAGTTTGTGTTCTCCGGATTGACAGATTTTCATTAAAAGGACTACTATTTTCCTGGTAACACACACAATTTTTTCTTGTTTGTTTCTTTGATACAATGTAATGTAGTCAGTGTACAGCTTGTATAACAGTGTAAATTTGGTGTTGCTTTAAAATAACACAACACACATCCAACAAAGTCTAAACCAGTTTCAACAAAAGTGAATACACCCCTAAGAGAAAATGGACAAATTGTGCCCAATTCACCATTTTCCCTCTACAGTGTCATAAGACTTATTAGTGTTACAAGGTCTCACGTGTGAGTGAGGAGCAGGTGTATTAAATTTGGTTTTATCCCTCTCACAGTCTCTCATACTGGTCACTGGAAGTTCAACATGACACTTCATGTCAAAGAACTGTCTGAGAATCTGAAAAAAGAATTGTTGCTCTACATAAAAATGTCCTAGGATATAGGAAGATTGCCAACACCCTGAAAATGAACTTCAACATGGTTGCCAAGACGATACAGCGGTTTAACAACACAAGTTTCACTCAGAACAGGCCTCGGCACGGTCAACCAAAGAAGTCGAGTGCGCATGCTCAGCATCATATTCAGAGACTGTCTTTTCAAAATAGACTTATGAGTGCTGCCAGCATTGCTGCATAGGTTAAAGGGGTGGAGAGGTCAGTCTGTCAGTGCTCAGGCCATACGCTGCACACTGCATCAAATTGATCTGCGTGGCTTTCATCCCAGGAGGAAGCACAAGATGATGCACAAGAAAGCCTGTAAACAGTTTGCTGAAGGCAAGCTGACTAAGGACATGGATTACTGGAACCATGTCCTGTGGTCTGATGAGATCAAGATAAACTTATTCGGTTCAGATGGTGTCAAGCGTGTGGTGGCAACCAGGTTAGGAGTACAAAGACAAGTGTGTCTTGCCTACAGTCAAGCGTGGATAGGTGTGTCATGGTTTGGGCCTGTATGAATGCTGCTGGCTATTGGGAACTACAGTTTATTAAGGGAACCTAGAATGCCAACATGTACTGTGATATAATGAAGCAGAGCACTGGGCCGCAATGCAGTATTTCAACATGATAACAACCCCAAACAAACCTCCAAGGCGACCCCGTCTTGCTAAAGAAAATGAGGGTAAAGGTGCTGGACTGGCCAGACATGTCTCCAGACCTTTACCCTCTTGAGTGTCTGTGGGGCATCCTCAAAAGGAAGGTGGAGGAGCGAAAGGTCTCTGACATCCACAAGCTCCGCAATATCGTCACGAAAAAGTGGAAGAGGATACCAGTGGCAACCTGTGAAGTTCTAGTGAACTCCATGCCCATGGTGGCAACACAAAATATTGACACTTTGGATGGCATTTGTTAATTTTCACTTACAGGTATACTCACTTTTGTTGCCAGTGGTTTAGACATTGTATAGCTGTGTGTTGAGTTATTCTAAGGGCACACCAAATTTACATTATACAAGCTGTACATTGACTACTTTACATCGTGTCAAAGTTTTTACATCTTCAGTGTTGTCCCATGAAACGATATAATATTTACAAAAATTTGAGAGGTGTACTCACTTTTGTTAGATACTGTATATAGATGACCTGCTGTTTATATAGCAAGGTCCTGAGTCTAATGCATCTGCAATTGTAGATTTTCTGAATAGTAAGCCTCTAAACCAGGGGTGGGCAATTAATTTTCCCATCGGGCCGCATGAAAAAGTGCGATGCTTTTGGAGGGCCGGACTAATAAAAACATAAGGTGAACGGGGGAAAAAATCTTTTTTTGTGTGATAATTTTTGTGGAAACTTACTGGGGGATGTATCTATATACCTGCCTTACTCTTGGTACACAGTAAGGCAGGTATATACAGCTCTCCTCAGTAAGGTAGGTATGTAGATGTATGTCCCCTCAGTCTGGCAGGTATATACAGCTCCCCTCAAGTCAGTCAGGTATATACAGCTCCCCTCAGTCAGTCAGGTATATAGATATAGGTACCCGCAGGCAGGTAGATACAGCTCCCCACAGGCAGGTATATAGATAGATACAGCTCCCCACAGGCAGGTATTTAGATACAGCTCCCCACAGGCAGGTATTTAGATACAGCTCCCCACAGGCAGGTATATAGATAGGTTCAGCTCCCCTCAGGCAGGAATATAGATAGGTACAGCTCCCCACAGGCAGGAATATAGATAGGTACAGCTCCCCTCAGGCAGGAATATAGATAGGTACAGCTCCCCTCAAGCAGGTATATAGATAGATATAGCTCCCCTCAAGCAGGTATATAGATAGATATAGCTCCCCTCAGGCAGGTATATTTAAGGCTCCAAACAGGCAGGTATATAGCTATTTAGGGCTCCATACAGGCAGGAATATAGTTAAAGCTCCACACAGGCAGGTATATAGCTAGTTCGGGCTCCATACAGGCAGGTATATAGCTAGTTCGGGCTCCATACAGGCAGGTATATAGTTAAAGCTCCACACAGGCAGGTATATAGCTAGTTAGGTCTTCCCACAAGCAGGTAGGGCTTTCCACAGGCAGGTATATAGACAGGGCTTTCCACAGGCAGGTATATAGATAGGGCTTCCCACAGGCAGGTATATAGACAGGGCTTCCCACAGGCAGGTATATAGCTGCTTCCCACAATCAGGTATATAGATAGCTTCCACAGGCAGTATATAGACCTTCCCACATGGCAGGTATATAGAAAGGGCTTCCACAGCGTAATAGACAGGCTTCCCACAGGCAGGTATATAGCTGCTTCCCACAAGCAGGTATATAGATAGGGCTTCCCACAGGCAGGTATATAGATAGGGCTTCCCACAATCAGGTATATAGATAGGGCTTCCCACAATCAGGTATATAGCTGCTTCCCACAGGCAGGTATATAGATAGGGCTTCCCACAGACAGGTATATAGATAGGGCTTCCCACAATCAGGAATAAAGATAGGGCTTTCCACAGGCAGGAAGAAAGATAGGGCTTCCCACAGGCAGTAATAACAGGCTTTCCACAAGCAGTATATAGATAGGGCTTCCACACGGCATATAGATAGGGCTTCCCACAGGTCAGGCATATAGATAGGGCTTCCACAGGCAGGTATATAGATAGGGCTTCCCACAGGCAGGAATATAGATAGGGCTTTCCACAGGCAGGTATATAGATAGGGCTTCCCCACAGGCAGGTATATAGATAGGGCTTCCACAGGCAGGATTTAGATAGGTAGTTCCACAGGCAGGTATATAGATAGGGCTTCCCACAGGCAGGCATATAGACAGGGCTTCCCACAGGCAGGTATATAGATAGGGCTTTCCACAGGCAGGTATATAGTTTTATGACCAAAATAACAAACACTAATACTCACCTTGGCTTACCTGCTTCCCGGCCGAGCGCGCTCGTCTTCCGTCCGAGGAGCTTCCCGGGCTGGTGGGCGTGATGACGTCATGCCGCCAGCGCCGGGACGCTCCTCCGTCAACTCCTGGGCCCGCACAGTTATTACTCTGTGTGCGCAGAGGAGAGGCAGCGGCGCGGTGAGTGGAGTTCACCGCGCCGCTGCCTAATTCACCAGCAATAGTAGCGCTGACGGCCCGCGGCGGCCTCTCAGCAATACCCGGCTGTGGCGGGCTGGGAGTGCTACTATTAGCAGAACTGGGCATCGTACGCCGCGGACCGCATCCGACGAGCTGGAGGGCCGGATGCGGCCCGCAGGGCCGTACTTTGCCCAGGTCTGCTCTAAACCTTAAAGCAATTGTCTCACTACAAGGAATGCTTTTTATGTTAAAGATCTTGCAAAAACAAGTCACTGCAATATGGGTCCATTAATACTATCCTACCTATTCTGAGATATCCTCTCTTGTATAGGCTGCATCAGCTCCTGAGCTACAGACCTGTTCGATCTCTCATGATAGGCTGCCAGCACTGGTTGCTATAGCTACAGACTTATCTTCTACTGCAGCCTAGCCTATCTCAGTGCAGGGGATGTATCTTCACTATATTCAGGGCCAATATATCAGTCCAGTTATAGGAGAAATCAGAAAAAAAACATATGTAAAAATACCCTGAGATCATTTCCTGATCGTTTGGAGGAAGAGGGGGGGCACAATATAAAAATAACACCGTAAGAAAAAAAATATTATTTAAAAAAAAAAACAAACGACCCAAAGTGTAACTTTTAGCCCCACCCCCATCAACCCTAAGGCTGTGTTCACATGGCTTATTGCCGGCGTAATTGCGGGGACGTATTTCGCCCGCAATTACGCCGGCTGCCGTGCAGCGGGGGTGTGGCGGTGAGGCCGGCAGCTCGCCGGCCCCATAGTCTTGCATTGTCCACAGCGCGTATACGCCATGAATAAGTAGCATGTCACTTCTCTCCCCGCTCGCCGTATTGTGTGAGCGGGGAGAGAAGCCGTAATCCATAGTTCTCTATGAGACCTGTGGATTACCGTAATGACTGTGACTTATTTCAGCCCGTAATTCGTGCAGTACGGCGCGAATTACGGACTGAAATACGTCCCAAAATAAGCCGTGTGAACATAGCCTAAAACTTTATATCAACTCCATGTAAACATCTGTGATGGAAAAGTGATACAATTACAAAACTTTTTTTAGTGCCTTTTTAATGTTAAAAAAAAGCATAATTAAAAAAGTGAAAATTTTTATTTTTCTATTTTCCCTTGTTTTATATATAAAACATCTTATTACATGAAAATAAAACCTAGTGTATCACGGAAATTTTTTTTTTAAAAAAAAACTAGTCCGATAAGCGAGTTTGAGACAGCTTTATGCCAGGTCTACACAGCACAGGTTTCTGGTCGGATTTTTCTGTGAATTTATTATTTAGAATCTGCTGAAAATCCAACTGCAACCAAAGCCCCATAGACTGCAATAAAAAATCCGAACTGTAATCAACTCAGCACAGATCTTCTATTGTCGGATCTGTAAACCGCTGACTTATGGAATATGTTCTATCTTCCGACAGACTGATTGCAGATTCTAGTAGACAAAACACTGGTCGAATTATCCGACTGGTATTTTGTTGTTTTTTTGTATGTAACAGGCCGTTTTTTGTTTATGGATTCAAGCTGTTGCCCTTCACACCCACATGTTCATGTTCTGCGTGAAAACCGGGCGGAAGAACGAACATGTCCTAAGTTTTTCAGCGGTGTCAAAAACTGGCGTTAAATCCGTGCAGTGTGGACTGCTACATAGACTTTCCATGTAAATTAATGTAAAAAGTTGATAGTCTGTTTAGTTTTCAAATCCAAAAACCTTTTGTACATCTAAGTGAAAACCTGTGAAGACCTTAGTGTTCTAGGAAATCTGACCGCAATGTTTTGCGCAAACCCGAGCCAAAGACCATAATACGTGATGCTAAAATGTTGGTGGAACATTGGCGGCCGGTTAACATTTGCAGTGTAGAGATGAGGTCTGACAGCGCTCATACTGCCACACACTAAGGCCATGTTCACACGGCTTATTTGGGCACATATTTCAGCCCGTAATTTGCGGCGTACTGCGCGAATTACAGCTGGAATACGTCCCAGTCATTGCGGTAATCCACAGTTCACATAGAGAACTATGGATTACGGCTCCACTCTCTGCTCGGTGAATACGCTGAGGGAGGAGATAAGTGACATGTGAATTACCAGCGGCGTATACGCGCCGCTAGTAATGATAGTTTAAGGGGCCGGCTAGGTGCCGGCCCCCCGCCCCCGTAGCGTAATTATGGGGCGTAATTACGCCACACAATTAAGCCGTGTGAACATAGCCTAAGGGCCACATGTATGATAATTGCCTAAGTCTAAAACTCTCTCTGTTACCCATAGCAACCAATCAGAACTCCCTTTTCATTTTTCCAGAGCACTATTTGAAATGAAAGCGGCGCTCTGATTGGTTGCTATGGGCAACAAAGTGAGTTTTTGACCTAGACAGTTTTCATATATGTGGCCCTAAGTGAAGTAGCTAATGGCTGCCCCATACTTCCAGGGAAGCCGCCTCCTGCGCTTTGTTCTGCGGCAGGAAAGCTGGTCGCATCCTCTTTCCCAGCCTCCCGCTCTGCACTAGGAGTTACAATCCTTCCAAAGCTAGCTCCCCCGTTGGCGGTTCAGGCACTGCACATCCTCAAAACCCG
Organism: Phyllomedusa bahiana; assembly: GCA_025379985.1. Taxonomy (NCBI): domain Eukaryota; kingdom Metazoa; phylum Chordata; class Amphibia; order Anura; family Hylidae; genus Phyllomedusa; species Phyllomedusa bahiana. The sequence continues at coordinate 235,358 of JAODAL010000110.1, forward strand.
CACTTCCCCTTATATTTCTGGTTGCCTTCAGAACCAATCAGATGTCAGCTTTCATTTTCCATTGCCGAGCACAGCAGAGAGCCGTAAAGCGCTTCCCCCGCTACACACCGCGCTCTCACGTGACTATGTATGTTCACCTGTAGGAGTAGCAATATGGCCGCCCCGGCGCTTTGCTCCGCCCTGCGAGGCGTGACGTGTGGGACAAGCGCCGGACGTGACGGTTGTTTGTTCGGCTGTTGTGTGTCGGGACTGTAGCTGCTCGGTAACGTATAGTATCAGGATGGGCGTCCCCAAGTTTTACCGCTGGATCTCGGAGCGCTACCCCTGCCTCAGTGAGGTGGTGAAAGAGCACCAGGTGAGGCTGCGTGTGACGTCATCACGACATCAGCGCTTGTATGAGGAGACATGTCAGGGCACGTCCTCTCCAGCGCTGCCCGGTGATGAGGGGGCTCAGGGCTGTAGTGATAACATGGAGCCTGTTCCTTTATGTCCTCTGCTTACGTCATAAGGGAATACTCGTCTCCTGAGGGGCTGCCTGATGTTATGTGCATGCTCTTAGGATATGTTCACACTGCGTAATTTCAGCGCGCATTTTGTTGTGTATTTGCACTCTAATACAGGCGAGATACGCGACGAAATTACGATAATCATAGAGAACATTGTGTGAACATACCCTGAGACTTATGTTCACACGGCTTAATTGTGGGACGTATTTCGCCCCGCAATTACGCCGTGTGCTCGGGGGCGGGATGGGGGGCCGGCAGCTCGCTGGCTCCATAGACATGCATTATTCTCTGCACGCACACGCCGTGAATATTGACATGTCGCTTCTCTCCCCGCTCGCCGTATTGTGCGAGCAGGGAGAGGAGACGTAATCCATAGTTCTCTATGAGATCTGTGGATTACCATAATGACTGGGAGGTATCTCGCCCTGTATTTCGTGCAGTACGGCGCAAAATACGGGGTGAAACACGTCCCATTTTAAGCCCTGTGAACATAGCCTTAGGTTCACGTCATCCTTTCACCAACCACCCTGGGGTACAGAAGCTATTCCTATGTATACAGGGCGGCAATGTGTCGAAATCCTCAGCGCACCTTGTGGTATTGTGGAGAAGGTGATTTTATTTCCGAATGCTTCAGATATTATGCATTATAGGAGAATTACCCCACGGTCCAACATGTGCCAGATTGGCCCTCATCCCAAGAGACCTAGAGAGTGGGATCAACAGGGAGCAGGGGAGTCATTCCTGCCGAAACGTTGGAGTGTGGGGTTATTCTCCTACTTCTATAATGCATGTCACTATGTATGGAGAGCTGTATATCACTTGTATCACGTCTGAAGCATTGGGAACAAAGCCACCTACAATACCACAAGGAGCGCCGAGGATTTTCTACAGATTGGATTTCGAGCCCTCAGACCGTTCTAGTGAGCACCCACACTGCCCTGGTGCAGGCACCATCACATCAGCTATACAGCGGGGCAGGCATTGGCTTTACTAGACCAAACAAAGTCATCTGTGACCACACCTTTTTATAGCAGTGTATCTTTTATTTGTGGGTTATTTATACTACGTTGTACCTGTTGGCTTTGTGTGGTAGCCCGTGCGGCGGTCCCTAGCTCTGGGTGGCGGGCGGTATGTATCATCTACAAATGCAACATCCCATAAACAGATAATATCAAATTACATTTTATTGAAAAATCATTAAAATATAAATACAGAGAAATAAAATGTCAAAACAACTGTACAAATACCTTCCCGCTGACAATACACATATTCTCTGTCATTAAAGTATGTATTTAGGAATGAAGCATACATAAAGTATGAAAAAATGATATTAGAATATGTTCACACGGCATATTGTACGCACCGCAATACTTCGGGTGTTTCAAAAGTATGCGCTGGCCAGCAAGTACTTCTAAAGCGCAGGGAGGTCATCTTGGAACCCATCCCTGGAGCGTAAACGTCGGGAAGAAGCGACATGTCTCCTCTTTCACCCTTCGTTCAATACGATTCGGGTAAGACAGACATAATTCATTTATTCTCAATGAGAACTATGAATTACTGTAATTGTGGGTCGCATTTCGGGCATATTGCAGCGCAATTATGTGTAGAAATACGCTCCACAATTACATCGTGTGAACATAGAGGTATCAAACTGCGGCCCTCAGGCTGTTGGGAAACTACAACTCCCATCATGCCCACTGTTATAGATTATACAAATGCATGATGGGAGTTGTAGTTTCCCAACAGCTGGAGGGCCACAGTTTGACACCCCTGGCCTAACCTAACTGACACCAGAGAACCCCAAAGAGCAGTGTATCAGGAGGAGGCCAATGCGTGCTTCACCTGCGCTTCATGTCGCCGCACATGATTTGCTGAACTCTTAGGGGCCGTTCACACGGATTATTTGCCCGCGGATTGGAGCCGTACTGTGCGCTGTATTTGCGCTGCAGTACGTCGCCAATCCGTCGCAGTAATTACGGTATTCCACAGCTGTCATAAAGAACAGTGGCGCGGGGGGAGAAACTGACATGCACATTATCCAGGCGCAATACGCGCCGTGGATAATGCAAGTCTATAGGGCCGGGGAGCTGCGCCCCCGCACCCGCCCATTATTCGAGCCGGAAGTGCGAGCGCAATCCGGCTCGCAATTACGGCTTGAATAAGCTGTGTGAACATGGGCTTAGGCTGTGTCTCCACTGCACACAAAAACCTCCTGTTGTCTCCACAGACAGGGCATAAAATGTACTATGCAGAATTACACAGCAAAAAACGGACATTTGTTCTCAGCAGCTTCTGACAGGCAGTGGAAAAAAAACTCAGTTTTCTGAAAGTTTTTAGGATTTGGTTTTCAGGTCGTTTTTTTGTCCACTGCCATGTAGACCTAGCCTTAGACACACATCTTTAATGCCCCCTGGTTCATTTTGGTGGTGAGCAGCTCCACTGTGGTGTCCGTTCACACTCCCACATCTTTTTCCTTTCCAGTTTGATTTATTAAATATTTAATGAATATTTAAAGGAACCTGTGACATTGAGCATGATATCTGATCTGCGGGCAGCATGTTATAGAGATGGAAGAGCTGAACAGATTGATATGTAGCTTTATTGGGAAAGACTCAGCTGAACATCTAATTCATTTGTTTCCATTTCTGCTGATTTTTGTTTAAAGGGAATCCATTGCCATTTTTTTTAACTAACTAAAACCAAATATTGCTGCATATTTTATTTTTAATTTCTGATTTGTAAATTTTTTTAATTTTTTTTTTTTTTTTGTATATGATTATAGGGGAAGCCATTTTGTCCAAGCCGCTTTTAATAGCGTTTAGGCAGCTACATGGTCATAGAGCCTGTGAACAGGAGCAGAACCATTGACTTCTATAGAAGAGTTTTCTGCTGTGTGACCTGGAAAGAAATGACTGTGCAAGGAGGAGTAAGCTCCCTGCACAGTTGTTGTGACTGGTGGATCCTGTGTTATCTACACATATTGCTGTCGTAATCCTGCCTGTACTGATAATGAGGAGACTCCGTAAAAGCTTTCTTTTCAAAACAGGAAGTGTCAGAATATTATTAGGCTGGGTCACCACGGCAAGGGACAAATATTGTATTTGTCTGGCTTGTGTGCCGGGCGTACACAGCCGTGGGGGGGACGGCTTTTCTCCGTGATGAGCGGAGAAAAGCCCTCCCCCCCCCCACTCCACCCACATTGGCATGCACATATTCCGTCCGAAAACCGAACGGAAGAATGTGCAAGCACAATGTTTAGCGGGCGGAAAACCTGTACAGTGGGGACTGCTGCATGGGTTATCCATTGAAACCCGTTGTGCTCATTTTCGGCTGGTTTTTCAGACGGTCTGTAAAACCACAAACTGCCTGAAACCCGTGCAGTGGGGACATGCCCTTATTAGGCCTAGTTGCCAAAGTAAAAACTGCAGGTTTTAAAGAAAAATAGTAATGACATGGAGAATGTAAAAAACAAAAACAATGCTGTAAAAAAGGAGTCTAACAAAAATCTGAAGTAAAGAATAGGTCATTTTTGGATGGTTCATTCCAGTGGGTGGTCGTATCAGTGATTGACGGCTATCTCTGGATATACACTCCTACAAGGAAAATTGTCAGTCACGGATTAGACTGCCCACTGGATTTTTAACCAAAAATTGAAACAAATGAATCCTATGTTCTGCTTGTTCTATTGATTTGCTCCGCTCCTCTTGCTCAAACTCCTGCGGCTGGCAGGTCAGGTAGCATGTGCAGCGCGACAGGTTCCATTTAAGAATGTGTCTTTGCAGAATATAGAAACTGTAAGGGGATGTTCACACGGCGTGTTGGATCCGTTTATAGATGCGTGTTTCACACCCTAAACCGCCCCAAACATGTATCTAACAATGTGCAGTGTGATGTGCATTGCTTTGAATGTAAAACATGCATCAACGTTCAGATGAGTGACCGCCACTGCGTATTTTACATTTGTCTTTCTGATACGTCTTTCGGATCTGTTCAGAGATTTGATGTGTCAATTCTTGATCTGTTTGATGCAGCAGGCGCCCTATATAAAACTGTAGGGTGTGTGTCTGCTGCAGCAGAAATGCATCCAAACACGCACCTGTATGTTGGATGCATTTTGGATGCGATCCCACATGCCGTGTAAACATACCCTAAGGCTATGTTCACACGGCTTAAACCAGGACGTATTTCAGTCCGTAATTACGTGCCGGAGTGCGCAAATTACAGCTGGAATACATCCCAGTCATTACGGTAATCCACAGTTCTCATAGAGAACTATGGATTACGTCTCCTCTCCCTGCTCGGCGAATATGCTGCGGGGGGAGATAATTGACATGTGAATTACCAGCGGCGTATGCGCCGCTAGTAATGATAGTCCATGGGCCGGCGAGGTACCGGCCCCCCGCTCTCCCCCGGCCACACAGTGTAATTGCGAGGCGTAATTACGCTCTGCAAATACACCGTGTGAACAAGTCATGGGTCACCTCATATACTGTTGCAGTCTAGTTGTGTGTGGGGGAGAGGGGATTGTTTTATCTTGGCATCTTTAGGGTAAATGCTGAATGTCACAAAACATTTTTTTTCCCCATAGATCCCAGAATTTGACAATCTTTACTTGGACATGAATGGAATCATCCACCAGTGCTCACACCCAAATGATGACGACGTGCACTTTCGAATCACAGAAGATAAGATTTTTGCCGATATATTTCATTATTTAGAGGTGCTGTTCCGTATCATCAAGCCAAGAAAGGTCTTTTTTATGGCCGTTGATGGTGTTGCTCCCAGGGCAAAAATGAACCAGCAGCGAGGGCGACGTTTTAGGTAATTATCGTGTCCGTTTTTCCTTTCGTAGAGAGTGTGTGTGTTGTTTTTGGAGCCACATATGACTTGCGGCCACTTTCCTATATATCTTGACTCCCTAAACCCGTTGCAAACAGGTGTATAGGAGGCCCTGAGATAGTGCCATAGAATGTAACACCTCTGCAATCCTTTCTTCCCCCGTGCTGGATCACCTCTGGGACGTTTACCTATTTCCAGAATAGGTCCCCTTTCTGAATGGAGAATTGGCTCTGCTTTCACAATTATTCTCCATTTCACTTCCACTCCCCCACCCCCGGCCAGATCACAGGAACTTCTTCTTAGACAGTTTGGTAAGGCTGCATTACCGGCCACCACCTTAAGCACACAGTGGTGGTTGGTAACCAACGAGACAAGGAAGCAAGTTGAAGGTTCAAAAACAAAGCCTGTATTGGGTAAAGCATACATATTTTTTAATAAAATGCATTTTGAAAATTGCTTTCTTAACAGTAATTGGCCTTTCTAGCCAGGGCTGTGGAGTCAGCAAGCCAAAGCTCCGTCTCCTCAATTTCCCAAACCTCAGACTCCTGACTCCCTCATACATGCCGCATGTTTAAGTGATAACTTTACTGTAGTAAAATGGTAACATCATGCTGCTTATCACCTTATGATACAATAATCAAGCTATTTAGGTAGAACAGACACTGACAAGCAATGTTTTAATCATTTGAACACTTGTGGGTAGAGGTGAAGAAAAAGCTGTATTTGTATCCAAGTCCAGTCTGCACCAACATTGGGAATGTGTAGAAGAGACCTGGGATCAGATTTTGGTCAAGATGTGCTTGAATCTGATCCAGAGCCCAGAAGGATTCAGGCAGTATTGAAAACCAAAAGGTGGATTTCCCAAATACTGACAAAATAGAAATTAACATTTTGATTTTTAGTAGCAAAACAGTAACAATGCAGTTACAGGAAAGACTCTGCAGAACTAAGCAGATGCTAAATACTTGCAAGTCAAATTTATGTGTAAGATGACTGTATATAAAATTACAGTAGCCTCATGTACAAAGCTGTAGTGGATGGAGAGATATGGAGCCTGAAAGTCACAAATTCAAAAAATTGTTACCATTTTGCTTGTCAGTGTAAAATATATTTATTGGACATGACTTTAGAACACAAAAAAATTGTAAATATGCAAAACACTACAGGAACATTTGTAGAGACTCTGAATTTGTTCTGAGAAATAGTATTGCCTCCATCAGATCCTGCATACATGACCTCACATCTGATCTCATTATAATCAGGCTAGAGAGCGGCCTCTCTACACTAACTTGGGTTGGGGGCAAAGCGGTGACCACAGGGGCAACATCTCTAACAATGTCAGGGTATAAAGGAATTGCCTCAGCCACAGTCAGTTTTGATGAATGGTTAAACTCTTCTACTTCTTTGAAAGCAGGTGAAATATTTTGCTGAAATCTGTTTGGCCTGGGAGCGGAATCTTTTCCCCTGGGGCAGTGCTTTGCCTGCTCCATGTCATCAATTACACTCCTCATGTGATGAGGCTGAAGATATGGGAGCAGCAGCACTGGCCGGACCCACTTCCTCTTGCTCTTTGCACTGCATCGAACTAACTGGATCAACTAATTATATATTTTGGGAGTCTGAGTCGGTCCATTTTATGACGACAACGACTCCTGCAAAATAGGCACCGACTCCACAGCCCTGTTTCTAGCAGCACTTGCTGTTCTGGGAATACTCCTTTAATAGCAGATCCTGTTGACACATCATCAATGTTTGTGACATTGGCTGCATTGAAGCCTGTATCTAGGAAATAGAGGTCATTTGAGTGTGCAGCTATAGCAGTAAGGTTATGTTAATATGCGCGTATTTCATGCTGGAATACACCCAAAACTTCTCATAGATTGTATTGTAAAATACGTGTCATTTAGACAGTGTGTAATTTACTCGTATTTTTGTGCATTGACATGTCATTTCTTTCAGGCATATACGTGCCGTCCAATACATTTAGGAGGCAGCTATCTGTTGTAATTATGTGACTGTACATGCGTAATTTCAACAGTGAAATAAATGCATTTTGCAGTGTGTAACTTGTGCATGCCATAATACGTCCTGTGAACTCACCTAACAACTTTGGGCGCTGCTCATTTTTTGGCGTATATTTAGATAATATTCAATATGCATCGGCCACACTTCATTGTAATACGAAACGTGTGCCACCCAGTGTAAGGGTCTGTTTTTTTTTTTCAATTTCCGGTTTCCTTCTGCATTGGAAACAGTAGTAGACTACGTTTTTTTATGCAGTGATAAAGTACACTCTTTTGACCTACTCTGGTTACATGGAGGTGTTTGGACTCATCAATACTCTAGATTATTATCCTAAAATAAGAGCTCTTCTGGCTCTCCAATTTATTCCTCCTGGGCACTACAGAGAAGAGTAGCTGCTGGATGGTGTTACTGTGTAGGTACTATGTAGCCCTGTAGATAATCTGTGATAATTGTGGGTTTATAGAGAAATGCTGGCTAGTCAATTACAATAGGAGTTGCTCATAAAATTTGAGTTTAGGATTTGCTGTATACCCCTAAATGTTGTACTGTAAAATGTTATTTCCGTAAAACCTTGCCTTTTCAAGACCTTCAACAGTGATGTGTGCACAGAACACGCTGAGAAGTGATCAGAACACAGCATGAGGTTTCAGAGTGTTGTGTGGGCTCAGTAGTGAATGATCACACTTTAGGAGTGCAGCATCCTATGCTTAGTTACAGCTTGAATGATCCAAAACATGCGATAGGACTGTTAACATCGGGCCGTTATCATGAGGATTTGTTCTTTCCAAACTACCGTGTCAGTAGTTGCCCAGTGCAAATGCCCAAAATGGTAATCAACATCTAGGCTTAAAGGAGTTGTCTCCCTTCAGAGTTTCAGAGAATGCATGAATGAAATACTCTGTCACTTGCTGTGCTTTCAGATGCTAATTAGATCAGATTAGCTTCTCAAACTACTAACAGGACTTCTTATCTGATCCCCAAAACAAAAGCCCTAATTACAGTGCTGTTTATTTTACATAAATCAAGCTTTTTACTGCTGAGCAGCACAGGACACTGCAGAGACCTGTGTGATGACATCAATCACTGTTATCTCATTGAACAAACAGCAGGGGGAGAATTGTTTACAGGTCTGTTACTGAGGGAACTGAAATAGCCAGGGAGGTCATAAATTCACTTGTATCTCCTTAGGGAAAACGGAGGAACAAAGCAATATATTTGGAAAATGTCTTTATTTTGTGTTCCCTACAATTTGAAAGCTATTCTTTGTAGCGAGACAACCCCTTTAAACAGGTTTTGCCAGGACGTGCCTTATCTGCTAATAAGCAAATGTAAACAAAGCCACACTGAGCTGAGAGAGACAGACAGCCAGAGTAGAGAGCCATGCATAAGGGATCGTGTGAAATGTTCACTCAAATAATCAAACTACAACTTGTGGATTCTGTATACAAAAGACAACACCTTTGCTCCACAGCAGCTTGAAAGCTCCTTCATGTTCTCTGTCATCAGATAAAGCAGGGATCTACTCAGATAATCACACTACAGCTAGTGGATTCTGTATACAAAAGACAACATATTTCTACCCGGTGCTTTGAAGTAACTAAGGGCAGGTAAGGCAGCCTGTAGTTCTCTCAGGCTGCAATATTTTTAATCACATATATTTAGAAAAGTGATTAAATACCCATTTTGGAGGATCCCACGTCAACATTACATCGTGGCAAAACCCCTTTAACCTATATTTACTTCTCCCAGCATCACAGCCTCGCCAGAGCTCCATCCAGTATTGTCCGTCAGAGATGGTGTCATATTCATAGATCACATGATGCTGCTAACAGTCACTGACCTCTCACATGGACAGAAGAGACAGCCATTAAAGTGGTCTTTATGAGGACTATACCCTGAGAGACATTTTTATTACCAAAAGCCAATTAAATACTATTTAACTTAACTGTATACACATAGTGTTACTGGCCAATTAGACCACGCCAACTAAAGAAGTTAAGGGCACATGCTCAACGTCCTATCCAGAGATTGTCTTTTCTAAATTGATGCATAAGTGCTGCCAGCTTTGCTGCAGAGGATGAAGGGGTGTGGGGTTAGCCTGTTGGTGCTCAGACCATACGCCACACAGTGCATCAAATTGGTCTGCCTGGCTGTTGTCCCATGAGGAAGACTCTTCTAAAGATGACACACAAGAAAGCCTGCAAATGGTTTGCTGAAGACTAAGGACACGGATTACTGGAACCATGTCCTGTGGTCTGCTGAGACCAAGATAAACTTATCTGGTTCAGATGGTGTCAAGCGTGGAAGGCAGCAACCATGTGAAGAGTACAAAGATAAGTGTGTCTTGCCTACTGTCAAGCATGGCTATGGGAATATCATGGTTTGGTTCGGCAGGAGTGGTGTTGGCTATGGGGAGCTACAGTGCATTGAGTGAGCCATGAATTCTAACATGTACTGTGAGATACTGAAGCGGAGCATGATCCCCTTCCTTCAGAAACTGGTCAGGGCAGTATTCCAACATAACAACCCCAAGCACCTCCAAGATGACAACTGCCTTGCTAAAGAAAATGAGGGTAAAGGTGCTGGACTGGCCAAGCATGTGTCCAGACATAAACCCTATTGAGCATCTGTAGGGCATCCTCAAATGGAAGGTGGAGGAATGCAAGGTCTATAACTTCCACCAGCTCCATGATGTCATCATGGAGGAAGAGGATTCCAGTGGCTGCAACCTGTGAAGCTCTAGTGACCTTCATAAATAAGCCGGTTAAAGTGGTCTTTTCATCACAAGCTCCGCAGACTTAAAGGGGTTGTCTCACTACATTGATTCATCTTACCTCAGTCCTGTTTTCTTGGTTTCATTTTGAGTTCAGGGGCGTATTTCTGGCTTCTACTAGGCTGCAGTATAAGCCAGGTCTGTAGCTATAGCAACCAGTGCTGACAGCCTATCAGGAGAGATCAAACAGGTCTGTAGCTATAGCAACCTGAGGAGCTGATGCAGCCCATACAAGAGGGGATATCTATGAATAGGTAGGACACTGTTAATGGACATATATTACAAAGTGACTTGTTTTTGCAAGATCTTTAACACAAAAAGCAATCCTTATAGTGAGACAACCCCTTTAAGCTGTTTCAGTCTCTTACAGCTTCAAATCTAAGGGCGTGTCTTCCCTGTATGAAGAGTTGGGACTTCTTTCTGTGTGAGCAGTGGAAGGGGGAGGATGTCGCAGCCCTGCTGACCTCCTGTAATGTTCAGTTCTCATGCCTGGAATGGTCCAGGCTCCACAAACTCATTGTAAGCAGAACACTTGTATTGTTGTAAACAGTTATACATTCAGCCTGAAATGATGAAATAAATGTGGGGAATGCATTCTGCTCCCCCATCTGTTATCAGGCAGGAGGTAGAGGGGAACAGAGTGTAAAAGGCTGTGTTATATGGGGGGAGTGGGGAGTGAATCTAGCAGGTAGACTCAGTAATTGCCCAGATCCTTCACATAGAGCTGGTAGATAAGCATAGGGGAGCTCAGGCAGCTTTTATTATACTGTACAGGCATAGCCAGCACAGAAAGCTCTGGCAACTAGTTTCACTTTAATTTTCCGCAGCCCAGCGGGGAATAAGCACAGAGTGCAGGCAGCCAATCACAGCACAGGGGTGTGTCCCAACAGGATGAACTAAATATCAGTCAGCCAATCACATCACAGGAGGTGTGGTACGACCTCAGACTGCTAATTTTGTTGTAGACACACACACATTAGCTCATATCTGCTATACTAAATGATTTAGGTAATTACAAAAGTGCTTATCTTTACTGTCCCCATCATTACAGATATGATTTTTGTAGCGAGAAAACCCCTTTTAAGGCAGTGCTGGAAAATAATGTTGACCTCACAATATATTGACACTTTTGGCACAATTTGTCAATTTTCTCTTAGGGGTGTACTCACTTTTGTTGCTGGTGGTTTTGACATTAATGACTGTGTGCTGAGTTATTTTGAGGGCCCAGAAAATTTACACGGTTATAGAAGCTGCATATTGACTACATTACTTTGTATTAAAGTGTCATCTATTCAGTGTTGTCCCTTGAAAAGATAGAATACAATATTTACAAAAAATGTGAGGGTTGTACTCAATTTTGGGAGATACTGTAGCAAAATGCTTGGTAAAAAATAAAATTTTAATATAAGGCGCACCACACGGTCCTGTTGCTAAGCTTCTCTACATGCTTGTAGTTGGCGCAATGAGGTATATCTAGTACAGCCAAGGCAGCAACTTGCAAAATATATGAAGGTGCTTTAAAGAACGTGCGAGTCTCCATCATCCCGCAACAGAATTTTTAATCAAAGGCCCTTAGAAACAAATGCAAGAACACAAGATGGGTGCTATTGTTGAGCAGAACCTCTGTTCACCTTAAGGCCATGTCCACACGGCACGGTTTTTCAGCCGGTTCTCGGTTTTAAAAACCGACTGAAGAACTTTTACATGGACCTTAATGGAAAATCCATGCAGCGGTCCCCATGTCCGAAAAACATAGGACATGTTCATTCTTCCATCCGGTTTTCGGACGGAGTATGAACATGTCTATGTGAAGGGGGAGGGCTATACTCCGCAAACCGCAGAGAAAAGCCGTCCCGTGGCGGCCGTGTGCACGGCACGAAAACAGGACAAGTAAAGCGACTGGTATTTGTCCTGTGCCGTGTGAACGGCCCCTAATGAGTTTCCACCACAGCGCTCTGTGGATCAGTGTACTACATGTCCCCTCTTGCAGTGATCTGCGTATATTTCCCTGAAATAGTTTATAGAAATAGATCTACCCCAGCCTAGTGCCGTGTTCATGCTAAATGTCACCTTTCTATTCTGTCGCATTGTAAATATTATTCAGATTCTCCAGCCGCGTTTTGCCTCCTGAACATACTGAAAACATCCATGCTCTGTTTCTTTTATGTTGCGGTTACAAATCCCATACATAATGCATGCCCTGGCACCAATGGAAGAAACTCGTCGCTGCCCACTCATCTGTCTTATCCACAAAGCAGCAGCAATGTCTCCTTTCTAGATTTCCTTTTCTATTTAGATGAAACTGAAAGCTCCTATGTAGTTCTGTACAACCGCTTGTATCATATGTTTATCGTCATTTTATATCTAAGTGCACCCCCAGTTTCACTGCCATTTCCTTGTTACCCTCTTAGTTTTGTTTTTTAGACATTCTTTTATAGCGATCCCAGTTCTTTCCTTTCCCACATGTGAAAAATCTTTGTTGCAAAAGGGTTATCATATGCACATTCACATGATACGGAGCTTTTGTGAAATCTGTTCTAAAAAGGTGTTGCCATCTTTTATTTTCTGCTTGGGGAAAGTTAAAGTGGTATTCAGTTTCATTGAATAAACATGTAGACAGTAGTACATACACTATTACCAAATACATGGTTGTTTTGATTTTTCTTCTCTTCAGGTTAGAGCCGATCTTATCTCCTGCTTTTGTACATAAGCTTCCCTAGTTGCCGGCCACTTCTCTTTGCTGTAACAGACTGACAGTGGTCGGAATGGCTTTAACCCTTTTTAGAGCTCTTTAGCTATGTGCACTACTGTTTATAAGCCTCCAGCTGTTATGTCAGTCTCAGTATCAGCTAGAAAAAGCAGAGCTGATATGCCAATCACTGCTATATAACCGCCCACAGCCTAACCAGGAAGTGTGAGCCTGAAGCTAGCTGTGGCTCTCTTTAAAACATCGTGAGATAACCCCTGTAAAACTTGTCAGTTTGGGTTAGATTTATCAAGTGTTAGATTTTAACCTAAAAAAATAACACACCAGGATGCTCTTGTCTTGTTGTATAGTGGATAAACTGCCCCTTGCTAACGTGTTTTGCATTTTTCGGCGCATTTTTAATAATAATGTCCCACTGCTCTGATCTCCTAGTTTTTTCAATGATTAAGGCGTAATTGCGCTGCAGTGCACCCGAAATACGCCCCAAGATCATGGTAATTCATAACTCCATATCTCTATGGATACCAAACGTTTTCCCCGGCGTATAATACGTGGCGGTAAAAATAATTGACGTGTAAATGGGAGCCAGCAGGAATTCCGAAGTAACAACATATACGAGGTCTAAATATTTTTATTGGATTTTGCTTTGTGCGATTTAGTTATTTATACACTGTATGCAAAACTGCACTATCGGTGTTTGTTTACATGAAAACTCACGATCATGTCGGTATAAACTATTGTTTTGGGTCAGCATGATTGATGTTACCATCAACCAATAGCTTTCTTTACACTGATGTATCATTTCAATTCGATGTCCTGTGATTGACTTCAGTATCACCCAGTGAGGATCGCTGAGTATCTGTGTAACAAGTACAATGATTGAACAGACACCTCGATCACGCCCAATTAGACTAGTATATGAACCTGCTATTTTGAATGTCCGTTTATACTTCTGATGAAGCATGGGTATACCATGCGAAACGCGCTAAGTGTACAGTGTTTTTTATGAGTCCTTCTCTTTTATACAATAAACACCCTGAAAAGGAAGGTGTTTGACTTTTTATCCTCCAAGAGCGCCGCCGTGCCTTTTTTTTTTATCTTATTGCTTTTAAATGTATGGCTTTGTCTACACTGCACTTAAAAACGTCTTTTTTTTTCAGCTTTTTTCGTTTTCTAAAAACGCTGGAAAAACGACTGTAATCATCTCCCATAAAAACCCTAATGTAAAATCCTCCTGCTGTCTACACTGAGCTTCTTTTTTCTGCTCGTTTTTTTTACTGGTCGTATTTTGCAACATGCTCTAAAAAACGCCAGAGCCGGGCAGAAAATTTACTACAGGAGTCTATGTAAAGCGGCGGACGTCTTTTGGCGCGTTTTCGCTGCGTTTTTTGCCGCGATTTTTCAATAAAAACCCTCCCAGGAGACCCAAGCCCCACCTATAGTGGGTGTAACAAAGGTTATATCTGATCAAATCTACATACAAGTGTCTGATGTGTCCTTGTCTGTACCTTTTGTAATAAAATGATCATGCTTTGGTCGCTAACGATTTTTGCGCAATTCATATTTTGTTCGCTAAAAATACGTTTTTTTTTACAGATTTTGGCGTCAGAATCTGTTTGTTTTTTTTACAGATTTTGATGCTAAAATCCTTTTCTACACATTTTTTGGCGCTAATAAAGTTATCTTGCTACTGATGCTGCAAATAAGTTTTTTTACGGGTTTTGGCGCCAGAATACGTTTTTTTTACGGGTGTTGGCGCAAGAATACGTTTTTTTTTTTTTACGGGTGTTGGCACCAGAATACGTTTTTTTTTTACGGTGTTGGCACCAGAATACGTTTTTTTTTACGGGTGTTGGCACCAGAATACGTTTTTTTTTACGGGTTTTGGCGCCAGAATACGTTTTTTTTAAAATTTTTGGCACTAAAATAATTTTTTTCACAGATTTTGCCGCTAAAAAATGTTATCTCGTCTCTGACGTAAAAAATACGTTTTTTTACGGATTTTGGCGCAAGAATCCGTTTTTTTATGTTTTTTGGCACTAAAATAATTTTTTTTTACAGATTTTGGCGCTAATAAAGTGATCTCGCTTCTGATGGCAAAAGATACGTTTTTTTACAGATTTCGGCGCCAGAATCCTTTTTTTATGGCTTTTGGGCTAAAATACGTATCTTTATTAGCGCCAAAATCTGTAAAGATACGTATTTTAGCCCCAAAAGCCATAAAAAAAGGATTCTGGCGCCGAAATCTGTAAAAAACGTATTTTTGGCATCAGAAGCGAGATCACTTTATTAGCGCCAAAATCTGTAAAGTGATCTAGCTTTTGACGCAAATAAATAAATTTTTTACGGATTTCGGCGCCAGAATCCGTTTTTTGACGGGTTTGGGGGGCTAAGATCAATATTTTTAAAAATTTTGGCGCTAAAAAACTGAGCACGCTTCTGACACTAAAAATATTTTTTTTTTACGGATTTTGGCGCAATAATGCATTTTTTGGTATTTTGGCGCTAAAATCCTTTTCTTTACAGATTTTGACGCTAATACAAAGATATATGGTATGCAAAGATTATGTGGGTTTTTGTGGATTTTGTTGCAAGAATCTGGTGCAAAATTTAATAAAGCAGTAGCACGCAGCAGCACACAGGACAATGTGCTCACAATGGCTACAGTGATCTAAAGGAAGTGACTACTTAACATGCTAACTCCGCCTGTAGGGTGTAGCTTACATCCAATAGCTTAATTTGTGCATACATTAAAAAGCAGAGCAAAGACGCTCCAAAAAACGCTCCAAAAAACGGGCCGTTTTTTCAGCTGCTTTTGACAGGTAGTGGACAAAGAACTCAGTTTCATGAACGTTTTTAGTAATTCGTTTTCAGGTCGTTTTTTGTCCACTGCAGTGTAGACGTAGCCTAATAGGTTTATCAGTTTAGGTGGGCGGGGCTAGCCTCATGGGGGTGGGGCTTGAAAAACACTGACACTCTGAATGACTCTTCTGGCTGAAAACTGTAGATTTGAGCATTAAATACACGAAAACTCCAGCATCTTACAGAATAAGGGGCCCAGCACTGGAATCGGCAGATCTGACACTAGCTTGTTCTGCCCTCAGCAATGGGGGGCATAAACTATGTGACAGGTTCTCTTTAAACTGGCTAGACAATGATAACAATTGGTTTATCAACTTTGACTCATTCACAATGCAGGTTTCTTCTAGATAAGTTCACACATAGATTGCTGAAAGCCTAGTGTGTGTACGGGACAGTCAGTTTCTTGACACCAGCTCTTGGGCTCGACATCGTCTGAGTCATACACTTTATACTGAATAAAGGTTGTTCTTCTATCTAGATCTGCAAAAGAGGCAGAAGACAAAATCAAGAAAGCTGTAGAAAAAGGAGAAGTCTTGCCGACAGAAGCCAGGTTCGACTCCAACTGTATCACTCCAGGTAAGCACTACTTTTATAAGAATCTATTGATGTAAGTTGCATTGAGAAAAATGCAGAATCATAATTGTTTTGGTTTTTTTGTGACATTTTTAGCAGTCCATATTCGGAGTGCTGACCACTCTTGCAGTTTTTTTGCAATAAAAGGAGGTATTCCCATCTCGAACATTCAAGGCCAGCAACAAAATGTACCGTAGCAGCGAAGGTTCACCTCTAAGAATTTGAGCTCCTGTCCTCCTCTGTGCTGCGGCTATAGAGAAGTCAGAGGTGGACGTACATGCATGGCTCTCCATGTTCTCCTCAGTGGGAGCTTTGAGTACAGCGAAGTGACTGTGCTCGGTTGTACTCGGAACTCCCATTGAAATGAGCAGAGTTCACATAGCCGCCCACCTTTCCAATCTGTGCATCAGACATTTATGGCATATGTTGTCAGTACATCATAATGTCTGATATGGGAATAAACTAATTTCTTAACACTGCAGCTTCCAATAAAATGATTTTCCCTTAAACTCGACTATCTATTGTCTCAAGGGCTCATTGCCTAAAGGAACGCATGTTTTCTTGTCTTGTGTATACTACAGTTAAGCATGATAGAAGAAACCTGATTAAATGCCACGGAAAGTAAAGGAACTTTTTTTTTCTCTAGAATTACTTGTGTACATGCTGCCTTGGCACTTTGTAATGGATTTAGGTTTACTTTTCTTTTTGGGTGTAGGGCTAGATCTCCTCTTACTTAACAGCATTGTCCTACATCTCTGGTTACATGTACTTGTGAATTGTGTCCTAAAATTATAGCTGGTTCACAAGTAATCATACCAAAGCAGCTGCTCCTCCCTATGAGGATCCATAGGATCTGAATGGTACGAAAGCAGACTCCTCAGGCAGTGCCGGCTTATCTTCCCAATGTGAAAAGTATTTTCCCAAATCCATATCTCCCCAGACGCCTGCTCTCATGGGAAAGGCTGAAGGTCCATACACATGAGTGTTGGTTGATGCTGCTTAAATCTTGACATTTATCTAATGTTTATGGCTTAACACTTCTGTTTTAAAGTTGACGGCAAATACAATGGGATGATGAGAATCGCAGTACTTCTCCTCCCCTTCTCTGCACAAGTCATTGAGCATGCTCGCAACCCTCTCCCATAGAAGTCAGTCATTTCAAGACTCCAGGCTCCTTTAGTCCACGTGGCTGCTGTAAATCATATCTCTAGATTTTATTAACCGCAGCTCATACATGATTATAGAATAAGTGCCCAGAGCCTTAGTAATAGTTATGTGACAGGCCATATTCACATGGCTGATTTGGACACTGAATTTTTGGCCTCCAAATCCACATCAAAACCTTGTCTGAAAAGCGCCTCAAAAGCACGTTTTCAGAGGGGGTTTTGCAGCATTGTTTCAGATGAGGTTCTGGATGAGGTTTTAGGCAAGGTTTTCAACACTGTTTTCACCCATCCAAATTAATAGCCAGGGTAAAAACCGTGCCGATAAATGTCTGAAAACCGCAACAAGGTTTTGAAGCTCTCCATTGATTTCTTTGGGGCTTTTCAGCGTTGAAAACGTTTCTAGAATTGACATGATGCTTTTTTTCAGCGTCCAAAGAAGCGCCTAAAATGCACGTAAAAACCTTGTTGTGTGTTAAGTACAACATTGTTCTACATTGGAATCAATGGTTTTTTTGGGGGGAAACAGTGCCGAAAACAGTCGTGTGAACATACCCGAAGTGTGCCAACTTTTTAGCATGTACTAATCGGTCTCTCCCTTTTTTCTATCATTGAAGGTACGGAGTTTATGGCTCGCCTACATGAGCATCTGAAATATTTTGTAAATATGAAGATATCCACTGACAAGTCCTGGGAGGGAGTCGCCATCTACTTGTCAGGTCATGAGGTTAGTGCTTGCTGCATAGGAGCCATTTGATTTCAAGTGCAGCTTGAGTTTAAGGAGACAATCAAATCAAGAGGCGTTCATGTCGCTGGATGACTGGTTTAAACCAATTCTTATAAGCTTTGATGCATCTCTGCTAGCTGCCGATGGGTGTATATGTTCTATACTGAGGTCTCCCTGGTTTTGTTAGAACAAGCGACAACAGTGAAGTTTTTAGGAGCTTTCTAAACTCGGCAAATATTCCTTCCTCTTTGAACATGGTTCAGTAGATAAGATAATGAAGTAGAACTTTAAATTAGGCTCTTTTTTAAAATCACGTCCCATTCCCCAAATTCCAAAGGATTGGTTCATCATGTTTCACACAAACGGCTTGAAATATCTTGGACATCACATGGGAAATCTTATGATTCTGAAGTGTGTTCTGGGGTTATAGGATCCTCTACTTAGAAGCTACTTCAGGTGTTCCTAAAAGTTGAACAACTGAAGTAAGCAGTTTGAATACTGTTCAATTCGGGGCAAAGAGATGGAAGACTTGTGAACTGCGGTCAGTAAATGTTTAGGACATTGTTAGGGCTGATCCATTGGAATTCTTTCACTCCATGTCCTTGTTATTCCCTGTTCTTTCTAAGGTTAAAGCAGGATTCCATAGAGAGGATCTGGGATAAACCACTTTGGATAGTTGGGGTTCAGAAATCCTGGTGGAGCTGAGATCTGTGAATGTTTAGTGCAATGTTAGGACAGGCCCATTGGGAACCTTTGTGTTATGTTCTGTACTGCTTATGGCTTTTCTTCTTACACCAATGGAGGATTCATCTGGGGAAATCTGGGATAAACGGCTATTCAGTTGGGGTGCTGAGAAATTATAGCCTGAACGTGCCCTGGAGCAGAAGTGAAGAGCGCCAAAAGGAAGACTTACCCCAGTTCCTGTAGCCACTGTAACTAAGAGCATATTATTTTATATCAGGCCTGCACAACATACGGCCTGTGGGTGGTCAAAGGCTTTCTGGCAGCCCGCAACAGCCCCCAAAGGGGACACTACTTGTGTAAACTCAACCTCAGAATGGTCGTTTCTGGCCAGTTTGGAGTCGTTACTGGGGGGTTGGAGACGGCCCCAGGCAGTTTAAACATGTTGTATAGCATCTGCTAAATGGACTAGATGCAAAAGCAATATACAGTCCAGGCTACACATGGAACATGCAACTGAGAACGTGGCATCCTGCTTAAATTTCAGTTATTGGTTCCAAAAAAACATTATTAGCTTATGGTTTTCTTCTACATTTACTGTCCTTTCTGGAGGCCGAGATGAAAAAACATTCCTTCGCTGTAGGATGAGGTTTACATATGGCTCGGCATATGTGTTAAGCAGGAGATGTTTCTGTGGTGTGGTGCGAAAAAGTTATATTTCACTTATTTAGTGTCCCCTATATCTCACAATATAAAACTCAAAATCCTTTTGAAAAGGAATGGATAGGTCATTTGTGCAATTGCAAACTTTTAAATACTGTATTCTTGACCCGTTCCTGAAATCTGATGCACGTGTACATCATGATGATTTGCCGGGTATATGCAGCGAGCTCACTAGCTGAGCTTGCTTCATACATGGCAGGTAGTCATGTTATGTCGGGGATGAAAAACTTAAAATGCATCTACAGTTCTTTGAGCAATGAATAAAAATGTTAATTCTTTGGCTTGTTGCGCTGAATAAAACCCTTGGTGGGAGATCCAAGTAAAGCTGAAAATACCTCTCGACTGTACTCAGGACCCCCGTGGAATATAGTGGAGAGTAGTGACCTACTCTCTCTTCTTAACGGAAACTTTAAGTGGCCCGTTCCTTAGACATGTGTGGTTCAAGAGGTAAGAACCCACACCCGTCCCACATTGATGCCATTTTATATCGATTTGCTATCAATGTGTGAGATGAGACAACCCCTTTAAATGCCTATAGTTCAGACATAACATTTAAATGACTCTAATGGCATGTTCACACGGTGTATTGCGGCGTGTACTTGTGCGCACCACAATATACCTGCTTCTGAAAGTATGCGCTGGCCAGTGCATACTTTCAACAGCGCTCCTATTACTTCAGTTTTCCCCGAGGAATACGTCGGGTTATCAATGAGTGCTATGTTTTTACAGAATATGCAGGCCATTGAAGCACAATTACGCATGTGAACATACCCTTACTTGTTGAGGTCTTGTGGTGTGTGTTTTTTTTTTTAATAACCAAGTTTAATACACTTCTTTTTGCACAACTATTTTTTTTTCTGCTTACAGACTCCAGGAGAAGGAGAACATAAAATAATGGAGTTTATACGATCTGAGAAGACCAAACCAGATCATGATCCAAATACAAGGCACTGCCTTTATGGATTAGATGCAGATTTGGTAAGTACCTGTGAATGGACCAGTGACCCGAAAAAAATGAATATATTTATGGAGTGTGTCTATTATACAAAGGGCAACTCGCCACAGCAGTCGGCACCTGCATGGTCTCTGGCTGTTTCCATCTTACCCGATGCTGCAGACCAGTTATCATGAGATTGCACTGCTAGTTATAAAGAAGTGATGCTATTTGTTTTTATACAAATAAATACAGGTGACTAAGGCGATGTTCACGCGGCTTATTGCCGGCGTAATTGCGGGGACGGATTTCGCCCACAATTGCGCCGTCTGCCGTGCAGTAGAGTTTTTCTAGATGCCAGAACCTTCTAGTCTTTGCCATATGATGGATGACCTTTTTTACATCTTAATTGCACAATTATATTTACTTTCAAGAGTTGATTTAATACGGCATTTCAAAAATGTATCCGCACTTGAGAGAAGACCCTTGGCTAGACCTCCTACTGTGCAACATGAAATATGTAGAATGCAGATTGTGTGTTTTTTAGGATGTAACTTGTGGACTGTTTGAATGCAGATTATGCTTGGTTTAACAAGCCATGAAGTTCACTTCTCTCTTCTAAGAGAAGAGGTTCGCTTTGGTGGGAAGAAGAATCAAAAAAAGGTAGGTCAATGTAACATTCATTGCATTCAGAAATGGGCTTTACTGCTCCGTTTTCCCTGTTTTATGCTGTGTTCTGAATTAATAGATGCTTGTCCGTACATTAGGGATGATTAAAAATAGAAGAAAAATAAACTTATCCCATAAACTCCCTCATTCGACAAAGCCATTCCGGCAGATGACGTCACGGTTTAGTCTTCACATGACCTTCCAACCAGTCACAGGCCGTAGCAGTCATGTGCGGAACATATAGCAAGAGACCACTGCAGGGTCACAGGAAGACTGCACAGTGACCTTATCGGCCGGGATGACGATGGCACTGGAACGGGAGAGATTACAAAGTACTTTTTTTTTTTTTCCCTCTATTTTTAATCATCCTAGATGGACTGAAGAGCATTTCTTAGTTTCTGTGCACCCCTTTTAAATGCAAACATTGTGGTTCGCATCTTAATAAGCTAAAGAGGTGTGGGAACTTGCAAGTGTGTTTGGTCTTCAGTGTTACCTGAGATTAAGTGAATTTAGATTCAGGATGTTCAGAAGGGTGTTACTTACTTATTCATGGATTTGCCTACATTCACCTTTTGAAAGAAAGACGACTGTTTCTAAGTTCCACATGGCATCTTAGTTGATTACAATGTGCTCTATGATTAGCAGTGCAGTCTAGTGTGCCTCTAATGCTTTTCTGCAGTGTATGCAGTGTTAAATATCTGCTTTAAGGTGGGCACTTCTGTACAAGATGTGTGCACAGTGGACATTCAGTAGCCAAGAACTGAATGAGCAACGCTTCCGTTCATCCACATCATCATCTACCTTGGTTGAACTTGATAGAAGCATTTTTTTTTTTTTTTTTAAGCCATGCTAACTTTGTAACTTGCCGCACTAAAATCCATTAATAACATGGAGTTTGTTGTGGCAGATGCAGGGGAAGATGGTAGCATGAAGGTTCAGGGGCATAAGCCGGCTAGCTGGATAACAGAAGATTAGTCCTGACCTGGCACACCTCAACAAGTTGGCAGATCAGGGGGATGTTCGTTCAGGGGAAGTACTGCTGCACCAACGCACTTAGGATATGTTCACACAGCATGTTTTACTCTGTGAAACATACGCTTTTCGATAGATGTTTGGATCCGTCTGTCTGACCCTAAACGGATCCAAACATCTATCGAATAAATAGCAATGTGATTTATTAGAAACCCGCATCAGCGTTCACACAAGTGATCGCTGCTGCGTGTCTCACTGCGTCTTTCGGATCCGTCCCAAGAATTGACATGTAAATTCTTGGTCCGAAAGACGCAGAAGGAGCCCTATAATAAACTATAGGCTGCGATCCTGCTGCATCCAACACACATCCAATCATGCAGCTGCGTGTTGTATATGTGTTGGATCTGTTTTGGATCCGATTGCTGCAGCGTTTTTGGATCCGATTTTCGGATCCAAAAAGGCTGTGTGAACATACCCTTACCTGGACAGCCGGGGAATGTCTGCCCCAGTAAATAAGGGAATAGGTACTGGTATCGGGGAATTCAGTAAGGTGAACAGAAGCGGAAATCACAAAACCCATGAACACGATTGGGTTTGTTATTTTGCCAGTATCTATTCAATGAGATCTTTTTATTGTGGAACATCTATTTGAGTGGGGTTATCCTAAAGGTATGCTATCCGTATTAGAGCAGCAATACAAGGTACAGCAGCCCTGTCCTATTAAAGTGAACAGGATTGGGCTACAGCATCTTGTAACACCACTGCTAAAACAAAGTACGGCAAGTACAAGCCCATGTAAACATTGGAGAGGCGCACAAACACTGTGGCCCTTTCAATCAGCTGATAGGTGGGGTGCAGGGATTTTTAAGGCTTGATGAACCCTTTAAGAAAAGCTACTGTTATGGCAAACTTGATCGATTCTTGAATGACCTAGAAGGCCATTCAACTTCATGGCTGTTATGTAGTTCTACATTTCTTTTGCTATGGATGTGGCTTTTCATGGTGAAGTTTGCTGGATGTCTCCGGGAGCTGATTGATGCACTCACATTCAGAAAAAAACTAATTTCTAATGGGACCATCTCTTACATTGTTTGGTACCATAGGGTAAATGTGACCCCATGCAGATTGCTTATGTAGTTGCTCCACACGATTATGTATTTTCTTATGAAGGTCCAAGTGACATATTGCACATGCTCTTTTTTAGCTTCTAGCTGTATAACCATAAATTATGGTGGGTCACTATGACCCATGGTACTGTTTGTGTAATAGGGCAATATTTCTATTCTGATCATAAAAACCTTTAAGGTTTACTCTGATGATTCAATGCTGTCCATAATTTCCACATGGACAAATCAAAAAATGTAATAATTAGTGTAAAGAACAAAAGTTGATAATAAAACAGTAGTTCACTGGATAGAATTCCAAATGTGAAAATTGTACATTTCTGTTACTCCACACATTACAATGTTTGATGTAAATGTCAATTTCTGTACGTGTTTATTAAAATATCTTGACATTAAAAAAGGTCAAAGGACGACTGATTTACTTAAGTAAATCCTGACCAAAATACATGTACAGCAATACAAAATTTGGTGGTGAGGTCATATTGATCCCATTGTACCACTAGTGATTTTCTTTTATGGTACCAGACAAGGGTTAAGATTTTTCTTTAGAAAAAAAAAAAAAATAAGCTGGCCATCCGACTCTCCCAATAATTCTTATTGGCACAGGAAGTAGACATTAAGGCTGCTGTATGGATGGTCCATGCACTAAAGAATTTTTTTTATATATCCGATTCCAGTTGGATCAGGTTTGGCATGTAACAGCTGTTTAGCTTGGTAGAAAACATTTTTTCTTTAGAACCTGAAAAGCCACTATTTTGGTAGCGATCAAAATTAATTGGCTACCATGTTCCTTCTTAAATAACAGTTCTGCATGAGCATATATTGCTCTACTCTCTGCACCCTGTTAGTATGACCTGCAAGGAATTCCACTCTGATACTACAGGCGGCGGTGCGTCTTAATACATGCTACTTTATTAGTTTTGTTTTTTTAGTCAAAGCTTTCTCATTTTGTCTCTTGTTTATATAAGTTGGAATTGACTGATCACTATAAATGACATGACTAGGATGCCTCCTCAGAACAGGAACATGCATGATTTGCTTTGTGTTTCAGAGTTTCTGCACCAGAAGAAACCACATTTCATCTGCTCCACTTGTCCTTAATGAGAGAGTATATTGACTATGAATTTTCATCTGTAAGAGTAAGTGTTATCTATTGAATATGAGCTACCTTTAATGTCCTTCAAAGAATGCAATTCATGGCAGTGTTCTTCCTTTCAGGACAAGATATCATTTGAATATGATATAGAGAGAATAATTGATGACTGGATTTTGATGGGATTTCTTGTGGGCAATGATTTTATTCCTCATCTACCTCATTTGCACATTAACCATGATGCACTGCCTCTATTGTATAGAACATACAGGAGTGTCTTACCAGAGCTTGGAGGTAACTATACTGTATGGTGTACTGGGTTGTTAATCTTCATCTTTCGCTGCCACAGTGTTTCTGAACAATTTTGACACTGTTTAAATGCACACATTAGACTGAAATCATAAAGTCAAAAAAACTTTTTCTAACCAGCACCCATATATTTTCTGGAAGTACCCAACATGCCCTTTGCAAAATTTACACTCCTCTCTTTACACTTGTGAACCACTCTGTAAAACTTTCCATCGACTTGTTTTAAGTCTGATCCAAGCAGATCCTGATATGGTCATTATCTTCTAAACAAAGTTCTAGATGAGCAGAGTTCATGCAAGATAGCTGTGTCTACCTGCCGATATATTTACCAGAACAAAACAGACCAAAAATATCTGTAATCCAGATGCTGTTAGTGATCCAAGTCATGGATTTGACAGATGGTCATGTAAGGCTTAGGACACCAATTGATGAGCAACTTCTCCTCTTCTACTTTTCTCATTAGAAGAAAACCCTGAATGTGACAGTCGGGAGCACACATGCTCTAAGGGTCTATTCATACCTGGCAAATGTATTGCAGGTATTTATCTCTGAAAAGCTCCTGTCCCTTCCATCTACCCCCTTCCTGAGTCACTGCATACTGTACAGGGATCAGATCACAATCAGGGGGTGTTTTCACGGCATATTTGCGGGGCGTACTTCGGTGTATAATTGCGCCAAAGTATGTCCCACAAAAACGGTAAAATCATTTAACTACAGCTCTCAGTGAGTGCTGCGTAAAATCATCATCATTGTTAGGCGACGATGATTTTATGATCCTATTTCTCGTAAAATAGGTAATAAGAGGCAGAAAGCTACCTCATGTTGAAAGTACGTGCTTACAAGCGTGTACTTTGAACAGCGCTAACCTGTGCAATACAGTTTGTGAACGTACCCTAACAGGCCATAATCTTTCACCATGCCATCACTTGCTGCACCCCTTCTGCCTTACACGGACATAGAACTATAAAGTAAAGATTTTCTTCTGGCTTCCCAACTTCAGCTGAGAGCTACACTACAATTTTACATATGAGTTGATCCACATGTCATCTAAAAGCTAAGAATTTGTGTTTTAATATGATCTAAAAATCATTCCTAGTCTCTAGTTCTTATACAGGCACTTCCCGAGTTGCAAACCTCATAAGACTAGTACTTAAGATCTGAGGCTAATGTTGGGCATGACCCAGAGCGTGACGTTAGAGCATACCCCCATTTACTTAAGCCCCAGGCGCACTGGCTCTCCCACACTCCTTTATGGGCATTGCCTGCCATAGGTTGCAGCTACTTGGTTGTGTGCCACTGGATGGTCTTCCTTCCAGATGTGATAGGAAGAAATCCAAACAAGGTGGAAACGTGGCACATATAGATCTGGATTTAAATCTTTGCCATTTGCACTTGATTGTTGCACCATGGAAAGTTACTATACCTGTTACTCTACATGCTTGCTGTAAATAAATGATATACATTTTATGAATTCAAGATGAGATGTGCTGTGGATTTACTGAAGCCTTTTATGGAAACAAGAAATCTTCCTACTGGCACTCCCCACACTCAGCAATGTGTGTAGTACCAATACTATTTCCTTGAGTGACAAAGTGAGCTGAAATCTTCTGAACAAGGGCACAGACAGCAAAACAAGTGTTACAGGGGTGATAATGATTCCTAGTACCATCTAAGTCACAGGTGTCAAACTGCGGCCCTCCAGCTGTTGGGGAAACTACAACTCCCATCATGCATTTGTATAATCTATAACCGTGGGCATCATGGGAGTTGTAGTTTCCCAACAGCTGGAGGGCCGCAGTTTGACACCCCTGATCTAAGTCTTAAAAAAAAAAAAAAAAAAAAAAAAGTGTTCCAATTTATATACAAATTATCATATCTGTAATGACAGTATAAATATGCACTTTTGCAATTAGTTTGTATTTCCTAAATAGTTTTAGTATAGCAGCTATTGGCTAATCTGTAAGTGTTTAGAGCTAATTGTGAAGCCTGGGGTTGGGCCACGCCCAATTTGCTGTGATTTGCTGACTGCATTTATTTCAACCACTAGTCAGGATTGACTGTCCTGTGGTCACTGCCCTCTGAGCTGTGTGGAAAAGGCTGCCTGTACTCCTCTCACAGTGATGGCTCTAATGTAAAGGAACTGGGCAATTACTGAGTCTCTTTAGATGCCAGATTCCCTCCCCCCACCCATATAACACACCCTTATACACTGTGCCTGCTAACAGAGGCAGAGTGCATTGCTCTCATTTGTTTCATCATTTCAGGCTGTGTTTATAACTGTTAACACCAATACAGGTGTTCTAGTTACAAGGATTGCTTGTGGAGCCTGGGAGCGAGGTGACACACACAGCTCTCCAGGCATGAGAACTGACCACTGCAGGAAGTGTGGAGAGCTGTGACATCCTCTCCCTTCCCCTGCTCACACAGAATAAAGAAGCAGGAACAGGGATTGGGTGTGATTATGTCACCACTCTTCAGTGAGGGAAGACAAGTCTACTGGGAGGAGAGACCCACCCCTGGATATTAAAATGTGAGCTAGTGAAAAAGCTCATTGAGAAAACCCCTTTAAGAACAAACCTATAAAACCTATGTTTCTAACCTGGGGACTGCCTGTTTTGTGTCATGACCTGTTGCATACTTCCTTGGCAGTAAATGGGTTGTCCATTTTTTAATGTACTGTTACATCTTATATATTTCATGAGAATCTTCCTGTCCTGTTTACTTTATATACAGTATAAAGCCTTGTGTTTGGTGGTGGTCAGCTGCTTATCTGCATGTTTTACAGCTGTCTGCTCAGGAGAGAGCAATATGCTTTAGAATGTATTCCTTTCTCTCTGGGGTTCTTTATGAAAAAGCAGGGCTGATAAGATGAGACGCATTCTGACAGGTCCTCTTTAGTACTCTCCCCATAACATACAGGTACTGTTGTGGATTAAATGGAATAAAAGTACAATAAGTTTAGTCTAAGCTTCTGAAGTTATGGCGTTTAAACCTCTTTCTACTGTGAAATGTTTTATGCTTTTTTTTTTTTCTATTTTAGGCTACATAAATGAGAATGGCTATTTGAACTTGGTTCACTTTGAAAAATATCTTGCTAAACTTTCAGCTGTGAGTTGGTTTCTTTTTTTTTTAATGGAGTTGAGGAAATTAAGTTACAATGTAGAATTGAATTTGGAGATTATTGTGAGCATGTCGGTATTATTTATGAATCGTATGGGGGGTGCAGAATATCTGTTCAACACTGACCAGTTCACAGATGCCATATATTTCTGGTTTTCGAAGACTTGGGTTATTCATATTGGTAACAGAAGACAAGGGAACAATTGTCAATGTATTAATTTCACTTGGGTGCTAATGCAGTCCGAATTAATCAACCAGTAAGTCGCCCTAACAAATGTATTGAATGGGTTCCTAATTATAATTTATTACTAGTAAACAGCTTAAAACATTACTTTTAAGGGGGAAAATAGGAAAAAAAAAAGTTAGTGATGAAGTGTAGTTTTTATTGGTACCATTAAGGGATAGATGCGACTTTTTGATCACTTTTTTTTATTCCAAACTTTTTGAGGATATGAAATGACCAAAAAAACCACAATTTTGGCTTTTGGAATTTTTTTTCTTCTATGGTGTTCAACATATGGGATAATTGATGGTATAGTTTAATAGATTGAACTTTTACAGACGCAGTGATACCAAATATGTGTAACTTTTTTATTTTATTTGTAAAACGGCAAAAGGGGATGATTTTAACTTTAAGTTTTATTTTTATTTTTTTTTTTTTTTACTTTGTCCCCCTAGGGTACTTCACCACTAGGGGGAACACTTCCTTATCATATATACAGCAGAACTGCTGTAAATGGGATTTTCACTCATTACTTATTACACCCTGGGTGCAGGGTGTAATAGGTGTACATACATGGTACATTCATGGCATGTTAAAGCCTGTATTAGGCTTCCCGCTGCCATGACAACTTATTGTCTCCCTGAAATTACATTGCGGGGGGGGTTGATCAGACAGAGGAGCGGTGCGTAGCATTGCTCCTCATACAGCTGCATGGCGCAACATCTAAAGTTTTAATTGCAGGGTTGGAGCCGGCCTCATCCCTGCGTCTAGCAGTGCTGTACGGAGCGCGGCCACCGGCTCCATCCCTGCAGCCTGAATGCGGTCGCCCGAATACAACTTCTTGATTGCGGCCGCTGGCTGTACTTAGCACGGCTGCACTGAGCTGCCGCTCTGAGCGGCAGCTCAGTGCAGCCACGCTAAGTACTGCCGGCGGCCGCATTAAAAAATTTATATGCGAACTATAAGACACACCCCTGTTTTCCCCCCAAATTTGGAGGTAAAAAAAAGTGCGTCTTGTAGTCTGAAAAATACGGTAAATATATTGCTTTTTCATTGTATTTTTTACCACATCTGGTCTGTCAGTGTTTTATGTATAAAACTTCTGGTTTTGCCATCAAAAAGTGCAGGGAATCTGATGACACATCCCTTATGTAGACCTTACTGTACAGATGTATAGACTAGTGGATTGAAAATGCACAAAATTAACTTTTTGTGTATGTTACATAGGTTAAATTTGAAGGTGTGTTCCCAGCTCAGACATTTATGGTATATTGACAAGATGTGTCTGAGAGGTGTGGGTCCCATTTCTTGGACCTGCACCTGTCTGGAAAATGAGCCCCTGTACAAGTTACATAAATTGTAAGGTCAAAAAAAGACAGACTTGCATCAAGTTCAGCCTATTGTGCTGTAGTGTTGATCCAGAGAAAGCAAAAAACCCCATGAAATAGAAGCCAATTATCCTCATTTTAGGAAAAAAATTCCCCCTGACTCCAATCTGGCAATCGGAATAAATCCCTGGATCAACGACTCCTCTCCAGAATCCTAGTCACTATAACTTGTAATATTATTACACTCTAGAAATGCATCCAGACCCATTTGAACTCTGTTATTGAATTCACCATGACCAGTTCATCTGGCAGAGAGTTCTACAGTCTCACTGCTCTTACAGTAAAGACTCCCTTTCTATGTTTATGTAGAAACCACCTTTCCTCTTAGCGTTTACGAGATGCCCCCTGGTTCTGGATACAGTCCTGTGTATAAATAGATCTTGAGATCTCTTTATTAACCTTTATATATTTATACATATTTATAATGTCCCCCCAAAGCTGTCTTTGCTCTGAACTAAACTAAATAACCCTAATTTTTCTAATCTTTCTGGGTATTGCAGTCCACCCAGTCCTTTTCTTATTTTTGTTGCTTGCCTTTGAACCTGTTTAAGCTCTACAATGTCTTTCCTGTGCACTGGTGCCCACAAATATTCCATGTGTGGTCTAACCAGTGACTTGTATAATAAGAGAATGATGCTCTCATCATGTGCATCTATGCCCCTTTTAGTACATTATTTGCCTTGGCTGCTGCTGCCTGACACTGGCTGCTACAATTAAATTTACTGTCTACCAGGATTCCCAAGTCCTTCTCCATGTCACTTTTACCCAGTGTTTTTCCATTTAACATGTAATCATGTAATGGATTTTTCCTCCCCATGTGCATAACCTTGCATTTATCAGTGTTAAACCTCATCTGCCACTTCTCTGCCCAGGCCTCCAATTTATCCAGATCCCTTTGCAATAAAACATTATCCTCTATTGTGTTGATTACTTTACAGAGCTTAATATCATCTGCAGAGATCAATATTCTATTGTGCAATCCATGTGTAAGACCATTTATGAAAATATTAAAGAGGATTGGGCCCAATACTGAGCCCTGTGGTACCCCACTAGTAACTGATCCAGTCGGAGTATGCACCGTTAATCACCACTCTTTGTTTCCTATCTCTGAGCCAGTTGCTTACCCACTTGCACACATTTTCCTCCAGTCCAAGCATTCTCTTTTTACTTACCAACCTTTTGTGTGGCACAGTATCAAATGCCTTTGAAAAATCCAGATATATAACATCCAATGCCTCACGCCGATCCAGTCTAGAACTAACTCCCTCATAGAATCTGATGAGATCCTTCATAAACCCATGCTGGAACGGCGTTCTAGATTTATTTTCAGTGAGATAGTCCAGGATAGCATCTCTGAGAAATCCTTCAAACATTTTGCCCACAACAGAGGTTAAAGGGGTTGTCTCACTACCTCGATTCATCTTACCTCTGTCCTGTTTTCTTGGTTTCATTTTCAATTCAGGGGCTCGTTTACTGGCTTCTACTAGGCTGCAGTAGAATCCAGGTCTGTAGCTATAGCAACCAGTGCTGGCAGCCTATCAGGAGAGATCAAACAGGTCTGTAGCTATAGCGACCTGAGGAGCTGATGCAGCACATACAGGGGATATCTCAGAATAGGTAGGACACTATTAATGGACATATTGCAAAATGACTTGTTTTTGCAAGATCTTTAACATAAAAAGCAATCCTTGTAGTGAGACAACCCCTTTAAACTTACCGTCCTATAGTTTCCAGGATCACTTTTTGACCCCTTTGTGAATATTGACACCACATTTGCTATGCGCCAGTCCTTTGGGACATACCCCCTTATTATACAGTCCATACATTTTAAGAATAGAGGCCTTTCTATTACATATTTCCCTTAGGACACAGAGGTGTATACCATTAGGACCTGGTGATTTTTCTCTATTTTAATCTTCTTAAGGCGGAGCTGCACTTCTTCCTGTGTTAGACAAGAAACATTTAAAGTGGAGTTTACCTCTGACCATCAACAGATAATTTTACTAAGTAAATACAGTGTATACACTTATCTGACAAATTTGCAATGGGAACTACAGCAGCAGTAAGAATGTTATTAATACTTAAGATATGTTCCATATCCTGTCAATATATCATAAAGGGGTTTCCCATGTCATTCAAGTATGCCCCCCCTCGAACTTCCCTTTGTAGAATGGAGAGGTGGCTGCGCATGTGTTCAACTTTTTGTTCTATGAGAGTTCAAAGTACAGCCAAGCGAGTGTTGTCAGACGATTGCAGAGCTCCCATTGTAACGAGCAAAGACAGCCAACCATGCGTAGCCATCCTTCCATTCTGTGCACTGGAGTTCGGGGACTCGTTCTCGAGATTGGTGTGGGTCTTAGAGGCTGAAGAGATGGGGATGATCTTTTTAAGGTGTAAAAAAATGAAAGGTGGTATTGCCTCTCAACCTTTTATTATATGCTCTGCTGGGACATCCTGACATCACAGAGACCGGACTCCGACTTAACTTCCTGCTCTACAAATCAGAGCAGAAAGCCGCTAACGAGCATCTCTGCTCTGGTGGACCCAGTCCTTTCATGTAAAACGCATTACCATGTGACTGCTGCCACAGAGTAAATTAGCAGTCAACAGCTCCCATCAAAAGGTATGGTGTCTGATCTGATACCCCTTTTAATTTTCTAGATAAGAAAACACTATGCAAAATGGTATTTATCATAAAAACCTATTTAATAGCTTCCCATATATCTAGTTACCATTTATCTTCATACAGTTGTTCTTACCTGTTTCCATCACATCATTTATTTGCAGTTTGACCGGGAGCATTTCAATGAAATATTTGTTGACCTAAAATGGTTTGAAAGCAAAGTTGGCAATAAATACCTCAATGAAGCTGCAGGCCAAGCTGCTGAGGAAGCTCAGAATTGTAAGAAAAAGAAGAGCAAGGTGAGTGCCTTGTCCACAAGACGTAATACAGGAACTACTGCGTTCCTGTGTTTTTAGGACGAAATGTGACTGATAGGCCAGTGTATGAGATTAATGATCTGACTGCTAGTCATGTAGTCAGGCTTAGTGTTTGCTATATACAGGCAGTCCCCGACTTACATCGTTCCGACTTGCATACGTCCCCTAGTTACAAACGGAGACTTATGGGGCGTGGCTAACATTCTACACTGAGTCACGCCCCATGATAATCAAGTGCCAGCATGCCACAGCTGCACATGAGGTACAGAAAGTTAGGTGAAATCTTCTAAAAAAAGGGCACAGACAGGAAAACAAATGTAAAAACTGTTCCCTGTACTATCCAAAACTAAAACAATTTTTTTTGCATTTAATAAATCTACCTGTTCCGACTTGCATACAATTTCAACTTAAGAACAAACCTGCAGTCCCTATCCCGTTTGTAACCCGGGGACTGCCTGTATTCTAGAGCATTTTACCAGTGGCTTATTTTACATCGTGATGTTTACTCAGATCTGGACTACTTGTAAATTAGAAGTAGTTAAACCTGTATTATTCATTATAAATGTCTGTTTTGAATAGAAATGATTTTCAAATTTTTCTTTTACTAGGGATTTGATGATGCACTTTGTATAGGCGCATTAGAAAAAGATGGAGAAGAAGAAGAAACTAAATGTAAGTATGCTTATCTTCTCTCTTCTCCTGGAGTATGAATGAGACTGAAGGAAATTTTCTGCCATGCTTCTAATTAAGAAAACGAGTTGGGCAAAAGTGGAAGATGAGTTTCTGGTATATGTGTCGTTTGATGGAAGACACTTTTTAAAACAAATGTTTCATCTTGTGGAGCTCATATGTTCAGTATAAGGGCTTGTTCACACGGCGTTTTGGATCCTTTTTACGGATCCGTTTTTCGCACTTGAAAAGCGCATCCGGAAAGCGGATCCGCAAAACGCAGCATTGGATACTTTATTTTGATCCGTTTTGAATGCTTTTTCGTATGCGTTTTACGCATCCGCTTTTCGGATGCGTTTTCTGAAGAGGGGGCTCTCTCTCTCTGTCTCAATCTGTCTCCCGCCCCCGGCTCCCATTCATTGTATCTGTCTGCTCCCATTCATTGTATGTCTCCCGCCCCTGCCTCCCATTCATTGTATTTGTCTGCTCCCATTCATTGTATGTCTCCCGCCCCCGGCTCCCATTCATTGTAATAGTCTGCTCCCATTCATTGTATGTCTCCCGCCCCAGCCTCCCATTCATTGTATTTGTCTGCTCCACATTCATTGTATGTCCCCGCCCCCGCCTCCCATTCATTGTATGTTCCCGCCCCCGCCTCCCATTCATTGTATTTGTTGCTCCCATTCCATTGAAATGTCCCCCCGCCCCCGCCTCCCATTCATTGTATGTCTCCCGCCCCCGCCTCCCATTCATTGTATTTGTCTGCTCCCATTCATTGTATGTTTTTCCCGCCCCCGCCCCCCACATTTTTATGTCTCCCGCCCCCCCCACCCATTCATTGTATTTGTCTGCTCCCATTCATTGTATGTCTCCCGCCCCCGCCTCCCATTCATTGTATTTGTCTGCTCCCATTCATTGTATGTCTCCTGCCCCCGCCTCCCATTCATTGTATTTGTCTGCTCCCATTCATTGTATGTCTCCCGCCCCCGCCTCCCATTCATTGTATGTCTCCCGCCCCCGCCTCCCATTCATTGTATGTCTCCCGCCCCCAGCTCCCATTCATTGTTTGTCTCTGCCCCCGGCTCCTCCGCTGTCACCGCCGCCGCTGGGCCTCCTCCGCTATCACCGCCGGCCGAACGCCTCCTCCGCCGCCGCACACCTGCCGCCACCGCCGCTCACCTGCCGCCGCCGCACATCTGCCGTCGCCGCCGCCGCTCACCTGCGCTGCCGCCGCCGCCCACCGCTCACCTGCGCTTCCGCCGCCGCCCACCGCTCCCCTGCGCTGCCGCCGCCGCCCACCGCTCACCTGCGCTGCCGCCGCCGCCCAAACGCTCACCTGCGCTGCCGCCGCCGGCCCACCGCTCACCTGCGCTGCCGCCCACCGCTCACCTGCGCTGCGCTGCGCCCCCACCGCTCACCTGTGCGGGCCGCCATCACCGCGCTGCCCGCCGCTGGCTCACCTGCGCGCCTGCTGCCTCTCCAGCGACCCCCGTCCAGTCTCCCAGTGCGTTTTTTCGCATCCGCTTTCAGGATGCAAAGCGCAGTGATACGTGCCAGAGTGTGGAGGCTTTTGGACAAGTGCCAAAAGGGATTTCCATTATCTCCTATGGGCTTTCAGTTGCGTAAAACGCAATAAGAATTGAATGTCAATTCTTAAAGCGGATGCGAAAAGCGCAGTGCAGAAGAGCTCTCAAAGCGCATCGTGGGTCTCCCGTGGGAACGGCGATGCGCTTTTGCCATTCAACTCAATGTTAATCACACTGACAATTGTTAGATCCGTTTTGCGGATCCGTAAAACGGTTCCGTAAAACGGATCACAAAAACGCTGTGTGAACAAGCCCGAAGAGATGTAATTGATTGTCATGCACTACTTCACTTTTCTTTTGCACTAGTTTTTAACAATCTCCCCAATGTGCTTGAATAATATATGGAAATAACTAACTTTTTTCCTCCTCTGCTAAATGATGTATTTGCATTTGTGTCCATTTTTGTCTTAGGTTTAGACCAGAATGCAGATGAAGAAGATGATGATCTCTTTGAGACGGAGTTTAGACAGTATAAGAGATCATATTACATGTCAAAAATGGGAGTGGAGGTTGTTTCAGAGTAAGTATCTCCTAAGGCAACTCACAGAAAAAAGAGATAATAATAGGAATATAGAAAACCGTCTCACAGATCAAAAGAAAAATTCCTAAAACAATAATCTTTAATAGATATGCATTAAAATAATTATCCTTTATAACATAAAAATGGCCTCGCAATATAGCCACTATGCAAGTATGCAATTATATGTATAAAGTACCGGTGATATCAGTACCTAGATACAAAGCAAAGGGGACAATGTCTAGCTAATCACACCCAAAAAAGACATTGTACCAAAAAACCTATTAGCAGGGAGAAGTGCCCCTAAAAGAGGGAGGAAAAATATGGTCAAAAATGTATTCAAAAACTCACGGTTCTGAAGCTTGTCACAGAAAGACCCGTTGCCCCTTGGACCAGTATTTTACCATATAATAGAAAAGCACTATCGCTATCACTATACTAGTCCTATCCAGATAGAGCACTCGCCCCGAAAAGGATAATTATTTTAATGCATATCTATTAAAGATTATTGTTTTAGGAATCTATCTCCTAAGGCAGCCAACCTCAAGACTGAATGTTGACATATTTTCCAATGGTAAATCCACACTGCATTTGAAGTGTACAATGGAGGTATGTCTCAGTATAACCACTGTGTAGCTGGTATCTGTCACCTGTACATTCCATACCTACACCAGGTATTACAAATTTGCCTAGTATAACCCTTTGCATTTTACGTGATCATCTTTCTCTACTCGCTCAGTCTGGTACTCGTCTTCCACACAGTCCTTAAACTGCTACCGCTTATCAAATATGTGTAAGAAGTCTCCAACATACACACTTCTCTCTAGCAGTCAAAAGGTTAAACACTTCATGGGAGGCTATAGATTGTTGGGATGTCACTGATTTTCACCTAGGGCCACATCCGCCTTCAAAAGGCTGTGATGTGGTAAATTGTTCTTTAAGGCGGTATAATAGCCATCTCCTTCTACCTCACTGAGCTTCCTACCTCGGAGGGAGACGACTGTATCTGGTTAGGGCTGTGGCACCACCTGTGAATTGAGGTGCATGTCAGAGGTCCGAATTTTTAAAATTTTTATTTGTTTAATCATTTATCTTTCAACTCAATATCTTTTGCATTTGTTTTTCTCCTGCATGTTCCTCATGTAAGTGAGTTTCTGGCCAGTCAAGCTGCATGTTATGTTCAGGCAATACAGTGGATTTTGCACTATTACTATCATGGAGTTCAGTCCTGGAGTTGGTAAGTAGCATTCTCCTTTCTCTCTCTCCATTATTTCCTTTATTTTTAACCTTGCCTGTAATATTTATAATGGACATTACATGCCAGTTTTTTTTTTGGGATGCATTCATGTCTTGTATAATTTAATCAAGTATTGCAGACTGCTCTCCAGACTACTATCCTTTCTTGTCGGTGCTATTATTTTTTCAACATTTCACTTTTTCAGCCATCGAGAGATTAGTTTCTTGTTTCTAGATTACACTTCGTCTTTAGAAAAGGTTATTCGGCTGCTCTCCCAATACTATGTGCTGAATACATTGCTTTGAAGTAAAAGACGATTATGTTAAGTACATTATAGAAGTGCGGTTGGACTGAATTGCTTGGAGTGATTTAAATCCCACAAGACTGGTCCAGTGTTTTGTTCTCTGACTTGTGGAAACAAAGGGGTAGAAAGATAAGAGTTAGTGGTTGTGTAACCTTTCCTAGGAGGCTGTGCTAGCACATCTCCGGTTATATACAATAGAAAATCAAAAGGCAGGTTCCCTCCTTATATTGAATTTTCCTTATTCAACTGTGGGTACATCTCAACAGGCTCAGAAAGACACTTTGATGGGTCACCTTCAGTGGCTTAAAGGGGTTGTCCATGTCCTAGGAAAAATTAATGCTCTTCTCCAACGGACAATTAAAACAATAAAATGTATATTAACCTACCTCCGGTTCCAGCTCTGGCTCCCCCTGGTCTTCTGTTTTACATTCCAGACAGTCACAAGCCTCTCATTTAAATCACCATTCAGAAGTGAACAGCTCCAAACGGTGATGTAAGGAAACACACACACTAGTCAGAGAAGTGCCCCTTCGGAAATTAATGTAAACATAAGACCAGGGGCTGAAGATTGGTGAGTAAGGTTTTTTTTTTTTTTTTTGTTTTTTTTGTTTCGATGGGGCCCCGGAAGCATATTAATTTTTTTAGCTCCTGGACAACCTCTCTAAATAGGAGTAGCTTAATTGGCTGTGTGCTCACTTTTTTTTTTTTTCCTCTTTAACTCCTTAACGACCGCCCGCCGACTTTAGACGTCGGCTGGTGCGGGTCGTAGACGTCGCTGCAGACTTCGGAGTTAGCGATGCCGCAGCTGCGCTGGGATCGGGGCTGTACTACACAGCCCTGATCCCAGAGCATCCCCTGCGAGCACCGGGAAGCGAAGGAAACCTCCGCAACCCGGTGCTTTAACCCTTTGATTGCGGCGGTGCATTACCGCAGCGCAATCAAAGGGTTTCCCCTGCTCTGTCGGGTGATCGGAACACCCGGTCACCCGACAGAGCTCGGGGAATGGCTGCACAGTCAGCCCTGGGGACCTAGAGTCTGTGTACTAAGCCAGTGACCAGGACGCACTGTGTGGTGTCCAGATCACTGCCTGTGTCAAAGTGACACAGATTAGAATGTATTAGCATATATGAATATGTGAATACATTACTAAGTGTTAATAAAATAAAAGTAAATATTTAATAAAAAATAATTGTGTATACACATTATACACACAAAAAACCCTACACATATTAGGTATCCACATGACCGTAATAACCTGTATAATTAATCCACCATTTTAAGTGTGAAATGTGACTGGTGTAAAAAAAACAAAAAAAAAAAATGTAAACTATTTTTTTTTTAAATTATGCAATTATTTATAAGTGAACTTAAAATATTCGTCTCAAATAAAACGAGGCCTCATAAAGCTGCGTAATTGAAAAAATAAAAAAGTTACAGCTGTTGAAACGCAAGGGGGCAAAAACTAAAAAATGTTCTGGTCATTAACTACTTTTCAGGCGTTCGGGTTAAGGGGTTAACATAATATTTTTGATTGACACGAATACACATCATGTCTGATACATAACTTACAAAGTTATATATGTCAATGAAACCACAAAACCTCATTTTCTTTATGAGATCACTAGACGGTTCATTTCACAATTCGTGGTTTTGAAACGGCTCTACCCTATCGTCTTCAGCAGCAAAGATCTCCTGCCTGTTTAGTTACAATTTTACAGTCATGACTCAATTCATTTCATTTTCACATGTTTTAGTGCCACAACTAGGAGTTCATTTTAATTAATAAGATTCCTTTAACCCACCAAAATATCTACAGATGGAACCTTGTCTTCTTTTGTCCACACTCGCAGCTTTTGCTGTTGCTAAACGGGCTCATGTGTGAATAAGATAATGAAATGTCAAAGATGAATGCCGATGGTTCCAGATATTAGCCGCACGGTTATATACTAGTTTGGGATCTACTTTCACCTTGCATTGATTGGCCAATGATAGGCAGTGTACCAGGGAAATATTGGTCCTTATTGCCCAACCACAACAGCCTGTCCTGCATTCACCTGCATGCTCTTCAGTGCTCTTTATACCATGCTCCCTATAACATCAGACCTTGTAAGCAGATTGTTTGTAATAATAAGGTCTTTAATCTGGATTTTAGGTATTACCCCTACCATTATGCACCATATCTGTCTGATATTTGTAATATCGGTCAGTTGAAGTTGATGTTTGATTTGGGGAAACCGTTCATGCCATTTGAGCAGCTGCTTGCTGTGCTTCCTGCTGCTAGTAAAGATTTGCTGCCTCAGGCTTATCAGGTAACCACAATAAGTATTGCTTAACACTTTTATATCCAGGCATTATGTTTTGTTGTTTTGCTTACAGGGAAATATCTTTTCTTTTTTGTAGAGTTTAATGACCAGTGAAGACTCTCCAATCATTGATTACTACCCACAGGATTTTAAGACTGACCTGAATGGGAAGCAGCAAGAGTGGGAAGCGGTGGTACTGATTCCTTTCATTGATGAGGCAAGTTATATATTATTATAAATTAAATACATTGTAAGCTCGTTATCTTGGACCGTTCCAGGGTCTCTTAGCTTACGGATCACCATCCTTTGGTAGAACGGTTATTGCATTCCAACACAAGGCTTCTTTTTACCACTGACCTCATCCAGCTTTATTACTCCAGCATATAGCAGCAAACAAATAAACAAAATAAACTCGTGGCCGTCTGGCCACTAACAGAACATGTAAAGTACCTTTCTACAATGTGGTCTGGTGCTAATGCCCAGCACCACCAATAGGCAGCAGTATTCATCAGTGCTCTTATACCAGTCTCTACTGATTTCAGGCGTCTCTCCAGCCTGGGAGAATCGGAGCCCTCTCAGCTCCGGCGTTGCTCCTCACTCCAGGTAGCCATCCAAACCCCTCTGGTATCTGGAGTAACAGGCTTTTAATAGACCATCAGACACCTGCCAAAAGCCTGTCCTGGAATGTGGGAACAGCCAGCCACCCAACGCTATAGCCGTTCCGGAAAAGCCAGCCTATACTGAGCCGCATAGTAGCTATTCTAGCAGCTTCTGCATGTGTCGATAACATAGTCACCCAATATAGCTGTTTTTTTCTTCTTTTTTTTTTCATCGAGACCAAGCCCTCGGTGACGCATCTCCTGCAGGTCTTCTGCTGTAAATCACGAAGTGGCAGGGGAATGCGACCACCTGAAGTTGCTCTGCATCTATCTCTATCTATCTATCTCTATCTATCTATCTATCTCCTATCTATCTATCTATCGATCTATCATATATATATGTATATATATGTATATATATATATATATATATATATATATATATATATATATATATATGTCGATGAAGTTTGTGTATCTGACAACCTATTCAATATGTTAATGGAGAACCAACATACGAGTTTTCCTGGTTTAGCAAAACTATTTATTCATTCACAGTGCCGGTAATTCACACCAAAGCTTAAAAATACTTGCAGTTAGTGTCCGTTATAATGTTGCCTTTCTCTTTCTTTGTCCGTTAACACGTATTGAATCCTATTAGTGGCTTGTAGCAAACTGACAGGCGGCATGTGCACACCTGTGTGCAACGTTTCAAGGGCACCATGTCCCCTTTGTCAAGCATGCATAGCACTTCCTCCTTGCTCTTAAGTAGGCACAGTTCCCACTGTTCACACCAGTATATTTCTAACGAATTCAACATAAAACTGCAGTTACTTATCTAATGTATTAAAAACAATGTAGCACAAGAGTTGTTACAGAAATAATTTCAGGTTCATGATCTCATTTAGCCCAATAGATGTCAGTGTGTTCAGCCTATGAAGCCAGGCTGCTTCCCTCTGTTGAAGACTTTTTTCCAAAGTGGCATCCTCGGAACCCACCTGTTCCAGAACGCACCACCACAGTTCAGACACTGCGTGGCCAGCATCCATAAAATGCTGCGCCTCCGTATTTTCACCAATTTTTTTGTTTGGTATATTCATCACTTATAGATTTAACTTCAGTACTCTTCTCTGTTTTTCTTTTTAAAAACGCTTAATGATGCACGATGTTCATTCAGTCTAATCTTAATGTTCCTGGATGTCTGATCAGAATACCCCATTCCACACGGGCATTACAGTAAATAAATTACAGCTGTACTGTCACAGGTGAGGTATCCCCGAATAGCCACTCTGGTGCCTTTTGATGAATGTGATATACAATCGCCTTTTATGATAGAATGGCAGTTTTAGCAATTTAAACAGGGTAATGTGCCTGATGTTTCAGGTGCTATACGCTCTTGTGTAGTTTTTGCTCGCCATGTCAGAACGAACCAGTGAATTACCTATGGTGTGTCCTTTTTTGAAAATGAATTGTGGCATATCTTTAAATATTTTACAAAAACGTATGTCACTGATCAATAGATGCCAATACTCCCTGATAACTGATCTGATCATGATACTATGTGCATCATGTATATCCACGAACAAAAATTTCTTCTGTTTTCTTTTTTAGGGGATAAATTTAGTTCCTATCCATTAACATCAACTCCATACCCACCTTTTCAAGTTCTTTTTGGTTATATTCCCCTATTCTCCTACCCCTAATAAATTGACTTTTAACTATACCTGGTAAAACCTGAGGTGCATGGCAACTATTCAGATGTAAAATATTGTTTGTTTTTATCCATCTGTTTGAAGTACAGAGTGGTATATCAACAGTCCCTGTCCACAGAATAAAGACATCATCGACGTATCTGTATCAGGCTTTAACCTGAGAAAAATCTCCCGAAGACTGTACATATTGCTTTTCAAAGTATGACATAAACACATTGGCAAACCTCGGTGCCCCAGGTGACCCCATCGAGTCCCCTGTAGCTGAAGAAAATTCCTTCTTTAAAGAAGTTTTGTCAAAATTATGTCCAATAAAGACATAAAAAATGACACGTCTGCATTGGTCAGAGTAGGGTCCTCGCAGAGAGCTTCCCTATGTGGGATATTTGTAAAGAGGGATTGAATATACAATGTATACATCATTGTGACATTATTACAATCAGTTGCTCCCAGATTTCTCAAAAAATGTCCTGTATCCTTAAGACGTTTTTTGTCTCGCTTTACAAGTGGCAAGTGGTTCCATCAATGAGCCCATGCCCAAACTATTGGGCGCCTGGGGGGTGCTTCTGCGGACTTCTGGACCTTAGATACTGTGTAAAGGATGGGAACTTGAGGTTGTTCTTGCGTCAGTGCCTTCCTAGTACTTTCTATAATAAATCCCTTCTCCTGGGCTTCATCCAGCAGTACTTTAATTTCTAACACAATTTCTTTGGATGGATCTTTAAGTGGACGATATACTGCACTTTCCGAAAGCTGCTTATCTACTTCATTCATACACTTCACAGTGTCCGTTATAACAGTTGCCCCCCACCCCCTTTTGTCTTTTTTTTAACCCCTTCACGACCCTGGGCATATCGCCGCGGACACCCGGCAGTAACCGCGCCGGCGGGTGGCTCTGCCAGCTGGCACTGTTTTACCCATCAGACACCGCGGCAAAGATGGCCGCGGCATCTGAATTAACGCCGATCGGTGCCGCGCACCGATCGGTGTGGTGATCGGCATCAGCGCAGCTATTCTGCGCCGATCCGATCACCAGGCATTGTGGTGGGGAGCCTTGTGAAGGCTCCCGTCACTTACTCTGGCCGGTTTGCCCCACTTCCCTCTGCAGACAGGAAGTGGGGAAACCGCCATCTTTGTACACCCTAATGCATTGCCTATGCAATGCATTAGGTTGTATTAACAATCGCGCCCCCTAGTGGTCAAGCACCAAAGGGGGACTAAATGTTACAGTAAAAAAAAAAAATAAAGTTTTAAAGTACAAAAAAAAAGTATTAAAAGTTCAAATCACCCCCTTTCCCCATTTTACAAATAAAATCATTAAAATAATAAAAAAGTTACACACATTTGATATCGCCGCGTCTGAAAAGGTCCGATCTATAAAAATATAACATCATTTATCCCATACGCTGAACACCGTAGAAGAAAAAAATTCCAAACGGCAAAATTGCGTTTTTTGGTAATTTTAAGTCACTCAAAAAATGGAATAAAAATGATCAAAAAAG
Source organism: Phyllomedusa bahiana (assembly GCA_025379985.1). Classification (NCBI taxonomy): domain Eukaryota; kingdom Metazoa; phylum Chordata; class Amphibia; order Anura; family Hylidae; genus Phyllomedusa; species Phyllomedusa bahiana. Next base: position 278,135 of record JAODAL010000110.1, read on the forward strand.
TCACATGCATTCCAAACTGCTAGCAATAAAAAGTACACTTCAGCCCGCAAAAAATGCCCCCTCACTGACGTCCGTAAGTGTTAGTACAAAAAAGTTATTGGTCGCACAAAATGGCGCCGTGGCGCAAATGTAAAAAATAGAAAATGTTTGGAATTTTTTTACGGTACCAAAACATAACGGAAACCCTACATGTTTGGTATTGCCGGATGTGTAACAACCTGTAGAATACAGATAGCACATTATATTTACCGAAGATTGAACGACATAAAAGCAAATCACCCAGAAACATGGCGAAAATAAGTTTTTTTTCACAATTTGTCCCACTTGGAATTTGTTTGCGGTTTCCCAGTATAATCTATAGTATAGTGAATAACACCATTAGAAAGTACATCTTGTCCCGCAAAATAAAAGCCCTCATGTGTCTATGTAGGTGGAAAAATAAAAAAGTTATGGCTTTCAGAAGGCGAGGAGGGAAAAACGAACGTTTCACAAAAAAAAAACCCGGGTCCTGAAGGGGTTAATTGTCACGGTTTTATCATTTTATAGCTCCATGATGGCTCTTCTTTCCTCTCTTGTCAGATTATGTTGTATAGTTTTTTTCCTTTTTCCCTACTTACTTGAAACTTCCGGCGTCACTAACTGTTGAAAAACTTCTAAAGCTGCACTGGAAATATCCGGGTCAAAATTACTTGTTTTTTCAATTTTTTGGGTATTGTTAATTCCATTTCTGCAATGTTGTTTCTGTTCTGCTGACTATAGAACAATTTAATTCTTACGGCTCTACAAAGTTTGTAAAAGTCCACTGTGAAATCGGACAAAGAGTTGGTTGATCATCCTGTGCCCTCGTTAATGTTCTAGGGGATATATTAATTTCCAATTGATTTAGGTCATTTTCTACGTTGCATTCTGAGGGTTGTCTTATGTTCTGTTTAGTGTTCCTTCCAGGGTTGTTTCCATGTCCCATTCATTCTTCTGTACTGCTGTCCTCCAAAAATTCCGCTTGTTTCTTTCTAAATTATCTTAAGTGCATTCTATCTGACTGTATTGCCTCCTCCGATTTTGAGGACCTGCTCTCCGTGGAGTACTTCATCTGATAACCCCTGTCTGTGCATCTTGATTTACTTCTTTCTTCTGCCCATGAATACACCCGACTATGTAGGTAGTTGCTTGTATCGCGCTCAAACTTCTTCAATTTGTTCTGTAGCAATTGTATTTTAAATTTCTCTATATTTTGTTTCTGATCTTGGCTAGTTTGTCCATGTTGCTCAGCTGTCACTTTCTTCTTATAATCCTCATCCGCTGTTCTAATTTCAGTTTTAACCATTTTGGTTGCTTGTTGTAGTAGATGTTGTATAGATATATCAGATCTATATAGAGTACCTATTACTAACTATACAACATCTATAACAAGCAATCGAAATGGTTAAAACTGAAATTAGAACAGCGGATGAGAATTATAAGAAGAAAGTGACAGCTGAGCAACATGGACAAACTAGCCAAGATCAGAAACCAAATATAGAGAAATTTTAAATACATTTGCTACAGAACAAATTAAAGAAGTTTGAGCGCGATACAAGCAACTACCTACATAGTCGGGAGTATTCATGGACGGACGAAGATGCACGAACGGGGTATTCAATTAAAAACATTTTTCTCTAATAGAATATTATAATGTGTGTGTGTGTGGTGTTTTTACATAAACAAAAAAAAAAAGTTGTGTTTTTAATTGAAGGTACACATTAAACAGGTTTTAACCTGGGGTAAAATCCCTTGCCCTGGTCGCTCACTTCTATGGGAATTCCAAATATAGCCAAGCGTACACACTTGGTTATATTTGGGAGCTCGAATCACTGCAGCAAACGACAAATCCCTATTCTAAAATATAACTTTTATTACATCTCTAAAAAAATAAGCTAAATAAACCTACTACCACACTACAGTTACTATCTCTAACCTAACCCTAAGGAAGATCAGGTAGTCGTCCCGAAAAAGACCGCCCCGATCACCGATGGCTGACCCTAGTGTCCATCCCACTATAGTAAATACCAAAGAATGTCCCATAATATGCAGGGCTAATCTTCTCATTTAGGGATGACAGAATAGTATTCCACCTCTAAGAGTCAGAAGTACAGGTGAACAGCTATAAGGGATTAATTTAGACGAGCCCTAATATCAAAGAGGCACCCGATACTATTATCCCTGACCACAATTTGAAATAGGTAACAGAGGTCAGATACTATGCTCCATTATTCATCATTATTTGAAGCGAGTAAAAGCACAATAGCAAAACTTTTCTCAAAAATCACTTTAGTGCTGTCCACAACAAATCACAGTACATATAATCCCTATCACATGGGTATGCTAGGAAAGCACATTATGGATAGATACGACCTTCATTCAGCATGTCCCCTTCTTAAGCCCCGACGCGTTTCCCCCTCCACGATATATGAGGGTTCATCAGGGGGATAAAAGAGATGTCCTGCTTGGTGATAGATAATAACCAGATAACTGCAGGCCTGGTATTTACTATAGTGGGATAGACACAGGGGTCAGCCATCGGTGATCGGGGCGTCCTTTTCGGGACGACTACCTGATCTTCCTTAGGGTTAGGCTAGGTTAGAGATAGAAATAGTAACTGTAGTGTGGTAGTAGGTTTATTTAGCTTATTTTTTAGAGATGTAATAAAAGTATATTTTAGAATAGGGATTTGTCGTTTGCTGCAGTGATTCTATTTTTCACAAATTCTAATTTTGTATTATTGGTTTTCTGTAGTTTTATATTTGGGAGCTCCCATAGAAGTGAGTGGAGAGGGTGGCCGCAAGCGCTGCCGTTTTCATTCACGTGCATGATTGGCTCGCAGCTAGCTGTTAGCAGCCAGTGCAGGGAATTTTGCCTCATGAACCTTTTAGTTTACAACCAATTTACACATACAGGTGTAATTTTGTGTCCTGTCCTTTTTTCCAAATACTGTAGGAAATGTGGAACAAATTGCCCCTAGCCTTGGAGAAGATTTACTTGTGCTAAATCATTTTGGAAAAATTTGCATTTGGATTTTTTACATTTTTTCCCCTATCCATTAATGCTATATTTAATATGGATGCTAATTTTGTTATAAATGCACAAGGCGCACTGAAGGTGAAAATAGAATAAATAACATTTGTGCACAAATCTCATATGGCCAACTGGGACGGAGAAGTAATCTCAGCATTTTCATTTCACGGCTTCTGGTTTGAGTCCAGATAGTTTATTTAGTATACCCAGTCTACTGCATCCTTCCTCCAATCACCTAAGGCAGGGAAAAGCTGGATGAGTGTTGGGGCATAAAATTATGAATTTGTGTTTGCAGACTCGATTGCTGGATGCCATGGATTCCTGCAACAGACGTTTGACGGAGGATGAAAAAATAAGAAACAGGCATAGCGAGTGCGTGATGTACTGGTATGACAAGGAGACCAAATTCAAGTACAATTCGCCATGGCCAGAGAAGTTTCAGAGCATTGAGTGTTGCCATGCAAGGTAAAGATATCTACAGAGTGGGGTGTCGAGATGAAAACCTCTCAGCCAAGACCAAAGTACCAGATCACTTTGTGCCAAAAACTATATTATAGGACACTCTAAATACAGTAGTATGACAGTTGCGGATCAAAGTGATTGTGTGGTTTGTTATAGTGCACTATGAAGACTGGGTGTTGAATTTGGATTTATTTGTTGGATTTCTAGTGATGTCATAACTTTCAATAAAATTTTCAGATTCACTTTTTTTTTTTATTTGGTCAGTATCTCTCCAGTAAGTATTAGTTTAGAATCTGTTCTGTATTGATAGCCTACATCACTAGAAATCCCTGAGCATCTCTCTATTTTGGCCTTCATTGTTTCCTTTTGTGTTGGATGTATGATGTTTTAAGGAAATCTTCTGTAGTCTTGTATGCTTGGTTTTATTCTCTGACATATCCTGGAAATCTGTTAGAAGCTAGTACTGTTGAAAAAGGTCCAGACTCTGAAACCCTCACTACAGGAGTGGTGTTCTGATTATGCTTAAAGGGGTTGTCTCACTACAAGGATTGCTTTTTATGTTAAAACTCTTGCAAAAACATGTCACTTTGCAATATATGTCCATTAACAGTGTCCTACCTCTTAGATTTCCCCTCTTGTATGGGCTGCATCAGCTCCTGTGGTCACTATAGCCGCAGACCTGTTTGATCTATCCTGATAGGCTGCTATAGCTACAGACCTGGCTTCTACTGCAGCCTAGTAGAAGCCAGTAAACACGACCCTGAATTCAAAATGAAACCAAGGAAACAGGACTGAGGTAACATGAATCAATGTCATGAGACAACCCCTTTAAGTATCTATTCTTTGGTGCACTTTCTCAGCTCTTTCTATCAAGTTGCAAAATTAAAGTTATTACAGCTTTTTTTTTCTTTCCACCATCCTGGAAAAAATTGTATCATTTAGTGGAATGCCATAACTTTTTGGATGGAAAACTATATAGTGTATATAAGTGTTCCGTTATACTATATATTTCTAACCAGAGCTGCTGCTTAACATACAGCTAAGTTTTCTAAAATGATTGTGTATTTGGGATCTCCGGTAGACTTGATGACAAAACTTTATCCAGTCTCATGTTATAGATTGCGGTACATGTAAGTTGTTTTTTTTTCCCTTTTAGGAGTAAGATTATTTCACTGGATGCTTGGCATGTTTCTATGGGCGACAACAAGATTACTAAAGTGAACAAGAGTGCATTATATTTCTGTGGATTTCCAACTCTAAAGCATATTAAGCACACAGTAAGTTCTGCTAGTAGTTGTTGAGATTTTTTTTCTTCTTTCTTTCTTTTTCTTTTCTTTTCTTTTTCTTTTCTTTTCTTTTTCTTTTCTTTCTTTCTTTTCTTTCATCACTCATTTCTTTCATCATTCATTTCTGTTTGGACTTCTGTTGTGCACTCCTAAATTCATTGGTCTTTAACAGTCTGGTTAGAATATCCCTTATCAAAAGCCTTTCATGACATAAGACTTTTATTGCACTGATCGTGATACTGTAAGTGGGGGGTGATGGTTATTTGACGTTAATGTGCTGTTATGGCCTACACTGACAACTTAGAGTATGCGTATAAGGTTACATGCTTTGCTGCTATGGGGGGCAGATCTTGAGTCACATTGTAAACCAGATGTCTGTGGGCTACTTTTTGGCTCTAACTTCATATCTCCGTGCAGCCACTGTTCAGGTTAATTGTTTATACAAACTACACTTGGCTGATTTGTGCACTGTGAAATGTCAATTTTCTACATCGCAGTGCCGGAGATTATAATTTCAGTTTACCTGATAATAGTGTCGACTGATTCCAGTAGCAACAATATAGCCCTCAATGAAAGAAGACCTGGTGTAACAGGATCAGTACAATGGGAAATGGTTTGTTTTTGTGGCTTGCTTGTCATAGTGGTTTATTAATGTGCTTTATTTATGTTTTGGTTATAGTTTTCTTTAAAGAAAGCAGGGGTTCAGGTTTTCCAACAAAGCAGCCGAGGAGAGAACATGATTTTAGATATTTTGGTAGATGAAGAATCGGAAGATAATGTAAGTTTTCAGTATGTAGATATCCATTTCATTATGGCACTATTGTAGTGTTTTTATTTCATGCTGCTTCTTTTTCATTGCTTTGTCCACAGGAAGTGGAAAACGTGGCCTCTGATGTGCTTGGGAAATCTGTGTTTGTTAATTGGCCTCACCTTGAAGAAGCCCGAGTTGTAGCAGTGTCAGATGGAGATATGAAGTATGTTATGTTAACGTATACCTCTTAAGTTCTTCTTTCTCCACTTGTCCCATATTACTCTAGAATCAGCAGCGCAGAGTGGACATGATTTCTCAGTGTTACTGAAAGGCACAGACAGGGATATTGATTGTGCTTTACTGTCTTACTTAATAATAATAAAAATCTTTATATAGCACCAACATATTCCGCAGCACTTTATAATGACTTCAGTATTTAAAGCTGTACTGCTCTGTAGCAGGCAGGGATATCGCATTTATTTTCACAAGGGGCCATATCCGTGTTATGATTGCCTTCAAAAGACTGTTGGTGGGTCTTGGTAATGGTAATGGCTAGGGGGCCTGAGTAGGGCTGTCAGAGCTGTGCCGCTGCCTGTGATTTACTGAACAGAGCACTGTGAAGGTGTGTGCCAGAGCTCCAAATTCAAAATGGCATTTCCTTCCTGTGCTGGGGTCACTGCCTCTGCGAAGCTCTGACTGCATCCTCTGGGGAAAGTGTCTGTCCGGTCCTTTTGCATCTGAACCTTGTCCGTCCCTGCTCGTTGTACATAACATGATGTGGCGGGCCAGATGCAGGCTTATGTTTTATACGTGCTCTATAGTGTCTTACATGTCGCTGCTGCTTTTGGGGGTGAGCAGAATCTCCTTTTCTTTGTTTTGTATAAGGGAGACATCATAGCAATTAGTCTACACTCACTTCAGAGCTGAGCTCAGGGAGAACTGACAATAAGATCTAGCTTGCTGAGAAGCAAAACTGCTGGAAAATGCAGATTACAAGTCCTATAATGGTTAGGTGTATGGCTATACTTTTAGCTACAGGTATAACACTTTAGTCACCTGAAACCACAGATGCTCTTAAAGCCACTTAAATGAATTCTCTATTGTTCATGTTCTTAAGTTGTTAGCATAGAATATTTAGAAGGGGATGGAGGTTCCTTACTCTGTGTATGTATTCTTTCACTTTTTTTTTAAGGTTTTATTTGGATGAACATCAAGGAACCCAAAAGCTGTACACTGGTGGGACAGTTCCACCTACAAAAATAGTTCATGTTGGTAACAAAGAGAGAAACAACTGGGTTAAAGACGTTCAAGGAGTACATGAGCAGTAAGTTTATAATGAAGGCCAATGTAACTACGAGTAATTCTCTTTCCCCCTTATATACATAGAAATTGAGCATTATGACATTTTCCTTGTTCCTTAAAGCTACCAGAGAAGAAAAGGAGTAGCGATTGGCGACACGTCAGTTGTTATATATGCACAGCTGCTTACCGGTCGTCGCTATCAGTTATCACAAAGTGGGGACGTGGTCCTAGAGAAGCAGTGGTCTAAGCAGGTTCTCCCTTTTGTGTATCAAGCTGTTGTAAAGGTGAGCGTTGCAGTAACTAACCTTCCCTATGTTAAATATCTGGGCACTGGATTGTTTGAAGAGAGGATCATTTTTTCTTTTCTTTATATCAGGACATTGTAGCTTTCGAATCTGGCTCATGTCATTTCAAGACGCTCGGTGAACTGTTTTCAACTGGAAGTGCAGTCTTCATGCTTGGCATTCCATATTATGGCTGCATGGGAGAGGTAAGGTTTTACCTAATCTGCTCTGACTGCTGGTAATTTGCTTTGTTAGACTTTGTAAGCATATGAGTTTCAAATGTTAAAAGAAGTTTTTCTATTCTTTCCAAACTTCAGGTGCAAGATTCATCTGATGTTCTCAGTGAGAACCGAATTCGTGTTCTATTTAGCATTACCTGTGAACCAGAGCTTGATGCCTTAATACAAAACCAGCATGTAAGTGGAGAGTGCACTTCCATAATATTAACACATAGCCACTGTTTTCACAAGCCTTTATAATTCATATGGCAGTTAGCTCCTTCAGAAGCCAGGCAATATAAACTTCCATACACATCAATAGAAATCAACCCTGATGTGTAAGATTCTACACACATTTGTTGCCGATATTTGTCCATACTTGATCTGTCTGATTTAAAAACTTAGGATACTTTTTAAACCCTCATTGTTAAAAACCCTGTTTAGCCATTTCTTAAAGGAGTTGTCCACCGTTTACGAAAATGAAAGCAGCAGCTTCCGTGCCCTAGTAAAATGAGAAAACGTATACTCGCCTTCTTCCAATTCCAGCACCGCTTCTTCCAGGTCTTCTGTGAACATGCTTTCACTCCTGAATGAGAATGTCACGCTGTAGCTACTGCAGTGCTCACATGCCACTAATTTCCATCACGATTCAGGAGTGGACAGCACTGTACGGTGATGTAAATAGAGGCACATGACTGCTACTACCAGTCGGTGGCTGCAGTAGTGATGTATTTGTTCAGAAGCGACATTGTGTCAACAGAAGACTGTTTCATTGGAATTAGGGCCCAGAGAAAGGTTGTTTCACAATATTTTATATACATAATATTTTTTTGCGTCCTACAATAGTTCAATCTAGTTTATACTATGCAGTAAAGCAATCTTTGTGTTTTTACATTACACCCGGCCTAGTCAGTCATAGATATCGGAATACAGGTGTAAATTGTGATTAAATGAGTTTCTATTTGTTGCAGAAATATTCCGTAAAATATAATCCTGGCTATGTCTTGGCTAGTCGCCTGGGAGTTAATGGATACCTTGTCTCAAGGTTCACGGGAAGTATTTTCATTGGCCGGGGCTCCAAGCGAAAGTGAGTATGAAATTGTTTTTCTTTACTAGATTCCGTTCAACAGTTATTTCATTTTTTCTTGTCATTGCACCTGCAACTGTTTTATCGAGGTCCATTCATTCACTTAGGAGACATGACAATTCAGTGAATTGCATGAAGTTACTGCAGCCTTTTTAGCTATTTGATTACAAAAACTTGCTTTTATTCAACATCATATGTTGGTATTCCTGTGTAATTTTTTTTACATTTTTTTTGCTACAGTTATAAAAATAGCACAGTAAAAGACTGATTTGAGGAAAAAGCATGTGTCAGTGAATGCACCACTTTGGATTCTAGACAGCCGTTACTAGAACCTGTCTTAGAACTAGCCACTTTTTAGTACATACACAGTTGAATCACATTATTATTGCCACCAGCTAATATTCAGAGTAACCACTGTGTACAGCATGGGCAGCAGCTAGATGGGCTGGGAGTGACTCAATAAGACCCTGGTAGGTTGTCACAGGTAATCTACAGTTGATTTCATGTCAGATAGTGAGAAAAACATGCATATGTGTCTTTTTTATATAGTGTATGTAGACTTCTGGTTTCAACTGTATGCTGACTGCACCCTACAGCTGCTTGAGGGTGCACAGGGGTGGCTCCATAGAGCAAACACAACGATAGAGGTAGTCCCTTAAATGCTCAATTGAGTTTAAGTCTGGAGAATTAGGGGGACAGGATAGTCCTAGGAAGTCTTGCTCATGCTCTTTCCACCAATGTTGGACATTTCTAGCCATGTCACATTATCTTCCCATCCACCCCAGGAAAGACAATCTGCATGTATAGGTGCAAGGCGGGATTTATACCCAAATTAGTTGAGAGCGCCTTCCACATGAGTGAGTGTGCCCAGAGAATGACACAGAAACACTCCTCAGACCATCACACTGTCACCCCCAGCTTATGTTCTTCCAGCACTGACTGAGAGTGTGTGTTCTCTGATGTTTTTCTCCTGACATGTCACGTCCATGTGTTTTGATGAAGCAGAAAACATGACTCCACAGAGAAGGCAACCCTCAGTCAGCAGAGATCCAATTCCAATAGAGTTGTGAAAATTGAAGCCTTTTCTGCAACTTTATTAGGTGCAGAGATCATTCATCTGCTTCGAGGCCCATGTGCAGTAGGATTTGCTGAACCGTTTTAGACTGGTGCTTTGTAGCTCCCTGGTTCATTTTGGCAGTGAGCTCCTCCACTGTAGCTTGTTGCTCTACCCTCGCATACCTCTGTAGCAGATGTTCTCCTTCTCGGAGCAATGGCACATGGTGTTCCACAGTTTCCATGTTGCCTTTAAGGCCCCATTCACACGGCTTATTGCCGGCGTAATTGCGGGATGGATTTCGCCCCGCAATTACGCCGGCAATAAGCCGTGCAGCAGGGCAGGGGGCCAGCAACTCGCCGGCTCCATAGACTGTCATTATCTACGGCACGTACACGGCGTAAATAATTCACGTCACTTTCTCCCCCCGCGCCGTATTCGTCGAGCGGGGAGGAGAGACGGAATCCATAGTTCTCTATGAGAACTGTGGATTACCGTAGTTACTGGGACGGATTGGAGCCATATTGCAGCGCAAATACGGCACGCAGTACGGCTCCAATCCACGCTCAAATAAGCTGTGTGAACATTGCCTAACGGTGGTGCCATTTGTTTACTTGTAATACCTTTTCACCACAGGAGCACGCGAACAATCCACAAACTGCGCAGTTTTAGAAATACCTCCACACTTGACCTGAAAGCCTGTCTGCAACTTTTAATGTCCTCTTTTACCCATGAAGGCAACATGGGTTATTTGAGCCTGTCACATACCTTTTACACCCACTAAGCTAGCTCATGACATGTTGACTTTCTTCATGAGCTATGCTCTGTCGACATTGAAAGTAGGACGTGGTCATAGTAATGTGATTCAACTGTCTATTTTGCAATCAATGAATTTAGAGAGGTATATTGATGCTGGCAGTTAGTGTGTTGTGTGGTCAAAAACATGCAGCAAAATCACATGCATTTTAAAGCAAATGGCTCCAGTTTCAAGCAGTTATTGCATACATGGTCCTTAGAGGCAAAACTCCCTCCCCCCTCCCTTTCCCCTGTCTTATCTTGTGCTTTGTGTTTACATCTACATTGGAGTTTCCATTCGGAGCCTCCATCAAAAGTAATAGAAATGTATGTTACCTAACACTGTACTACCAATAACCACAAAGCAAAACCACATTAATATGACCTTGTGAACTCAACCCCATTGAGCTGTTGTGGGAGCAGCTTGACCGTATGGTATGCAAAAAGTGCCCATCAATCCAATCCAACTTGTGGGAGGAGCTTCTGGAAGCTTGGGGTGAAATTTCTCCAGATTACCTCAGCTAATTAACAGCTAGAATGCCAAAGGTCTGCAATGCTGGAATTGCTGCAAAGGGAGCATTCTTTGACAAAAGCAAAGTTTGAAGTAGAAAATTATTATAAAAAAAAAAAAAAATCATCATTTCTAACCTTGCCAATGTCTGGACTATATTTCTATTCATTTTGCAACTCATTCGATAAAGTATGAGTTTTCAGGGAAAGCACAAAATTGTCTGGGTGACCCCATACGCACTAACTACCCAAACAGTTTACCTCTTTCAATTAAAGTTGGTGATTGTGGCTTATTTTAAAATTATGCACGTTATGGTCTATATAGTTTTATAGACTTTACTAATCTGTAATTTTTTTTTTTTTTTTTTTTTTTGTTAGAGTTGCGTTTTTTTTTTTTTTTAATACATTTTATGATTATTTTTTGTATGTCCACAAGTGATGACGTTCCCTTTGGAACACCATCTCTTACTACATCACACAATGCCGATAGGCGTGCTAACTGGTGCGCATGTCCAACAGATGATCTACTGGGCATGCAAACAAGTCCGCAGGCCTGCCAACGCTTCTACACTGTAGCTGCCCACAGCATTCCCCGAACAAAATGTCACACTATGCAAAGTAGTGTAACGATGCATTCCTGGAGGGTGGTGAGCAGCTATACACGAAGTGTACACTGATAGCCATTACCAGTTCACCCCATCCTTCATCGTCTTACCCACTGCACTGTCATTTAAAGGGAATGTGTCATCAGAAAATAACCTATTGTTTGACTCATGTTTTTATGTTACACATTTTTTTTTTTTAAATTAATTTTTAGTTGTTTTTGTTTCATTTTCAGTGTCACAGTCCGTACATATTTTTTTTAAAAATCCTAAGGGTATGTTCACATGGCGTAATTGCGGAGCATATTTCAGACCATAATTGCACTGCAATACACCCGAAATGCTCCACACAATTACGTTAATTCATAGCTCTCATAGAGCGCTATGAATCACGCTTGTCCTCCCCGACGTGTATTGAACGCACTTCTTCATGGTGTTTGTGTGGCGGGAATAATGGAGCAGAATGCCCCCACCCCAGCGCGTATTTCCCTATCAGAAGTAAACTCCAGGAGTATTGTGACGTGTACAGTATCTGCTGCAATATGCCGTGTGAACATAGCCTAAAAACTAATAGTCTGACACTTGTTCTGTAGAGAGAACTTTTCAGCAGTCTCCTTATCAACTCAGGCAGGATAGCGCAGATAGGTGACACCAATGTGTATAGATAACACAGGATCCACCCTTCACAATATGAGAAAGTCACAGCTTCCCATCTCCCCCTCCCTGCACACTGATTTCTTCCCAGGTTCAGGCAAGATGGTTGCCCCATAATAATTTTACAGACCACAGAATTAAAAAATATTCAATCACGAAATAAAATCACTTAGAAGAAAATAATATATATCTTGTTTTAATTAGTAAAAAAATATGTTGGTGACACATTCCCTTTAAGTAAAAGCATACATAGGATACAGAGGTCTATGCAATTGATATCACTACCAAAGTCACTGTAAAATGTATTTTATACTATTGTTTTATAGATTGAGAGTATATTTTTTAACACATTCTTGATGTATGTTAAGGCCATGTTCACACGGCTTATTTGGGCGTGGATTGGAGCCGTACTGTGCGCCGTATTTGCGCTGCAGTATGGCTCCAATCCGTCTCAGTCATTACGGTAATCCACAGTTCTCATAGAGAACTATGGATTCCGTCTCTTCTCCCCGCTCGGCGAATCCGCCGCGGGGGGAGAAAGTGACATGCACATAATTTACGGCGCGTACGCGCTGTAGAAAAGGACAGTCTATGGGGCCGGCGAGCTGGCGGCGCCCCGCTGCCGGCGTAATTGCGGGGCGAAATCCGTCCCCGCAATTACGCCGGCAATAAGCCGTGTGAACCAGGCCTTAAAGTGACCTCTGAAAGGGCTTGTCCCCACGGCAAGGTTTTCGGCTTTTAAATCTGTCTGTAAAGCGACTGTCAACCTTTTACATTGATTTAAATAGAAAATCTGTGTAGCAGTCCACACTGCACGGATTTTCTGACAGATTTTTTTTTACACTGCCAGCGTTCCTAAAAACTTAGAACATGTTCATTCTTCTGCCTGGTTTTCGGGCAGAACATGAACATGTGGGTGTAAAGGGGGACAGTTTGAATCCGTAATCCGCAGACAGAAGCCGTTCCCCCTATGTGCCAAAAAAAGACAAAATACTGGTTGAAAAATCCGACTGGAATTTTGTCTTTGCCGTGTGAACGCATCCAAAGTGTAGTGAAAATTCGGATATGCATTAAATATAACCACATGTTCGATGTCCTTTAGTCCGCATGGAGAACAAAAGGCAAATGTGGGCTTGAATTTGAAATTCAATAAGAAAAATGAAGAGGTTCCTGGCTATACGAAGAGAGTCGGTACTGAATGGACCTATTCTTCTGCTGTAGAGCAGCTTCTGGCTGAATATATTGAGAGGTAATAAATGCTACTGTATATAAAACAATTTCTTGTTCCTTTTGCTTCTAAGGTTGACTAATTTTTCACTCCGATGTTTGTACTCATTGTGGTAAATCAGGTTTTGGAACTCTGTTGGATTGTGTTTCAATTGGTAGGTTACTTATTATATACTAACAGATACCATGTCCCAGGACGATGACTGTAATAGAAAATGTGTTCAGTTAAGGGCAGCGTTCTTGTCCCATGACAATGACTGCAATCTACATATTGTAGTCATCCGCCAAACTGCTGAGTGCAGAGCACAGGGGAGTGAGTTTGAATGAGTCTCTTCCCACACACATGTACATACACGTTCTATTCACATCCTGCTGTACAGCGATTCGATGTGGGCGCTGGGTGGGAGTGTAGCAGGAGCCATTTTCTGCTACTCTGGTAAGTGGGAGGTGCAGCATAATTCCCCCTCCCACCTTAAAGGGGTTGTCTCGCTACAATGATTGGGTTTTAATTTAAAGATCTTTAAAAAACAAGCAGCTTTGCAATATATGTTCATTACAAATGTTCTACTGATTTTGAGCTAGCCCTGTTAGTATTACTACATCAGCTTCTCAGATCTCTATTAGTAGCCGACCTGTTGATCCTTATCTTACTGGCTGTCAGGTCTGAATGACTCATCACCTTTGAAGACAGGTCGGAGCAGAGAGCCCCTCCAGCACAGAATGCTTCTGTAGTGGAGGGAGGAGGAGGGAGGGGGGAGGGAGGACTCTGGCGTCTGTGTCCCAGCTGCCTGGATTAACCCTGTGTGTCCCTGCTTCCTCCTGCTCTCTACACAGATAGATGTGACAGCAGTGACCCTGTCTGTTACTATAATCATGATATGTCTTTGGAACTGTGACTATACTAATGCTATACAGATCAGGGGGCATGTGAATACTTTATGTTCTCCAGTATTAGTGAGACATCCTGAGTATAGTAACACTGCCCTTGTTGTTGCTGGAGATGTGGAGACTTGTAAGCTAAGCAGGGGATATAGGAACACATGCATCCCCTCTGCTCTATTAGCACACAGCTTCATATTCCTCTCTACACTCCTAGATCAGCCCTCTCCTGCAACAGACCTAGGCAGGCACACACAGGGTGAACTCTGAGAGCAAACCCCCTCCCCCCCTGTATAGAAGTTACGTAGCTGCCTGTGTGCTGATGGTAGGGGGAGCGGGAGCAGAAGAGACAGACAAGCTAGCACGCCCCTCAGTTCAACTTACCAGGGACACTGACAGGCTGAAAGCTCGTAATGAGACAACTCCTTTAACCCTCAGCTGGTGAATGCAGAACACATTGTCCTCTACAGTATAAACATACTAGGTGTCAAATTCTCCTCTGTTGGCCCACATACAGTGGGGAAAATAAGTATTTGATACACTGGCAATTTTCAAGTTTTCTCACCTACAAAGAATGGAGAGGTCTGTGATTTTTATCATAGGTACACTTCAAATGTGAGAGATCGAATCTGAAAAAAATTTCAAAAATCGCAGTATATAATTTCTAGATGATTTGCATTTTATTGCATGAAATATGTATTTGATACAATAGAAAAACAGAGCTTAATATTTGGTACAGAAACCTTAGATTATATTACAGGATGATTAATTTTGAGTATCATTACTAAGCATGCATCTGATTTACACATTGATCTTCTGTGATATAGGTATCCTGAGCTGTTTACATATATTTCAAAGAACAGCCAAGATGATGTGTTCTATGAAGATGACATCTGGCCAGGGGAAGAGGAGAATGGGTAAAACAATCTTAGCTGTGTGTGACTGCTGTGATGCTAGCTTTCCTTTGCTGTCGTGATATACAGTATGTTCTCCTTGTGTGCAGTGCAGAGAAAGTTCAAGAGATTATTTCCTGGCTGAGAGCTCATCCTGTTAGCCTGTTGTCCCGCTCATCATGTGATTTGCAGATCTTGGATTCTGCTATTGTGGAAAAAATTGAGGAGGAGGTTGCGAGGTGTAAGGTTAGGATCAAAAGCCTTCAGTTTATACTTGTTTTCCTTTCCCATAGTCAAATGCTTTACTGCGCTTTATAGCATTGCATTCCATCCTTACAACAGATGTGACAACTTCTGTCTAGCTGCTTGTTAAGTCATTCAATGTCTTGAAGTTAATTCTTGAGTTTTCTACAGACCAAGAAGAGCAATAAGAAGGTGCGCGTGACTGTGAAACCACACTTGCTTTTTCGGGTAATTTTTTTTTTTTTTTTTCATTAAGCATGTAATCTTTTTATATTTTATACCTTTCAGGCAAAAATTACATTTTTATCATTTGGTTTGTGATGTGAGTTAATAATGTTGCTATGCTTTAGCTATAAAGGTGTATGCATGCCAGTGTTGTAATAGTCAATAGCCTCCATTCGTGGGATTAGAAAGTAATTTGTCCATGGAATGTCTGGTAGATGAGTTCTATTCACTTCAGTAACAATTAGCTGAAGTACATAGCCAAAACATGGACAAAAGTTTTTCTAATCTTGGACAAGCCCTTTAAAGCTCCTAAATTAATTGTAATCCAGGTTACGCAGACTCCTCAATGGTAAGTTATGCATTACAGGCAGTCCCCGGGTAACGAATGGGTTTATGGGCTGTGGATTTGTTCTTAAGTTGAATTTTCTATGCAAGTCAGAACAGATATTTATTAAATGTAGCTCCAGCACAAAAGGTTTTATTTTAGTTTTGGGTAGTGCAGGGAAGAGTTTTTACATTTTTGTTTTCCTTTCTGTGCCCTTGTTGAGAAGATTTCACCTCATGTGCTGCTGTGGCATGCTGGAACTTGTCGTTCCATAGCTTCTGCTTTGAAAAATGGAACTACAAGTGCCAGCATGCCCCATAAGTCTCCGTTTCTAACTAGGGGACAGATGTAAGTCGGAATGGTGTAAGTCGAGGACTGCTTGTACTCCTTTCTACCATATTCACTATTCAGATGTTGATAATTGAAGGGAGAACCTATCACCAGAATTACTCTACTTTAATAAAAAAAAAAAAAAATCATTAACCTCCACTCCTCTAAAAGAGAAATGATTATCTTAATCTAACTTTAATGATTCTTTATAAATGCCATTTTGTTCTCCTTTCAGCCTCTTGAACAGCAGTTTGGCGTTGTTCCAGACAGAGATGCAGAGTTTCGGCTGTTTGACCGCGTTGTCAATGTGCGGGAGAGCTTTTCTGTCCCATTGGGGCTCCGTGGCACAGTTATTGGGATTAAAGGAGGTAATGAAATTGTTTTTAGACCAGTGGATTACACTGCACCTTTTACAACTAGTTTGTCTTGCCCAGTTTACAATATTTCTATAAATTTAAAAGCACAAATCTAATGTGACAAACTTAAATCCAATGAATTAGTAGCTTGTTTAGCGACCACAGTATTGATTTTGGCGTAAGATAAATTTTTTACCACATTCATGTGCTTGCAGCCGAAAGAGATGCTGATGTTTTACTTGAAGTTTTGTTTGATGAGGAGTTCCCTGGTGGCCTAATTATAAGGTACTCACTTGAAAACATTTATTCTGCTAATTTTTTTAGGAAATTACTACAAAAAACAAATTATTTCTCTTTATATGTTCTTTTAGATGTTCCCAGTCAAGAGGCTACCGTGTGCCAACAAGTGCCTTAATCAACCTTTCTCATGGTATTCGTACAGAAACTGGTATGCAAAAGTTGACCGCTGTAGTTAAACCACAACCAGCCATCAATCACCAGGGCTCTCACCCCTCTGAATTATCTGCAGGAGGATCACAAAAAGGACACTTGGGTGCCCTCAACCATTCCCCCCGCTCACTCTTCGTCCCTATGAAGGTTAGACCTTTTTACACTACTATCCAGCAAGTGGAATGGTATTTACTGGTGATTGCATATTATCTATTTTCTTAATGCAAATTTATACTTGTATCTATTAGAAATATTGGTTTCAATTGAGTAAAGCATACAGAAGGCCAGGGTAAGATTTTTTTTTTTTGTTTGTTTTTTGTTTTTTTTTAATGCTACAGTGTTCGTTCCACAATTCAGTCTTACATATTTCTTACATTTTAAAATATGCAAAACATAATTTTTATTAATGGTAATTTAGTTAACAAAAATGATTTGTCTGTTCTTATTTTGCCATTTTCGGATTTACTTTTGACTCCCTCCTAGAATGTCCACATCATGTGTCCAGTGCTGGAGATCACACATGCTCACATGATGATCCTCTTGTGGGGTGTGAAATTAAAAAAAAAATCAAAAGACAAGAGAACTTTATTTAAAAACTACAATAAAACGTAAACCTAGTTGGTATAACCATCCTTATAAAAAAAAAAAAAAAATCTCCAGTAAAGAAAGAAAATTAAAACACCTCGAACTGCTGATAATTGGTTCTCACCTACCAAATTAATGGAATAAAGGTGATACAAAAGTTGTATGTACCCGACACGTGGTAACAATGAAAACTACTGCTTGTCCCATAAAAAACATGCTGTCCTGTGTTTGTTTTTCATTAATATAAACATTTTTTCTTCAGTAGTACAACAGAATAAAAACTACATAACCTCTACAACCAAATTAAGATCTCCAAAAACTTTTGTTTTGTAAAATACATAGAATATATAATAAAGAAGTATTACACACTGACATAAGATGTGCAGCTATCAGTAGTTTACATGAGGCTATGCAATGGCTTCACAAAGTGTATAAAAGTTCACAAAGTAAGACATAATTGCACACACTAAAAGGTGGCCATACAGGATGATAGTAGTAACAATACATATAGTGACCATAAGTATCATTTTTTTTTAATAAAAAGTCTACTTGACAAATGGTAAATCTTACTTTCATTTTCTGTTCTGTGTTTAAAGCATCCAAATGAAAAGCAGCAATTTCAGGGAAATGTGAGCTCTCCACAGAAAGGTGGCTTCTCCTCTGGACACCAGAAGCAGAAGGCAAGTCTATTTCAGTTGTTTCTCCAGTATATTCTTGTTGACTTCGTAAGTACTGAAATGATCCCAATTCAATTACTATTGATGTCCAGCTACTGTAGTCTCGGGTCTGGATCAACTTTTTTTGGTTATGGGTATGTTCATACGATGCGATATGACGTTACCGTATTTGCAGGGCGTACTCTGGGCACATTGTAGCTCAATTACACCCCGAAGTACGCCTTGCAAATATGCCATGTGAAGATACCCTATCAGTTCGATTTACCTTTTGACGCTCCAATTATGGCCTGTCATTGAGTATTTTTTCCCATTGGTACACTGATGTGCTATAGGTAAAAAGTTTATTTTTTCGGCTCGCCTAATTTGATGGTGCACGTAGTCCACAGGGCTCTCGTATCCTTAAGAAAATAGCAGAAAAAATATATCTTCAGATGAAGTATATGATTCAGCAGCACCTCCACAGCTTCTTATAATATAAAAAAATATCTAAAAATTTTATTTTCCATTGCTTTAAAAACCTAAAAAGTCACGACATATAGTGAAAACACAATGACTCCTTCCCTCAGCTTAGGTGTAGCTAATCATAGCTATTAATCATTTTATACTGATCTGCTGTTTTGAGGGAAAGCGAGAATTACTATAAAAACATAGAAGGTTGGTGGCAGAAAAAGCCTCCATGGACCATATAGTCTGCCCTTTATACGGTTTCCATTGTATTTTTATCCTAGGATAGATATTTATTCCATGCAGGTTTACATTCACTGTCTTGATTTTCAAAATATATTTTGTAGTTGTTTATTTCAAACCTATGCTACTCTTTTAATAAAGTAATATTTCCTGAAATTGATTCAGATCTTACTCCTGACTACTTTTTGTGCCTTGTGTTTAGCTTCATCAAATCTTTACTGATAAGTTTTGTGCTTTAGACCTCTTACTATTTTTTGTAGCCTATCTTTCGATCCATTCCATATTCTCAGTTTCTTTAAAGGTTAGGTTTCCAGAACTGAACCCAGTTTTCCAGATGAGGTCTTTGCGCTCTGTACAGTGGGATCACATTGTTACTCTGCATAGAGGAATTATATATATACTATAATGTAAAGCAGTGCCATTTTTGATGATGACTGGGTTTACACCATGTTAGTAGCTATGTTCTAGATATCTGATACTACAAAGTACCCACAGCAGCCCCATAAAGATTAATAGAACAAACTTGGTCCTCTGTGGGCTACGTTTGCTCTGTTTCCAGGCGGTATACGCTTTTCCTGTGGGACTCAAAAACGTGGTAGACTATGCTATTGAGTCCCACAGGAAAAGCGTGTACTGGATGGAAATAGAACAAACGAACACACAGTGGTCTACATTTGCTCTATTAATCCCTTAATGCAAAAATTTGGATTTCTGTGCTCACCGTAAAATACTTTTCTCGTCTGATTCAGTGGGGGACACGGCACCCTCGTCTAGGAGGCTAACACTAGGTGGGACCAAACGTGTTGGCTTTGCCCAAACAGACTATACCCCTCCTCCAGACACCAGTCTTTGCAGACCCAGGAAGCCAAATCATGAGGCCACAGAACCCATGAAGCGCCGACCGTTCGAGTGTCATGAACGGTGACCCGGATGGGAGAGGTTTATCCCTGGACCACATACTTCCAAGATTGCAGACTGAATTCTGATCTCCATGCGTACCCCCTGGAATGACCAAAAGGGAATTGGAGCGCCTGATTAATTCAGTGGCGGTGAAGATCTAAACGGCCCTGACAACATCTCAACAAATTAGAGACCCTTCCTGAGCATGCAAAGGAGAGGGGCAAAATAAGGATTCGCACTCTATCCTCATTAAGGTGGACTGTGGATACCACCTTAGGAAGAGAATTACAATGGCATTCAAACAAGACTCAAGCTCCATGGCTGGATCACGCTACAAGCAGGTGGCGCGGAACAATCAACCCCCTGCAAAACAAGTCCTTTCCTGAGGACGGGAGTGGGGTGGGTGTGCTTGAAAATGCACGGAGGGCAGAGTCCTCTAGATTGTCGTGGTTGGAAGCATCTCCCAAGCCCTCCCTCTGCCCAAGAAGTAGAGGGTTGAAGGCATCTCCCTGCAATAAAAAAAAAAAAAAAACTTGGTCACAATCAAGGATGATGATATCAAGTTCACAAAAAGGGAATTGCAATATAGGAGAAATCAGGAATGTCAGGACTGCATCCCTTTGAAGGATCTATGGGGATGGGACCCCGTCACGACCCATTAGGCTGCTTGGGCAACCGGGATAACCCCGCAGTTGCCTGGCCTTATTAAGGACTGCACCTAAACCAGCTCAAGCAGAGTGGATAGAAACCGGATATGACCTGAGCTATAGTACTGGAGGCCAGGCTTACCGGTAAAAACTTGCACCATCCGGCCGCTTTGGATTATCTGCCATGGCAGGATTCCGTTAGATAGGAGAGGGAGGAACACATGTCTACTCCTGTGCCCTATCAGATCCCTGTGACCATCAGGAAATAGATATAAAGGAAATCGGTCAGTTACAACCTCTAGTGAGAGAGGGAACTTTCCCCAATGATTACTCTTATCCCAGAGGGAGAGTAGGCCCACCTTAGTTATGTTGTAAGAACCAAACCCACCATTACCCTTCTGAGGAAAAGGTAATGTGGGTGAAAGAATGCATGATAAAGACAGCTGGGCACCCTTGAAAAAGAGGACGCTGACAGCCGATGCATTTTCTAACATGAAGGGCTTGTCACTGCTGTGACAAGACTGAACCGTACCAACTCTGCCCTCATTCCCAAAAAGTGGGCCTCTAGCCACCTGCTGGGAACACAAGTTCCTAATACAGCGGACGAGTGCTTGTCCACTTCACCCGAGTGGGAGACATCCACATGCCCGAGCCACATCATGAGGCCGAGGGATGCGATGCTTGTGTAGCAAGCTAAAAAAAAACTTCACCGCATGGAGAAATCCCATCACATACTCACTGAGCCCAGATGGAAGCCCACATAGGAGCACTATACAGCTCCGGAAAAAATTAAGAGACCACTGCACAGTTTTCTAATAATCAGCATCTCTACATGTCTGACTTCCATTCCAGTATCGGTTGAATTCCAACCAACGTCCACCTCATTCTACTTAATGTGCCTCTGATTAGGTGATCACCTGAACCAAATCTTATTTAATGAAGGAAAGTATAAAAAACACTGCTGTGGTCTTCACAATCCTCGTGCAATAGGACAAGCTGGATGGCAAAACAAGTGCAAGGAATAGGCCAAAAGGAATTTGAATGAAAAAAATCATGGTTATTCCACCAAATATTGATTTCTGAACTCTTCCTGACTTAAAACATTAGTTTTATTGTTTCTAAAGAAATCTGAACTTGTTTTCTTTCCATTATTTGAGGTCTGACAGCACTGCTTTTTTTTATTATTTTGAAGATATCTCACTTACTGCAAATAAATAAAAAAAATTTGCTTTGTATTTTGGAGACATTTTGTCATGTTATAATAAAATAACAATGTACGTTTTTCTTCAAAAATTTACCAATGAAGAGAAAAATTAGAGAAACTGTGGTCTCTTAATTTGTTCCAGAGCTGTATATACGCTGTTCTACAGATCAGGGTAAAAAAAAAACCAGCACCATTGTTCCACTCTACCCAGGGAGAACATAAGAGCAATATGTGCATATCCGGATTGGACCATGCTGTCCTGTACAGCGCAGGTCACCCGTCTTCCTCAACCACATGTAAAACAAGGAATCGGGTTAGGTACATGCGTAGGCGAATCAAATCTCTTACCCTAGACATAGGAGTGAGATTCACCGGACATCAAGCTTCCAACCAAGTGGTGAAGCCTGAATAAGGGCGTTCACTGCATTCAAAATACATGCAGTCCTGTAGCATGATATCAGCCTGGTGGCAAAGGGGCACATGATTAGGCATGTGCCCGGCAGCAACACACCTGACATGACATTTACCTCCCATCTGGGGGAGGAGAACCATGACTAGGTATGTGCCCAGCATCAATACATTTGATGCCCTGAGGCATGACCTTTATATTAACACAGTGAGCGGAGATTATTAGGTATGCGCAAAACACCTGGCCCTGCCTGTGGAGGGAGCCACCTGTTAGGTACATGCAGGCAGTAATATATTAGATTCCCTAAGGCATGACACCTACATCCCCACTGAGAGAGAGGATAACTAGGTATGCGCAATACAACTGCAGTCCTTGGAGGGAATCACCTGGTTAGGTATGTGCATGGTAGTAATATATTTGATGAGCTGTGACATGACCTTTACATCACTCGTGTGTCAGGGGAAACATTACTGAGGTGTGTGTATGGTAGAAACACATTTGATGCCCTGTGGCATGACATTTACATCCCAACTGAGAGATGGGATAACTATGTAAGTGTATACCTTCCATCCAGAACAAGGAGAAACCTTTGTCATTCAACCTATAATAAGGCACGTAGGGTGCGGCACCAACACCCATTAAGCGCCAGGCATGGTACAGCAATGGGCCTGGCCACGCAGCATTGCAAGACATACTGCCCACTCAATCATGCCACTTGAAAACAAGTGTTCACTTGTTACCTTGTTTTCCCCCCCGGTTAGGCTCGAGCACTAAGCGAACCCTCTTCAGCGGGTTGGAAGCCTGCATTGTTTTGCTTACAGAAGGTTCTCATGCAGCCTCAAATGAGCTCTCCTCTTAAGCGACTAGTATCTGCACATCACCTCTATGTAACAGAGTTATCCCTTGGGATTACTAGCAGTGCCTCTTACAAAGGAGCCCTGATTAACAATAGTCAACCATCAGGTGGGGGTCCCAGGTGACCTACTGATCTCCAAATGGACACTGATGAACACAGAACTACAATTTGTCCTGAGTCTCCACCCAACGACTAAGGGGGCTTTCACACAGCGCAGTTTTGGTGCAGTTTTAACTGCGCTCCAATGAAACTGCCTTTATTACTAGCAGCTTTTTTTCACTTATCTAGACTGTTTGGAAAGTGAGGAATCAGTTAATGTGTCTGTAATCCACAAGACTTCACACACCGTAAATGATTACTTACTTGAAACACCTTTTCTGAACAATTTAGATAACTGAAAGAAGCTTGCTGGTAATAACGGCAGTTTAGTTGGAGCACAGTTCGAGAACCTGTCACATAGATTATGGCCCCCTTTGATGAGGACAGCACAATCTAGTGACAGACCTGTGGTTTCCAGCGCTGTGTCCCTTATTCTGTAAGATGCTGCAGTTTTAGAGCATTGCTTTCAATGGCAAAAGCACATCGCTGTTCCCACGAGTGATCACCGATGCGCTTTTCGCGATCCTCTTTTCGGATCCGTTTTACGAATTGACATGTCAATTCTTCTTGCGTTTTACGCAAGAGAAATCCCCATAGGGAATAATGGAGTGCGCTTTTGGCATCCTGAAAGCGGATCCAAAAGCGCAGCATACATTTGGGTACGTTTTGGATCCGCTTTCAATGACTAAAACGCATTGGATTTAAATTAAATATAAAATTTGAATATTATGTTTGGGTTATATTTAGTTTATAAATGTGTGTGTGTGTGTGTATATGTATGTGTGTGTGTGTGTGTGTATATGTATGTGTGTGTGTGTGTGTGTGTGTATGTATATATATATATAACTATATATATATATAGAGTTAGTGTGTGTGTGTATACTAAATATATATTTATTTTATAAATGATTTAGTTTATAAATGATTGTTATTAATTCATTTACATGGGGTGGGTTGAAAACTATGGTTGATTTAAAAAAAAAAAGGGCGGGTTCTAAAAATCATAGTGTATGTACAGTTGATGATACTAGGTAAAAAAAAAAGGTTTTTCTTGGTCATAGGTTATATTTATTTAAATTGCAGTTTGATAGGTTGATTTAAATAAGCATTGAAAAAGTGATCCTAAAACGCATCCAATACGCATCCAAAAAGGTCAGCTGTTAGCGTTTTCTGGATCCGCTTTTTGGTGCAGTTTTGCATCCAGTTTTCGCAGGTTAAAAACGGATCCGTAAAACGGATCCAAAACGTCGTGTGAACAAGCCCTAACACCTAAGGCCATGTTCACACGGCTTATTTCGGCGCGGATTGGAGCGTACTGTGCGCGGATTTGCGCTTCAGTACGGCTCAATCCGTCGCATTCATTACGGTAATCCACAGTTCTCATAGAGAACAGTGGATTCCGTCGCTCCTTCCCGCTCGGCGAATCCGCCAGGCGGGGAGAAAGTGACATGCACATTATCCAGGCACAATACGCGCCGTGGATAATGCAAGTCTATGGGGCGGCGGAGCAGGCATCGCAACCCCACCCCACAGCCCCGCCCCTTATTCAAGCCGTATTGCGGGCGGGATCCGGCCTGCAATTACTACTTGAATAAGCCGTGTGAACACGGCCTAAAGGTGCTTTTTGAGGATGTTTCCATTCCTTGAAAACAAGTTCCTCAGACTCTAACAAAAGTGGGGAACATTAATTGCTGCTATCAGCTGTGCTTAACGAAACCACCCTTGAGAGGCTGAGACATTCTTCACACATGAAAGGAGTCTCTGACTGCCCATATAAGCCCAACCCTGTCTAGCCCAAAGTCATTGGGTTTCCCAGACGAAGCCATATCCAGGCCTGGCGCTTTCATATCCCTCCACCATCTGTTCAGACAGAGTTCTGGTGCCATTGGGGAAAGATAGAACTCTAGTCCTTTTATGCAAACTCTCCATACCGGATACGCCAGGCACAGAGCCCTGGGAGGTGCTAGGCTGGCATTCAGAGTTGGCAAAGTTTTTATGGCTACAAACCAAACTGCCGAGGAGTTTGGGTACATGCCTGTTCAACATCTTTGGGTGTTGTGGCATTAGGGCTTGTTCACACGGAGTTTTAACTCTGTGTTACAAGCGCTTTTTAGATCCGTCTCTAGGACGGACCCAGAGACGGATCTAAACAATTAGCAGTGAGATTATCACTGCGGTCTATGAGGAAGACGCAGCGGCATTCACATGAGAGATAGCAGCTGCAAGCTACGTCGTTGAAAGAATTTACATAAAATTCTTTCAAAGACTGAGCTGACAGGCAGGAGGGAACACGCAGCGATCTCTCGTGAACGCCGCTGCGTCTTCCTCATAGCCCGCAGTGATAATCTCACTGCTAATTGTTAGATCCGGGTCCGTTCTGTTGGTCCCAGAGACGGATCTAAAAAGCGCTTGTAACACTGAGTTAAAACGCAGTGTGAACAAGCCCTTACTCCTTCGGTGCCACACACCCTCGGGTGGGGCTTTCGGAATTCAAGAAAAAAAATGCAGAGGCATTAAGTGGGGACGGGTGAGCAGTGCTAGGAGGATCTTCAGTTCAGCTAAAAAACTGACTAGCTCCGGACACCCACAGAGGGGGATCATCACCATGGTGACCACACGCGTGCATTTCCCTCAGATAGGTGAGAGCCTAAAAGAGAAAAGAAATCAAACTAAAATAAAAAATGCAGTAGACCTGCAGAGCATCGTCTGCCTCAGAGACACTGGGCTGAAAACTGATTAGGCTGGTGTCAGAAGGAGGGATATAGAATGTTTGGGCGGAGCCAATGTATTTGGTCCCGCCTAGTGTCAGCCTCCTAGGGCGAGGCCTATACCCAAGGTGCTGTGTCCCTCAATGATATTGACGAGAAACCTCTACATGTATATCAGCAACAGTGCCCTCTTGCTGCAAATCGATGTACGGGATTCCAATTGCATGGGTACAAACCTGAAATGGTGTCTAAAAATATCCTAGTAAAAAAGAGGCCCCAAAATCCAGTAGGTGCTCCTTCTATACTGAGGCTTGTGGTTTAGTCAGATCGCATACTAGTACCACTTATGGGATGTTTCTAAAACAGAATTGGGGGAATAAATATTAAGTTGCCTTCCTCTTTTAACAGCTACCATGTTAAAGTAAAATATGGATTCAAATTGAAAATCTGAAAAAAAAGAAGAGATTTTGGAATTTCACCACCACTAATTCCTATGATATACCTAAAGAGATAACTATCTTCATAAATGTAGTTTAGAATACTTTTGGATGTGGTGTTTTTAAAATATAGTGATATATGGGGGTGTCTTAACATAGAGGTCCCACAAAGCGACATGAGAACTGAATTGGCCTCTGAATACAAAAAAATATGTTCTGGAATTTTTCTTGAAGATATTTCAAAATTGTTAAACTTACAGGCCTTCTAAACTCCTTTAAAAATGTAAAGAATGTTTAACAAATTATGCCAACGTGAAGTAGCCATATGGTAAATGTTAACTACATTGTGCGGTACTATTATCTTTCTTAAAATCCGAGACATTCATGTTTTGGAAATTGCTTATTTTTTCCATATTTTCGGTAAATATTTTTTTTCCACGGTAGTCTGACGGATGACTAACATGGTATGAATCTGGCCTTCTCAGTATTGATTTGTATACGGGGTGAAAAAAATGACCCCAATGCTAAATTACAGCCAATTATTCCTTCTTTTCTGTCAGAAGACACAGACTGCTGTAGAGGCTTCAGAGATCTAATATATAGATGTTGAACTTATCATTAGCCACATTGTAATATATCAAGCTAAGCTCCACTTTATCTTCAAATATCTATCACTAGTCTTTTAAGTGTGCATTTCCTAGTATATCACTGCTGCATAAAAAAATATATCAACACTTCACATTGCCATTTATTCTTTTACAGCAAAAAAAGTTGACGATGAATTCAGCAATGTGTGGCTTTCCTTACAAGGCACTGGAAAGTCACCGTATGCACCACACAAAATGAATGACCAGGTCCGTTAACTTGAATGAAGAATGATCATGGAGTCTGTGTCAAGTCGTCTTTTCTGTAGTATAACTGGTATATGTTTTTTCTAGAGTCTACCTCCAGAAAAGCAGCCTGGCCAAAATCTGTACCAGTACCACAAATCAGACAGCACTGAGATCACCTCAAAGTGCCAGCGAAAAAAACAAGACCCACTAAAAACAGGTATGTGAGCATTTGGTGTCAGCTGGGGAAGGATAGACAAGTTATGGTTAAACCTAAAATAATTGTTTTTTTTAAGTAAAATGTCTTAAATACAGTATCTAGCATATAGACCACTCAGCTTTGCATGCAAAGTATAAGGCTATGTTCAAACGGGCTAATTTCGGCACCTATTTCGCGGCGTATTTGCGCTCTAATACGAGCGAGATGCGTGCCGAAATTACAGTAATCCATAGTTCTCATAGAGAACTATGGATTACGCCTCCTCTCCCCGCTCGTACAATACGATCGTATTGTACGCGCAGGGAGATAAGTGACATGTCAATTACTTGCGGCGAATATGCATCGCGAGTAATGCAAGTCAATGGGGCCAGCGGCCTGCCGTCCCGCGCTGTGGGAGTATGCGCGTATTAGCGCGACTCCCAAAGCACCCGGCGTAATTGTGGCCGTACTGTACGCGCCGCAATTACGCCGTGTGAACATAGCCTAACTATCAATATTTTTATTGATTTTAAATGTAGTTTGCAGATGAAACCAAGTGTAACTAGACAGTGGTATCACAGCTTTCCGTGTTATCTGTTCTTAGATCATAACAAACGGCAATGAGAAGCTTTAAGATCTAGTTCCCAGCACAGAAAGTTGTCTATCAAATTTATCTTTGCTACATCTGTATATTTTTTGCTTAACATGTTATTACGTTAACTGAATGGTCAGATTACTGGTTCTTACATGCTGCTAAAATTTTGCCATTTAAAGAAAACTTTTCAGGTATTGTATGCAGCCCTGTGATGTGATCAAGGGAGGGAAGCGGAGTTCTGTGGTATATAGGATTTTATGACTTGAAGCATGGTTTGAGTAAAAGGTAGAGTAAGGGTATGCGTAAATTGCAGCAAATTGTGTCCCGAAAATATGGTAAAAAGAATGTACAAGTAAAATAAATGTCGTCGTTTAGACAACAGTGAGTTTACAATTGTATTTTGTGGCGCGCAATGTACGACTGTAAAATAAAAAATAAAAGCTGTGTTTACGCTTTGAAATCACAAGCTTGCAAGCCCGTGTTTTCAAAGCGCATAGAACAGGGTTTACGGCACGCCACTGAACGTCGTGTAAGCATACCCTAAATCCTAAGAAGGGACTGAGGGTTCTGCTTACTCCACCCACACTGGCTGATTGACAGGCTTTTCTGTACACAAACTGATTTGGGAAAAGCGGTCAATCACTGTGTGTGGGTGGAGGCTCATTATCTCTCTTAGGAGTCATGTCAGTGTTCTACTTTTTAATCAGCCTGCTCGTAATTGAACCTGTCCATCACCATCCGCTTCTCCCCATCAGTCATATCTTGCTGTCATGTGGGGTAGCAGGAATGACCTGACAGGTTTGCTTTACATGTAAAATTAACCTTTTTCTGGCAGCAGAAACTCTGGTTTAGGTTCATATTTTGATCTGTGTGTGCTGCTTTAGTAGTATGCTGGGTTCAAAAGAAAAATGCAAGATATATTGAGAAATATTTGTTATATTTGTATGGACTTTTACCAATGGTAAGGCCCCAAGCATCAGCCTCTTCTGAATGGTGATGCTTCACGCCCTGCCTTTTTGTACACTAGCGCTACATCTCCCATCATACATGTGTGTATTTGTGTAGATGTTAAGTAACACTTGTATGTGTGTACTGCAGGAAGACAAGGCTTTGAGTTTTACAAACCGGAGAACCGGCAGCTGGATGTAACTACACAGGTAAGCTTGTGCATCTAAAGTTCTGGTTTGTTTTATTAAATAAAATATACATAGTCTTGCATAGTCATTATGTTTAGTCGGTGACAGGTGCTGTACATGTAGGGGCAGGGGATAGTGATGGGAAAGCAGTGAGGCGATTAGCACAGATTGCAAACCATTCATCTCAAACCTGAGCATTACTCCAACTGAAGTTGCTTAAAATAGTGAGGGTTTTGCATTGACTTTTGAGACATTCTGTTTTGCCAAGTGATTTAATAAAAGACTTTAGATGCAGTGATCTAACTCACTGATTTGCTTTACATCTAAACTGCTCATTCCTTTTAAGTTGTCCATTGGAAAAAAATATTTTCTGTATAACACACCTCATAGGCACTTTTGTATTATGCTTTCATTTAAAGGGATTGTCTCGGCTCTAATCTGAACTCCCATTCATTTGTATAAGAGAGTCTCGGCCACCTCTCTGTTCAGAACTGAGAGACTTCGGGGCTCGTTTGGGAGAAAGGTTCGGGTCACACCTCTGGGACCTGCACCTATCAGACAATGATGACATATCTTAGTGATATGCCATCTTTGTCTGAAGTGAGACAACCCCTTTGAGCTTCCTGTGGTCTTTCTCTTGTTCCACATCAGCTGTTTGACAGGAAACTCGGTAGTTGTGTGTGTCTCCACACACAGGAGATCAGTGGACTGAAGGAGTGTGGCTTTTTGTGAGCCAATTTTGAAGCTACAGTCATTTGGTCCTGACTCCCAAAGCTTTTAAAATGAGGTAGGAGACTGACAAGGGGTTACATGTAATGCCTTTAGCAGTAAAACGTTGTATTTTGAGACATTGGATTAAATCTTCGGTCCCAGAGGTGTCGGAAATGATTGATTGCCTTAGAGACATGTTCTTTATAGAAAAAATAGAAGCGGAAAGAGACAGGGATAGGTGCGCTAAGACCTTTTTTAAGAAATGGAAACCCTATATTTCCAGCACCTTTAATGCCAGGGAAATAAAGGAGATGATGGAACCCTTCAAATATACAGAGTATTATTTACAAGAACAACTTAAGGGTATATTAGGAAGATTAGATATCGATGCTAGAGACTAAGAGAGTACTGGTGGGGTTACGGTTCCAGTTGAGGGAGGGGGGATGGAAGTTAGTTTAAGGGGAGAAAATTATTAAACCCAGAAGCTTCAGATTATTTTTATATGTGTTATTATATTACATGCTGTAATGTTACAAATCTGGATTTAGTGTAAACTTGATGTTTTATTACATTGACTTGTTATGCTTCTGCGCAATAAAAATAAATATATAAAAAAAAAGGAGGTGGGAAACAGTAGGTGTGCACTGAGGTGGGAAGGTGGAAAATAGATAAAGCACAGAAAAAAAAGGCTTGGGGCTCTATAGTGCAAAGGGGAAAAAGGGAAATGCTGCTGAGAAGAGGGAGCATTTCCACAGAAAACATCAAAGAAAAATTGTAGGAAAGTTTGAGACTTAAGCAAAGCCTTTGAGACTTTTTATTTTCTTTTTGGTCATTGGACAACCTTTTTAAGTATGAAATAAGTTTGACTGATTTGTTCATGTTATGTAGAATGTCTCTGAGCCTGAAACACAGATCAGACTGTTGAAGAGAAGTGATCAGACAGAGGCAGTGCGTGCCCACTCGGGCACCACAGACGAAAACGTACTGCTGACTTCAGCTAAATGATGATTTACCACCTGTAAATTGCTGAGTTGCTCTCAGGTTGTGTGTAGCTGCAGCACATGTAACACATAATTTGATCTTATTCACAGCCAAATAGTGAGTTTGAGAACCTATTTGCATCTCTGAAGATTGCAGGAGAGGAACAAGCTCAGTCTGTACAGGTCATGGAAGCAGAGTGTACTATTAAAGAACATTTGTCTCCACAGTCCTTTGCTATGGTAAGTTTGTAAGAACTAGTTCATTCAGTATATATCTAGTGCAACAAGGGAAGTTTCAGGACATGGATGTCTGATATGTGGGTGCGTAAACAATTCAGGGGATGTGGCACTTGTGCTAAAAAGGATAGCCCTGGCATAGGACCGTTGTTCATGTCCCAGAAAGCTACCTTTAAAATATAAAAAGGGACACTGCATGAAACTATTATCTTTGTTACAAAGATTGTTTGTTCTAAATTCCTTCTTAGAAAGGAACTCAAATGTTAAAAGAGATCTTAAAGATTGATAGCTCTGATGGGCCAGACAAGCAGACAGATGTGAAAAAGGATCCTGCTGGCCAACGGAAGCAAAGCAAACCGATACGTAAGCAACTGGAATTTTTATAGTATTTTTACAGTGTGCTAGTGGTGGTAGCAGCATTGGAGCACCATGTGCAATGTCCAAATTGATGCCTAATCTAATAGGACATAGTTTTCTGAAAGTGCAGACTGCTGATGTCTTTACAGTCAAGGTACTAATTTTTCAGAGGTAAGAATTTTTGTGTTCTTAAATGTTTTCTCGCTAAAAGATCATATCGTAATGAGGGGAAAGAAAAAAAAAGATTTTGAAATTGGGGTTTGCTTCCCAAAATCACTTACACGATGAGCAATCTGTCCTCGTACCATTTGCAGAAAGTGGGGGGCCCGCTCCCATTTTTCTTGATTGGTGCCTGCTCTTTAAATTGCTCTGTTGGGACAGCCCCCGGAGGGGGACATGCCCATGTGCTGTGATTGGCTGCCTGCCTCTTCTTACTCCCCTGACTGTGGAAATTGAAAGTAAAAAGTTCCCTATGAAGGCTTGTCTGAAAAATAAAGGCTATCTGAGTTTCTCTATGCCCTCTTCAGCCCTTTGTGAAGGATTACCGAGTCGTAGTGAGATTCACCTCTCCTCCCATTAAAAACAGTTATACGTCTGCTACCAAACCCAATAACACACCCTTTATAAATTCTGTTCCCCTTATATCCTGCTATAACAAAAGAGGGGGGGGGGGGGCCAGCGTGCTTCTCACATTTGTTTAATCGTTCAGGCTGTTTTATAAATTGTTTACACAAAAGCAGGGCCTCTGTTTCAAGGAGCTTGTGCAGCCTGGAGGGAGGGGCACTCTGCAGACATGAAAAACCCTTTCAGAGGTCTACGACTGTGACATCCTCTCCCTTCCACTGCTCACACAGAATGACGATGTTGCCTTTCTTCAGGGAGGGGAGACTCGCCTACTGGGAGGGGAGACTTGCGAGGGTTTTGGCGTAAGAGAGATCAACAGTAAAATCGTGAAACCCAGGATGAAAAACCCCTTTAATCTTGTACTTGTTTTGCAGCAGTTCATATGAACAGACCACATGGTGCTGGACCACCATTCAATGCCCCAAATCCGGAATTACTGCGTCCACCTCTTCTTGCTCAACCATTAGCTACACCTTTGGTTCCTGCAGTAGCTGAACTTTGCCGCATCTGTTCTCTTGTTGGAATGCATCCACCTGAGTTTTCACTCCTGCGAACACCACAGGTATCGTTTACATTGTAACAGTTAACATACTGTATGTACATAAACCACACACACAGTGGTCTCTTAATATACAATATCAATTTGTTCTGGGAAGCCCATCTTATGTTTGTTTAAGCCATAATTCTATGGAAAATTGGTCATTAGTTCAAAAAGCCCCAAAATGTCACCCAACAAATGCAAAAAGAAGAGAAAGAAAACTATTAAATGGGGTGTCAAACTGGGGCCCCTCCACTTTTTGGGAAATCAACCCCCCATCATGCCCACGTTATAGAGAATAAATGCATCATGGAAGTTGTTTTTCCCCGCTGGAGGGCCGCATTTGACCCCTGTATTGGGATAATTTTAATACAGACAAAGCAAGTCCTTACATACAAAGCAAAAAAGACTCTGGATGCTTGAAACTTTTTCTATATTGAGGATAGACCTTTTTTGGGGTCTTTATGAAACTTTATCACAATGACGAAAAAAAAAGAAATAGGGCCGTATTCGCCTATTGCCCAAAATAGCTGCTCATCCTGTCGCATGTACAGGACATGTAGTACTGCACTGTACTGTAGAGGGACAATACTAGACCTCCAATCACTGCATGCACTGCACAAAAAACAGTGTTATATAGTAAATGTTCCCGATTATTTGGGTGTATCCCGGGCTGGGACAAAATTTTGTTGAATTTGGTTCAAATACAAAGCCCGGGAAAAGAGCATTTTTTATGTTTTTAAATATTGTATCTTGAAGTGTGTGTGTAAAGATAGATAGATTTACATATGTAAGCATTCATACTGTTGTAGTGTTGTGCTTTAAGTGCTTGCAACATATCCCAAACCTAAAACTGTTGCCAAAACTTTATATGCTGGTTTTGGTTTTTACAGTGGTTTTGAAAGGGTTTTGGGGTTTTTTTGGGGTTATAATGTTAATCTTTACTTTACCAAAAAATTTCAATTATTTTCTTAATATTTCAAATACATCCAAACCATATATGTTTTGGAACTAAATGGACTTTTTAATATTGCTGCTAAAAAAGTTTGAAACGTAGACAAAACAGTCTCAAAATGCACCAGATTTATCAAGGTGGCTCATGCTCTGACAAACCTGGTGTTTGTTTAGACACTTGTCTATTTAATACCATTTTTAAACTGGCTTAGTTTGCACCAATATTTACACCCAAATTTTGATACAGCATTTTGCACGTTAAACCCTGCACCTTTCAACAAAAATCATGTGCAAAACTCAGACGGGTTTTAAAAAGTTTAAAACACGGTGTAAAACGTATAATAATTGGGGTGTTAGGATTGTACACTAGTATTTTAGCACATATTGCACCAAAATTCTGCCATTATTGCCATTGTAAATGTGCCTGTATATTTATAAATGTATTCCATGAATGCATACTCGCACTATTACTTTTACTTATAACTCATAATTTATACTTTGTAAAACAGATAATGAACAGTTAAACTACCAGTTATAAATTAGTTGCTCCCTCTTTTAGATGTGACTGTAGGGATGTTTATCGTGTGTTTTTATATATGTTGTTTTTCTTTATTCAGGCGTTGACAGTCTGTCAAGTGAAGCTGTCAAATGGTTTGGTGCTACATGGACCCCAATGTCATGCTGAACATGAAGCAAAAGAGAAGGCTGCATTTTATGCATTACAGAGACTGGTAAGTAAATATATATCTAAACCCATCTGCCGGATGTTCTTGCTAAAGCCTGAATGTACATTTGCAGTGTTAATCAGAACCTACACCATGAATTGGATTTAACGGATTAATTAGATGTTTTACTACATATGATTTTTCATATGTTTATAAATTAGAAACCTGTTCCTGACACTATCACATCTATGTGTATTTACTCATAGTTTCTCTTCTATGTTGTTAATATTGAACAATTAAAATATAACATAATTTATCCTGTACGCTGAACCCCAAAATTGCGTTTTTTTAAGCATTTCACGTCCCATAAAAATTGGAATAAATTTAATCAATAAAAACTTCTACTACAGCCGGCAAAAAATGCCCCCTCACTCAAGTCCGTAGGTGGTGTTACAAAAAAAAGTTATTGGTCATAGAAAATGGGACGGCCGCGCAAATTCAAAACATAACAAAAACCATACATGTTTGGTATTGTTGGATTCGTATAAACCTATAGAATACAGATAACAACATATTTTAACTGAAGATTGAACGCCATAAAAGCAAAACACCCGCAAGTATGTTTTATTCACATTTTGCCCCACTTTTAATTTTTTGCGGTTTCCCAGTGTATTCTATGGTACGATGAATGATACCATTAGAAAGTACATCTTGTCCCGCAAAATAAAAGCCCTTGTATGTCTATGTAGATGGAAAATTTAGTTATGGCTCTGGGAAGGCGAGGATGGAAAAACAAACGTGAAAAAAATTAGGCTTCGTCGTTAAGGGATTAATAGACTCAATTAAAACATCAGTTCATCTGTGGAACGCCCAACCCGGGGTTTCGCCACTTTCGGGGCATGCCGTGAGTGGAACATTCATCTCTGGACTTTATTGACTTGTCTTTGGGACTCCTTGGCTCCATTTTATTAAGGGATCGCAGCAGCGGTTATATGATTGTATATGTGCTGATGTTACAGAACGTGCTTGTTAGCTTTCCAAGGTTGATTGTATATTTGTAAAATACTACAAGTCATCTGGTATAAGTAATCACCTCCTTTATGTTAATTTATATACTTAAGATCTTATATTGAAGACTTCTGATGATTTACTTTGCTTTAATTAGGGCTCTCTTGGAGCAAACTTCCCTTTGCCGCCACCTCCGCCTCTCTTTTCAAACTATCAGCCTCTTGGAGCAAATATACCTGCGGGACCGCTGCCAGGAGTGTTTTCCCAGCCAGCAGGTAAGTCATGATGTTTAAATGAGTCTGCATTGTATAAAATGCAGATTATGCATTCTGTTATGTGTAAACATGTTCTTTCTCTGCCATATAACAATGCTGGTACCTACATGCTTTTGTTTCAAGTGAAAGTTAAGAGTTGTACTAACATAGATCACTGGAAAGCCCACCAATCTCAAAAATTTGGGCCCCCAGTAGGGCACTCAGCTGTCTCCATTGGTCATGTAGACTTTGAATGGAGCAGCAGTGCGCATGTTTGGCCAGTGTTCCGTTCAAAGCCTTTCTTATGGCACAAGGACTGGAGGTCTGGAGGCCCTTGTTTTAGCGAATAGTGGGAGTCCCAGCAATCATACATTTATCACCTCAACGATGGAGTGATAAATGTCTGTGGTGGCACAACCTCCTCTAGGGAACGATAAACTGATTATCAGCAGCTCTGTAGTAATTCTGCTATAACATTTGAACATGAATCCCATAATAGCATGACTTTTTCTCTCTTTACAGCCAATATTATGCCTTCAGCACCTCATATGTTTGGTGCCGTCTCCTGGAGACCAACAGTACCACTTCATAATAAGACCTATTACCAAGCATCTTACCCTGGACATATGCCAAATGCTGGAACCCACAACCAATTCATACCACTGCAGGTAAGAGGTTCATGTTTGTACTCCAAAGACCTTCTAATATAGTGTGAATAAAACTCTTTTGCTTGTTCATACAAGATTTTAGATCCAATTTAGAGCTTGTAAAAGTTTAAACGGGAACTGGCTTCAGCAAGTATGGTAGAATCAGTGTTATATATTCTCCAAACATAATTAGAAGGCTACAGTTAGCAGATGTTTTTAGTAACTAAGGGTACCCAAGCAGGTGGTGGATTTGTTTGCAGATTTTTCCACAGAGGTCCACATACAAGCATGGCCATCTATCTGCTGAAATCTCAATGGACCCTGCAGCAGGCTTGAATTATCCAAAAAAGTGTTATATTTACTCTTTTATCTCTGACATTAAAAGCTTATCGATAGTTAAGGGTCCAATATTGTATCTAAAGAACAGGCCTCCGAACGTTTCCATGCGGAATAGAGAAGTGGCCACCATAGTGACAAAATATTCATTCTAGTCTATGGGAGTGTAGCTGAGCAAGTGTGCTTGGTTTACTTGGAACTCTTATTGAACTGAACAGCGAGAGTAACTCGAGCACTGCACCCTCTGTTCTGCACAGAGTAGTTGGGTGGCTTGCTCTATGATGAGGGTCATATATCCTATTGATAAGCCATTAAGTAGATGAGAAAACCCCTTTTAAGATGGGAATATGCTTTTAAGGGTATGTTTACATTTATTAGAGTTGTTGCACATATTTCTGTCACTGATTAATCTGAATAAGAAATCCGGCCACATACCATAGAAACAATCCTATATGGATATTTTTTTTCAACATATATGCCATGTGTGAACATACACTTAGGAGCCAATAGAATCCTTGTTTTCAGTAGGTTTTTCTTGCATCCTTTTATTTGTATATATCCTGGTTATTACATGTCAGTCCAATCAGAGAAACCCATCCGTAGGTAAACAGCCAGGTAAAAAAAAAAACAAACCTCATCGTTTAAGCTCCACAAATACTAATAAATGGGATTTTTTCACTTTATTTTTAGCAACAGGAGGGCCCAGCGACCCCCTGTCACCCACTCAGAGAATCAAGAGCGTGGTGCTTGCCGCTGTTCTCCCCATTCATTTCTGTGGGCGTTCCAAATCTACCCGAGCACACTTAGGGCTTGTCCCCATGGCAAATTTTATTTTGTGGTTCTTCAGACGGTTTGCGGTTTTACAATCAGTCTGAAAACAGACACACAGCGCTCCCCCATAGACTTCAATGAAAAATTCGTGCAGCAGTCCCACTGCATGGACTTTCCGCTGGACGGTTTTTTACATCGCTGGCGTTCCGAAAAACTTATAACATGTTCATTCTTCCACCCGGTTTTCGGACGTAACATGAACATGTGGGTGCGAAGGGGGATGGCTTAAATCCGCAAACTCTTAAAAAAAAAACAAAAAAAAAACCCCCTGCGTGAAAAAAAAACCAAGTATGGTGGGGAAAATCCATGGTATTTGGTCTTTGCTGTGTAAACGCAACCGTACTCTGCTATATTCGGATCTGTCAAAGAAATTAATGGGGAAGACAGCTACAAGTGATGCCCTTATTCTCTGCTGATTGGCTCACTACGACCTGCAGCACTGAAAAAGGCAAGTGTGAAAACCGCTTTAATGCTGACTGTGTTGCTAACAAAGGAAATGGGCTCTTTTTTTTTTGTTATGAACGGGATACGGAGTTTTACCTTTTAAAACAAACAGCCCGGGACCTACTAAAGGGACCAGGGGCTGCCTAATCCGCAATTTTGAAAAAATAATTTAATTACATCTTATAACATGCACAGGCATCTATGGGGTTATAACGGTGAAAAGAAATGGTGATTTAAAAAAACAAACAATAAATGCCATCTTGTATTATCTTCCAAAATAAGACTTCATCCTGCTGTGTCGTCATAAAAAAGATATGCAATTCTTTCAAAGACTGAGCTGACAGGCAGAGGGAAAACACCAGCGGTGATCTTCCCCGTGAACGCGTTGCTTTCCTCATTGCCCCAGTATAAAAACCTAAATGTTAATCCGCTCTGGGTCCTTTCCCGTCGGGCCCCCAAAACGGATCTAAAAACCGATTTAACACAGAGTAAAAAAGCTGGTAACAACCAATAGAAGGGGAGAAATAACAAAAAAAAGCATTTTCCCGAATGGCAAAAATTTCTTTGCCCTAAAGCCAAAAAAAATCTGACATATGGGGTTTTTTTTATACCCTTCAGTTTTATAACAATTTAAAGGAAATTTTCCATTGAAAGTAATGGTTTATGCCCTTTGTCATCATTTATTGAAAAATGGCATCCCCTGTAACCTTGATGTATTCACCCCTTTTCATGGTAGATTTTTTTTAAATACAAACGGAAAGAGCAAACTAAATAATAAAAAGTAACTTTTATTAATTTTTGTTAAAAAAAAAAAGTGAAAATAGGGAAACTGTTGACATTTAGGACAAGAGACAAATTTAAAAAAAAAAATTTTGCTGTATGGCCACCCTTTTGACGGGGATAAATCGTAGAAAAAGGGTGAGCAAATCAAAGAAAAAAATATCCACGCCCCAAACAGCCCTATTATAAATCCTGCCTATAATCTACCTGAATTACAGGGGAATACGTCCTGAAAGGACGCCCTGTTCCGGGAAACCCTTACCCTGTCAAAATATCCCATTTAAACCCTATACCAACAGCACAAGATGGGTTAAAAAATGCTGTAATGAAAAAAAAGGCACTTTAAATTTATATTTACAAATCCAACTACAAATAGTCCCAACATGTTTCGGTACCTACTTTTTCCCACAGGGGGCGGAGATCAGAGGCTGTGGGAAATGAAAAATCAAAATTAACAGAATAAATACAAGAACCAAAGGTGTCATCAGTATGTAACCATACACAAGCTTACTTACATAAATCACGGGCGTATGAGCCAGATGCTTACTTAAATAAATCACGGGCGTATGAGCCAGATGCTTACTTAAATAAATCACGGGCGTATGAGCCATATGTTTTAAATTTGGCTCTTGTCCTAAATGTGAACAGTTTACCTATTCTTCACATTTTTTTTTAACTAAAATTAATAAAAGTTACATTTTTATTATTTAGTTTGCTCTTTCCATGATTGTCATTTAAAGATTTGGTTAGCGTATTGGAAATTAGTCCAAATATAAATTTTACTTTTTTGAGAGCTAATGGATAGAATCATGGCAGATTTGTACCTTTTGTTGGGATCGTCTGGTCTTGCTTATGAGCATTGGATCTCCATTTCATTTCACAGACTGAACGGATGCTGTTCTTCATCTTGGTATGTTTTCATGTTATGTCATTTTATTTAAAGGTAACAAAGCAACGAGCTGCTGTTAATAAGAGTAACGAGAACTCAAGTACATCGATAAATAGTGAACAGAGACTGGTACCTGATGTTGCCAGTCATCTTCCCTCAGAAAGTTCTTCTTTCAATGTGACTCCTCCACAAACCAGTCAGCGCTCTGCGGTGGAGAAGTCTGCAGCGCCTGCCTCTGGGACGCCACGTTCTAAATCAAACACAGGCTCAGCAAGCAAGCGGAAACCACGGAAACTGGCAGTGAATTTTAATGTTCCTAAAGCTACAGAATAAACATGACTCTTGGATTTTCATCATCTCTATTACCGCCTTAACATTGCTGTGTACAAACGGCATGAGCTGCTGTCTGCAATTTTAATCTTTTTATTTTTTTTCCTTTTTTTTTTTTTCTTCCCCCACTTTTCTTCCCTCCAATCAGTGCTTCCTGATTGACTGAGTATATATTACCACTTTATGTACATTTACTGGATTTGGCCAAGTCTTAACAGAAGCTGAATTAGAGACACTTTTGTTGTACCCCTGTTTTATTGATCCCTTTTCTGCACTGAAAATCATTTTCTTTTAGTTGAACTTTTTTATGGTCTCAGAAAATCCTGCACACATTAGGCACTACTATTAAGTAAAATTGGTTAAAAACGAACCTCTTATTAAAAAGGTGTTCCCACCATAGTCCTAGACAACATATTGATAAGATATGACATCAAAGTCTGTTAGGTGGGGGTCCCACCTCTTGAAACCGGCCCCCGAAAATGTCGGCTTAGAGTTAAGTCGGTCTCGCTTTTGCACGGCTCCCAATTATGTTATATGGCAGTTCCAAATAAAGGTGAGCCGGCACTTTCACGGAGTCGGTTCCAAGATAGGTGTGGGTCTCATGACTGCTTTGATGGCATATCCCATTGATATGCCATCAAAATCTATGGTGGGAGCACTTCTTTAACAGAACTTGTTTTTTTTTTTCAATAACCTATATCAATCATGGTAGCTACATAATTGGTATATGTCTCCAACACTGTGATCCACTTGTCGTTTTAAACATGTTCTGTAGTCAAAAGTATTTGTACGGAGATACTCAGTCTCCACATTACAGTTAGAACCTTCTATTGACCCGCTTGAGGCTTTTTTCACCCATGCTAATCTTGTATGTGCCTTCATTCTCGGCAGCTCATCTACACAGTACCGCTTATTACAGTGCCTGTCTCCCGAATATCACACATTGTGGCTGTAGCATCCTCTTCAACCTTAGCAGGGTGCAGTACTATGGTTTCTGCACTTTTTTAGTGCTTTTTTTCTGATATTTTTGACTGGAGAATGTATTTGGCGCATGTGGTGATTACGGTGTATTTTTTTTCTTAAATGGCCCTACTTCTATTTACATGTACCCAACTGTTTACCATAGTTATCAAAGGGGCGGCACTTACTATACCGTCACCTGTGGGGTATGACATGCTATACGGTGAACAACAGCTCAATGCATTATTTGGGGTTTCTTATGTATTCTTTCAGAGGCTTTTCCAATAGATTGTGTCCAAAAGCATTGTGATCATTCCCCCCTGTCACCACCACCACCTCCTTTTTTTTTTTTTTTTTTTTTTAAGTACTGAAATTTTTCATTGGGTATGATATAAAACAGTATTTTATTAAGAAGGGAGAACTTTTATGTGCTCATTTCTCTAGTTTCTAATTTTTTTTAAACAATCTAGTTTTCACTGTATTTACAGTATCAGGTGATATTTCATAGTGGCATGTGTCAGTAATTTTGTGTAAAAGATAATGTGCAGTTCGGAAATTATGGCATGCCACTGTGCTGCACAATGTTGAAAATAATTTTTTTAATTTTTTTTAAAAAAACAATGTTGATTGCAGAATTGTACACAAATATATATGCAATGTTAGATTAGTTGTCTTGGATGTTTATTTCACAAAATATCCTATGATCTGTGTGTTAAATAGATATGACAACTCTGGATATATATTGAAAAGCACAAACCCATTGCCTGCTATATATCTTTATGTAGATCTCAATCTCCTTTTCTCTCTCAATTTACTCTCCTTTTATCTCTCTCCTTTTCTTTCTCTATCCTTTTTTTCTTATTTTTTTTTCTGTTTTCCTTTTTTTCTTTTTTTTTTTCTCCTTTTCTCTCGCTCCTTTTCTCTTTCTTTCCGCTCCTTTTCTCTTTCTTTCTTTCCGCTCCTTTTCTCTTTCTTTCTTTCCGCTCCTTTTCTTTTTTTCATTCCGTTCCTTTGTCTTTTTTCTTTATTCGTCCTTTTTTTTCTTTCTCGGCCCTTCTTTTCTTCCATTGAATCTTACTAAACATTGTTGTCTCACAAATAATTTCTGGCTTCTTTAACCCCTTCCTGACATTGGAATTACCGGTACGTCCTGGACATCGTGGGGACTCTGAAGTAGGGCCCGCACGGTCGCGTCATGGGACTAGCTGTATATTACAGTTGTCCCCATGCTGCATCACTCTCGGCTAGAGTGAGCAAACTCCTTAACTGCTGTGATCGCAGCAGCTTAGGAAAAGACAGACAGAGGGAGCTCCTTCTGTGTTCCCTCAGAGTAGCCGCGGCACGATCGCCGCCACTGGCTGCTTACTAGATAGCCCGGAAGCTTTACAAAAGCTACTGGGCTGTCTGTGACGTCACCGTACCTGACAGTGCCCTGTTGCCATAGAGACCTATACATTGTAGTTCTACTGTGTACTGCTCTCTATTGTATCAGTGATCTAAAGACCAATGATACAAGTCCCCTAAAATAAAAAAAGTGAAAAAGTAAAGCGCAATCGAAAACATGTACACTGCCCTTTTCCCCTTTACAAACGCCAATTGCCCCAAAAAAGATAAAAAATAAAGTATGCATATTTGGTATCGTCACATACATAACGACCTACCTTCTAAATCTGTCACGTTAATTAACTCGCACAGTCAACACTGTAAAAAAAAAAAAAAAAAAAATTTTTTTTTTATCTCACAGCACATAAAAAGCAATAAAAAAACTTATATAAACACCAAAGTGGTACCAATTAAAACTTCAGTTCATCTCGCAAAAATACCCCCCTCATGCTCTGGTAGGGGAGATAAAAAAAAGTTTGTTTAGAAGATGCGATGCATAAATATTGTTTTACACATTAAAAACACCTTTTTTTTGGGCGCTTCAACATAAAAAAAAAAAAAAAAACTATATAAATTTGGTATCTCCATAATTGTATCGAGCCACAGAGAATAATTTGTCAGGCAAAATTTTTTGGAATGATACAAAAAGTTAAATTTTTTCAAAATTTTGCATCAGGGTTTTTTAATGGGAATTTGATATACTCCAAAAGTTTAAAGAGTGATCGTTAACAGCAATTAATTGCAAAGTCAATAGTTGCCTAGAAAATTAACTTTTTCCCCAAAACACATTTCAACTTGGGTGGGTGTTGATGAGGACAGGGCTGGAGATCAATCTGTCATGATTAAGTAAGAATCACACCATGGACACTTTAAAAGGGGGCTGGTGCTTGTCTTTCCATTTTTCTTCTTTTAAACCCATGGTAATCTCTAAAGAAACACGTGCAGTCATCATTGCACTGCACAAACTGGCCTAACAGGGAAGAGAAATCGCAGTTAGAAAGATTGCACCTCAGTCAACAATCTATCGCATCATCAAGGAATTCAAGGGAGAGAGGTTTTCCATTTGTTGCCAAAAAGGCTCCAGGGCGCCCAAGAAAGACCAGCAAGCGCCAGACCGTCTCTTAAAAGGTTTCAGCTTGGGAAAGGGCTACCAGCAGTGCAGAGCTTGCTCAGGAATGGAAAGCAGGCAGGTGTGAGTGCATCTAAAGCACTGTGAGGCGGAGACTCATGGAGCAAGGCCGGTTGTCAAGGAGGGCAGCAAAGAAGCCACTTCTCTCCAGAAAAAACATCAGGGACAGACTGATATTCTGCCAAAGGTACAGGGAGTGGACTGCTGAGGACTGGGGTAAAAGTTTTCTCTGATGAATCCCCTTACCGAATGTTTGGGACATCTGGAAAACAGCTTGTTCGGAGAAGACAGGGTTTAAGCGATTCCACCAGTCTTGTCTCGTGCCAACTGTAAAGCACCCAGAAACCATTCATGTGTGGGGTTGCTTCTCCAGCCAAGGGAATCGGCTCTCTAACAGTCTTGCCTAAAAACACATCCATGAATAAAGAATGGTACCAGAATGTCCCCCAAAGGGAGCAACTTCTCCCAACCGTCCAAGAGCGTTTGGTGATCAACAATGCCTTTTCCAGCATGATGGAGACCTTGCCATAAAGCCCAAAAGGGGATAACTAAATTGGCTCAGGGAACAAAACAGAGAGTTTTGGGTCCATGGCCTGGAAACTCCCCAGATCTTAATCCCATTAAGAACTTGTGGTCAATCATCAAGAAAACGGGTGGACAAAAAAAACAACAAATTGTGACAAAATGCAAGCATAGATTGTGCAAGAATGGATGCCATCAGTCAGGTTTGGCCCAAGAAGTTGAGGATGCCAGGGAGAATTGCAGGGCCCTTAAAGAAGGGGTAAAACATGCAAATATTGACTTGCTGCATTAACTCATTCGTCAATAAAAGGCTTTTGTTAATCATAATATGTTGAAAATTGTATTTCTGTAGTGTTAAAAAAATCTGACAAACAATAAAACCCAGGGGAAACAGATATGTGAAAATTATTTGTCTTTCAAAAATTTTTGGCCTGATCCCGGTGACCCCTGTGAAAACCCCAAATAAACACTAGGTTCCGTTTTTTTTACCCCTGCCTTTAAAAAATTGGTTTTAAAAGCGTCAAAAAACAAAATTAAATGCCCAAAATGATGCCAAAAAAAAATTTTAAAATCACCCTGAAAAAAAAAACGGGATAAAAGCAGAAAAAAAAACAATGGCAGAAACTGTTTTTTTTTTCCCCCGATTTCTGGCCAAATGTAAAAAAAAAAAAATTATGGAAATCCTGTGTCCCCAAATGAACAATACCCCTAGGTGGTCCATGGGGGGTTTTTTGAATCCAAAATGGGGGGACTTTGGTTTATTTGGGGGTTTTTTCAAATGGGCATGGTACCACCAAGTCTGCTTTCCCAAAAAAGCCAAATAGAGCCCCCTC
Organism: Phyllomedusa bahiana; assembly: GCA_025379985.1. Lineage (NCBI taxonomy): Eukaryota > Metazoa > Chordata > Amphibia > Anura > Hylidae > Phyllomedusa > Phyllomedusa bahiana. The sequence goes on from JAODAL010000110.1 coordinate 322,500, forward strand.
CCTTGTGCCCAAACGCAGGTTACGAAACAAAAATTTAGGGTGTTTTTTTTTTTTTTTTTCCAGGATTCCTTGTAAAAATTAAAATTTCAGAAAAAATTGCGATTGTTTTTAAAAAAAAATAAATAAAAATAAAAGGTTTTCTTTTCACAGCTAAAAAAAAAATTGTGAAACCCCGTGGGGCATATACTCACTACCCCCTGGATTTTTCCTTAAGGGGGTGTATTTTCCCAAATAGGGGTCTTTTTAGGGGGTGTTTATTAGGTTTTAGCACCTTAGTGGGTTCGCAAACCTGGAAGGGTGCCTAAATAAAATCATATTGAAAATGAGACCCCCAAAGTCCAGTAGGTGCTCGTCCTATTCTGAGGCTTGTGGTTGAGCCAAATAGCACACTAGGGCCACGCATGGCAAATGTTCCAATATTCAAAAAGGGGTCAAAACTGATCCTGGAAGCTACTGGCCGGTAAGTTTAACCTCTGTTGTAGGTAAAATGTTTGAAGGTTTTCTAAGAGATGCTATCCTGGAGTATCTCCCTGAAAATAAATGTCTAACTCCGTTCCAGCATGGGTTTATGAAGGATCGGTCCTGTCAAACTAATCTCATCAGCTTCTATGAGGAAGTTAGTTCTAGACTGGATTGGGGGTGAGGCTTTGGATGTTCTAGACCTAGATTTTTCTAACGCTTTTGATACGGTGCCACATAAAAGGCTGGTAAGTAAAATGAGAATGCTTGGGCTTGGGAAAATGTTTGCAAGTGGGTAAGTAACTGGCTCAGTGATGGAAAACAAAGAGTGGTGATTAATGGTACATACTCAGGCTGGACCCCTGTTACTAGTGGGGTACCACAGGAGTCAGTACTGGGCCCTATTCTCTTCATTAACGATCTTACACATGGATTGCACAGTAGGTTTCCGACCCAACCACTCTACCGAAACCGCCCTAACCAAGGTCACCAATGACCTAGCAACTGCCAAAGCCTCAGCCAGTACTTGTCCTTCTCCTTCTAGACTTGTCCTCTGCCTTTGCACTGTCGACCCCTCCCTCCTGCTACACATCCCCTCCTCCCTCGGCATACAGACTTGGCTCTTTCCTGGATCTCCTCGTACCTCTCTGATCGGACATTCAGCGTCTCTCACCTCCTCCCCCCGGCCACTCTCGGTTGGTGTCCCTCAGGGGTCAGTCCTGGGTCCTTTACTCTTTTCTATCTACACCCTTGGTCTGGGTCTACTATAGCTTCAACTGGCTTTCATTACACCTGTATGCTGATGACACCCAGCTTTATATTTTTCCGGCCCAGATGTCACCTCTCTTTCTCTCCCGGGTCCCCCGACTGTCTTATCATCCATTTCCCCCTTTTCTCCCTCCGTCTCATTAACTAAATGGGGGGGAAAAACGAATTCACATCTTTCCCCGTCCCCCACATCCTCCACCTGATCTCTCTTCATTTTCAATGGCTGTACACTCTCACCTGTTCCGCAAGTCCGCTGCCTTGGGGTAATCCTCGAACTCCGCTCTGTCCTTCAAACCACACATCCAAACCCTCACCTCTGCGCCTGCGCTTCCACCTGAAAAATATCTCTCGCATCCGTTCGTTCCTCAACTTCGACACTACAAAAAAGCTCGTCCATGCCCTTGTCATTCTCCCGCCTTGACTACTGCAACATCCTTCTCTGTGGCCTCCCATCTAGCACTCTTGCTCCCCTTCAAACCATTCTCAACTCTTCTGCCTGTCTTATCCACCTCTCTCCTCACTACTCCTCTGCCTCTCCCCTCTTTCAATCCCTTCACTGGCTACCAATAGCTCAGCGAATTCATTTCAAGTTGCTAACCATGACCTACAAGGCTCTCCATAACCTCTCTCCTCCATACATCTCTGCCCAAATCTCCAGATATCTCCCCTCACGCAATCTCCGCTCCTCACAGGACCTTCTTCTCTGTTTCTCCTCTTATCAGCTCCTCACACAAACCGTCTCCAAGTCTTCTCCCGTACTTCCCCCACACTCTGGAACTCACTGCCCCAACACATCAGACTCTCTGCCACTCTCACCAGCTCAAAAGCAACCTGAAAACCCATTTCTTCAGGATTGCCTATAACCTACAATAACCCTGCTGCCACTGTACTACCCCACAAACATGTCATCCCCTCTCCTACTGTCTCTTCCCTCCTCCTTGTAGATTGTAAGCCTTCGCGGGCAGGGTCCTCTCTTCTTCTGTACCAGTTATAAGTCATTCATTGTCATTATTGTACTCACTTGACATATCATGTATTTGACTCCCCTCAAATGTACAGCGCCATGGAATCAATGGCGCTTTAAAATAAAAGTTGATAATAATAATAGAAGATCTATCTTTGCAGATGATACTAAGCTCTGTAAAGTAATCAACACAATAGAGGATAATGTGTCATTACAAAGGGATCTGGATAAGTTGGAGGCCTGGGCAGAGTGGCAGATGAGGTTTAACACAGATAAATGCAAGGTTATGCACTGGGAAGGAAAAATACATTTCATAATTACATGTTAAACAGAAAAACCCTGGAAAAAGTGAAATGTAGAAGCACTTGGGAATCCTATTGGACCGTAAACTTAAAGAGAACCGGTCACATAGATTATGTCCTCCTTGCTGAGGGCAGCACAAGCTAGTGTCAGACCTGCTGTTCCCAGCACTGTGCCCCTTATTCTGTAAGATGCTGTAGTTTTCGTGCATTTAATGCTCAAATCTGCAGTTTTCAGCCAGAAGAGTCCTTCAAAGAGTCAGTTTTTTTCAAACCTGCCCAATCGGAGGCTAGCCCCGCCCACCTCAACTGACAAACCTATTACTTTGAATAGGTAGAAGGGGAATAACTCAGTGGGCGGGGCTAGTATTTGGTGGGTAGGGCTAACATCTGCTCGTGAATAAGATTTGAGGGGTAAATGCTCTAAAACGGCTGCATCTTAAAGAATAAGGGACACAGCACTGGGAACAGCAGGTCTGACACTAGCTTGTGCTGCCCTCAGCAAGGGGGGCGTAACCTATGTGACAGGTTCCCTTTAATTGTAGCAGCCAGTGTCGGGTAGCAGCTGTCGAGGCAAACAGGATCATGGGGTGTATTAAAAGGGGCATAGATGCACATGATGAGAACATTATTCTCCCATTATACAAGTCACTAGTTAGACCATACATGGAATATTGTGTACAGTTTTAGGCACCAGTGCACAGGAAAGACATTGTAGAGCTTGAACGGGCAACAAAAATAATAAAAGGACTGGGTGGGTTGCAATACCCAGAAAGATTAGCAAGATTAGGGTTATTTAGAGAAAAGATGCCTTCGGGGGATGTTGTCAATATGTTTAAATATATTAAAGGTCAATATAGAAATCTCTCCCAGGATCTATTTATACCCAGTACTATATTGCGAACAAGGGGGCATCCTCTACGCCATGAGGAAAGAACGTTTCTGCATAAACATAGAAAGGGATTCTTTACTCTAAGAGCATTGAGACTGTGGAACTCTCTGGCCAGAGAACCTTTGTCAAGATGGAAATCAACTTTTCAAAATGGTTCAAAAAGGGTCTGATGCCTTTCTAGAGTGCAATAATATAACAAGTTATAGTGACCAGATTCTGGAGAAGGTCCGTTGATCCAGTAGGGATTTCTTATTCTGATTGCCAGATTGGACGTCGAGAAGGAATTTTATTCTCCCTAAAATGAGGACAATTGGCTTCTACGTCATGGTTTTTTTTGCCTTCCTCTGGATCAGCATTATAGGAAAAGAGGCTAAACTTGATGGATTATTCTGTCCTTTTTTTTTTTCGGTAGCCTAGATGTCTAAAATTAACCTCACAAGGGGCCTACATTTATGAAAACTGTTTAGCTCTTAAACTCCATTTTATTGCCCATAGTAACCTTTGGCGAAATAGAGTGAGTTTTTGACCTAATACAGCTTTCATACAGTGTGGTTTACAGATTTAAAAAATGGGGCTACTGTCAGGGAGGTCAAAACTGCTGCGGGCGGTAAGGGGGCAATAGGTTAAATATTCCTTTAACAGTTTTAGGGTTTGCCCACATGGCAAGGATAAAATACTCGTCGGATTCTAATAAGAATCTGACCAGTATTTTACTGGTATTTTGGAGCAATTTATCTTGTAACTCTGTGTTGTGCTGTTCCTTCCAGAAATATATGTCTGAATCGCTCAGATAGGTGCTAATACCATTTTCATTTTTCAAAGTGGTGCTCTCCGCTAGGACGTTGAGACGGAACCCGTTCGGAAAATGGGTTAGATCGGACACTGAACTGTACGTATTTTCCGAATCCCAGCTGAACCAAATTTTTTGCCACATAAGATTGCGGTAAAAAATTCGTACGCCTTCAAGCACAGGCGTTCGTGCGCCTTTGTTCCCAGCTGCTTCCTTCAAGTTGGTGGCCTAGCCATCATTGCAGAGCACAGAGGGGGTGGGGGGTGTCAAAAACTTCACCAGTGAGGACTGTAGTGATCTCTTTGCTGCTCAAAATCACAATCTGAGACCGTCTTCTATTGGTATGTCACTCGCCTTCCGCCATTTCCACTTACTGCTCTGTAGAGAACACACTGACTTGCCTGTGCTCTGCTCTGGAGTTTGCTAGAGCATGCAGAAAATATGAACATATTAATAGCGTCGAGTTCACCACACAGGAAAAGTTTAAGACTACTTCAGGACTGGGTAGGTTGGGGACAAGCTAGCTTAAGAAAGATTATACACTGCAATATAGTTAGGGGAGTTTTGTCTAAGATCTTTGCATAGAAAAATTTCTGTCTATAATCCTGTTTGCCCGTGGCAAAGTATAGGCATTTAAGACCACTTGATTTGCTGTAAGGTTCTTCCATACAACTCCATTTCACCGATATTGCATAGAAAAACATTGTTATATAATCTACTTTACATCCCTTGCGAAGTACGGCATTTAAAGAAACCTGTGAGTGATTTGCATGAGTCTTTGGAGTACAGTTTTTCATAAGAGGACTGTGAACAAATCTTGACCTTTTTAAATATTTATCCTTATTTTGTCCTAGTATCAAAAAATTTTTTGTTTTAAAAATAGTCATTTCTTCTTGCTAATTTTGATGATGCGTCGGAAAAGTTCATTTTTTATGCTTTTGGGGTCAAGTCAGCTGTAGAAAAGAGACAGCGAGATAGTCAATATCCTATCCCAAAAATCTTGATTTCAAATAATCATTATCTATTTGCTAAATTTGAGAGTGGTCCAGAAAGGTCAATTTTGCTGGTTTTTGAGGACAAGGCTAACTGTAAAAAGGGGAGCCAGTAGGGCAGTAACAGCCTGTCCAGGGCCCCTCAATCAAAAAGGGGCCCAGTGCAGTGGCGTAGCTTATAGAGGATCTCGCTACGGAGTGAGTCGCGGACTTTGCACCGCATGATTGTTTAAAGTGTGGTCTCTTAGGGCCTCTGAGCGTCCATAGTGGCCCCGCGACGCCTTCCCTCGGCCACCGCTGAGCGCGCTAAAAGCGGGCTGTACGCATGGGCTCAGGTCACAGAGACCCAAGCCAATACGTACTTCAGTCATCATCCGAGCCGCTGACATGCGGCGCACAGGCTTTGCCTGTGATAGTTACGGAGAGCCCTGGATCACATGGGTAGGAGGAAGAGAGTATGGCCCCCGGAGGTAACGGAAAAGAAGTCAGCAGCAGGCACATCATGGGGTACAGCAACATGCGCGCTGATTCCATGATGGTGGATGAGTCAGAAGTATAAAAGTATGTCAAATCACTAAGAGGTAGCTGTATAAGTGTGTAATGTGAGAGTATGTATGTCTAGGATTTATACTGTGATGTGAGTAATATACAGAATGTATGTGTATCCTAGTGTGGAGTATATACTGGTATGTAAAGTATGTGTATACTGGTGTGAGTAATAACTGTATGTGTGTAGTAATTGTTTGTAGTACTGTGTGTGAGTATATACTGTATGTGGTGGTGTATGTATTGAGTAAAATCTGGTGTGAGTATAGTGACTGCTCATTTGTTTGTAATAACTGGGTGTGAGTAATATACTTGAGGTGGTAGAGTAGATACTAGATGTAATGTGTGTGTAATTGTATGTATACTGGTTGTCGATGTATATACAGTAAGTTTTGTAGAGTATATACCTGTATGTATGTATACAGTATGTTATGTATACGTATGTGATGTGAGTATAACTGTATGTATGTAGCTACTGGTTAAGATGTAGTAATACTGGTATGTTGTGTGATATATCTTTAAAGGTATGAATACTGGGTGTATGAGTAGTATACTGTATGTGTGTTATGATACATGTAATGTATAGTATAGACAGGTGGTGAGTAGATACTGTCATGAGTGTGTTGAGTATATAAACTGTATGAATGTATACGGTGGGTGTGAGTATATACGGCTATTGAGTGTGTGAGTATAGTACTGTATGTATGTATAACAGGGTGTGTGAATATATACTGGTATGTTTGAGTATATACTTGTATGTATGTGATACGGGTGTGCAGTATATACTGTATAGTGTGTGAGAGTAATATACTGTATGTAATTATAACAGGGTGTGAGTATATACCTTGCGTATGGTGTGATATATACTGTATGATAAATGTTATGTATACTGGTGTGAGAAAATAGTGTAATGATGTGTGAGTATAAACTGTTGTATAGTATGTAATACTGGGATGTGAGTATATACTGTAATATGATAAGTTCTGTATTCTGTATAACTGGGTTGAGTTATACTGTAAAGTATGAGAAATATACTGTAAGTATGTTATACTGGGTGAGAGTTAATTGATACGTATGTGTGTGAGTATATACTAATGAAGTATACTGGGTATGTTCGTATATACTGGTAAGTGTGGAGAGTATATACTGTATGAATGTATACTGAGTGTGAGTATATACTGGTATGTGTGTGAGTATAATACTGTATGGTATGTATACTGGTGTGTAGTAATATATACTGTATGTGTTTGAGTATATACACTGTATGTATGTGTGTGTATCTGGGTGAGAGTATATACTGTATGTGTGAAATGTGTGTTGTATACTTGGTGATATATACTGTATGTGTGTATCTTTGTTAGATATACTGGTAGTATGATACTGTATGTGTGTAATGTGTATGTATACTGGTGTGAGTATATATGTGTATGATATGGTATACTGGTGTGTGAGTATATATCTTGTATGGTGTAAGTAATAACGTGGGTGGGAGTAAATACTGTAGTAGATGTGTTGAGTATACTGGGTGTGGAGTATATACTGGTAATGTATGCTTGTTGTCATACTGGGTGTGATGTTATATACTAGTACATGTATGCCGTGTGTATACTGGGTGCGAGTATATACTGTATGTGTGCGTGTGGAATACTGGGATTGTGAGTCTATATACTGGGTTATGTGAGCGTGTGTATACTGAGTCGTGTGAGTAATATACTAGTATGTGTTGGAGGAAGTAGGTATACTGGTTGTGATTATATACTTAATGGTGTGTGATGTAATGTATACTTCGGGGTTTGAGTATATACTGGGTGTTGCGTGGTGTGTGGTCGTGTGTGTTGTGTAAACTGGTGATGTAATATACTGTGTGTGGGTGTGTGAATGTGTGTGAATATAGCGGTGAGTATATAACTGGTTAGTGTGTGATGTGTAATGTGGAGTGTTACTGGGTGATATAATACTGTGTGTGTGTGTTTACTGTGTGTGTGTATACTAGAGGTGAGAGGTATATACATGATGTGTGTAGCTGAAATGTATGTATACTGGGGTGTGAGTGATATATTGTGTGTGTATGTACTAACCAGTGGTGTGGAGTATATAACTGTATGTATGTAAATAACTGGGTTGTGAGTAAATACTGTATGTATGTAAATACTGGGTGTGAGTATATAACGTATGTGTGGTATACAGGGAGTGAGTATATACTGATATGTGTTGGTTAAACTGGGTGTAGAGTAAATACTGTTGTGTAAACTGGGGAGTGAGTTTATACTTGAATGTTTGTGATAAATACTAGGGTGTGAGTAAAATACTGTATGTATGTGTGAATAGCTGGGTGGTGAGTATATACTTGTATGCGTTATGTTTAGTTGTATACTGTTTGTGATTATATACTGTATGTATGGTTTTGTGATACTGGTGCGGTGGTGCGAATAAAAACATTATGCGTAAGTCTGATATGTGTATACTGGGTGTGTGAGTAAATATTTATGTATGTGATGTTATACAGGGTGTGTAGTATATACGGTATGTATGGTGTGTGTAATGTACTGGTTTTGAGTAAAAACTGTGTGTGTGTGTCATACTGGGTGCGAGTATATACTGTATGTGTGCGAGGGAATACTGAGGCTGTTATGTATATACTGTATGTGTGCGTGTGTATACTGGGTGTGAGTATATACTGTATGCGTGTGTGTGTATACTGGGTCGGTTGGAGTATTATACTGTATGGTTGAGTATGATATGTAGATACTGGGTGTAGATGTTATAATACTGTATGTGTGTGGTGTATGTATGTATTAGCTGGTGGTGAGTATATATTGTGTGTTTTAGTGTATAACTGGGTGTAGAGTAATATCCTGTGTGAGAGTATGTTATGTAATATGCATGGTGTTGAGTATATACTGATGTATGTAATACGGGTGTGAGTATATACTGTATGTATGTAATACTGGTGGATGAGTAATAACTGTATGGGTTATACTGGACTGTGAGTAAATACTAGTGTGTATACTGGGTGGAGTTTATTAACTGTAAGTATGTGTGTATACTGGGTGGAGGAGTATAAATACTGGCGGATGAGAGGGGTTAGGCGGTAAGTATGATAGTGTGTATACTGAGGGGTGATGGAGTATAGTACTGTATGTATGTGTGTGTATACTTGGGTTGAGTATTTACTTGAGTATTGTGTGGTGTGTATACTGGGTGTGAGGTATATACTGTATGTATGTGTGTGTATACTGGGTGTTCAGTATATAACTGTTATGATAAGTGTGGTATACTGGGTGTGAGTATATACTGTATGTATCGTGTTTATACTGGGTGTGAATTCAATAAACTGGAGAATGTGTGTGTGTTTAATACTGGTTGTGAGTAAATACTGGTATGTGAGTGTGTAACTGGGGTTGATAATATACTCGTATGTGTAGTGATGTGGTAAACTGGGTAGTGAGTATATACTGTATGTGGTGTGTGTGTGGATACTGGTTGAGTATATACTGTGTATGGTGTTGTGTAACTGGGATGTGAGTATAACGTATGTGTGTTTGTGTATAACTGGGTGTGAGTATATACAGTGTGTGTGTATGGGTTTGGATATACTGGGTGTGAGGTATTATAGCTGTTCGTGTTGAGTGGTATACTTGGGTTGAGTATATACTTGTGTGTGTGTATACTCGTGTGAGTATATACTTTGGATGTGGGTTGTTATACTGATGGTTGTGTGAGTATATACTGTATGTATTATGTGTTTGTATACAGGGTGATGTATATATACTGTATGTAGACGTGAAGTATACTGGGTGTTCTGAGTGTATACTGTATGTGTGTGAGGTGTATGAATGTTATACTGGGGTGTGGAGATATACTGTATTGTGTTTGTGAATGTATGTAAACAGTGTGTGAGAGTAATACTGTGTCGCGATGGATGTAATGTAAAACTGGGTGTGAGTATATTCCTAGTTTTTTGAGTGTGCGTATACAGGTTGATAAGTTGATAGTACAAGAGTGGTGTGTTTGTGTTGTATACTGGGTGGTGAGTAATATACGAGTGTGTGTATACTCGTTTTTTAGTATATAACTAGATGTGGGTGAGTAATACTGAGTGATAGAGTCTATATACTGTACTAATGTGTGTGTAATACTGGGGTGTGAGTGATATATACGTGTAGGATGTTGTGTGAGGTATATACTGGTATGATGTGGTAACTGGGTTGATATATACTGTATGTGTGGGTGAGATATAAATATGTAATGTATGATATAACTGGTGTGCGTATAATACTGTCTGGATGTGTGCGAGTAAATACTGTATGTGATGTATACTCGGGTGGCGATTAAACAGGCTCGGACTGTGGGCCGCCTGGTAGGACCGCGGGATCCCCCGGTGTGCTCCTCCCGGCCCAGAATGGCCCCGAGGAGGCAGTGCCGGAGTCGCACCCCGGGAGCCCGGCCCTTTAGATGCAGTAGTGAGCATCGTCCCTGTAGTGCCCGGGGAACCTGTCCCGGACTCCCGGGGGCTGTCGCGGTGGTCAGCGGCGCACAGCCGCCACTAGCGCAGTGCCCCGCTGATCATCCCCGGCAGCTGAAGTGAAACGCATTAGGCCTTCAGCCTACCGGGCGAGCCGGCCCTACTGCTAGACTGTTAGGCAGGCCGCGGTGACGTCACGTACACCGCGCCTGCCTATTGCAGGACGACATACAAGCGGCTGCTGCAGCTCGGACGGCCGGGAGTCCTAGAGCCAGTGTAAGTTGTCTGTTTTAGTTGTTTTATTTTTTTTAAACTACCCAAGGGCCCTGACTACTAGGGGGGGGGAGTGGAGGGGAGTGCATGGGCTACAAAAGGGTGAGTGCCCAGGCCTACAAAAAGGGGGCCCTTACATACTGAGTAGGAGGGGAGCCTGGCTGACGAAAATGGTGGCCCTGGAAACTATTAGAGGGGGGTCCCCGTACTAATTAGGTAGAAGTGGGTGCCCTACAAGCTATGAGGGAGGGGCCCTTGTGCCTACAAAAGGGGGCGCCTGGCTACAAGGGGGGCCCTCCTACAAGGGAGGGGCCCCGGGCTACCTACAGGGGGGCCCTGGCTAACTATCAGGGGCTTGACGTACAAGGTGGTATCTGAGGCTACCGTACAGGGGGGCCACTGGCTACAAGGGGACACTGGCTGCAGAAGGGGGTCCCCTTGCTACCAACATGGGAGTGGCCCTGTCATACTTAGAGAATAAGGGGCCCTGGCCATACCAACAAAAGGGTTGCCCTGACTGACAAGTGGGTGGGTGTTCTGATCTATCCGTACAGGAGGGCGCCTGACTACTAGGGGGACCCTGGCATCACAAGGGGGGCCCCTTTGCAAGCTACGCTACATGGGGAAAGGGCCCTGGCTGACAAAAGGGTGCCCCGCGTGAACTACTAGAGGGGGGCCTGGCTTACAAAAGGGGGCCCATGGCTACAAGGGGGGCCCTGACTACTAGAGGGGGGCCCTGACAACAAAAAGGTGGTCCTGGCAACAAAGGGTGAGGCCCTACTACAAGGAGGATCCCTGGCCACATCTCAACATGCCCCGTCGTTCCTGGCTACTAGGAGGGGTCCTGGCGTACTTCTTGGGGGGTCCGCTCCAGATTTCCGACAGGCTGTGAGAGTATATACCTGTTATGTTTGTGTATGTACTGGGTGTGAGTAATATACTGTATGTATGTGTGTGTATACTGGGTTGAGTATATTACTGATATGTATGGTGTAGGTATACTGGGTTTTGAGGTAATATACTGTATGTATGAGTTTGTCTTATATCTCGGTGTGAGTATATACTGTATTGATGTGTGTGTAGAGCTGGTGTGTGAGTATAATAACTGTATGTAATGTGTGGATGTGTATACTGGTGTGCGACTATATATCTGGTATGTAAGATGGGTGGTATACTGGGTGGTGATGTATACTACTGTGTGGTATGTGTGTGTAAACTGGGTGTGTGTTGCGTAGTACAGGTGAGGGATGTGTGTGTATACTTAACTGGGTGTGTGTCATATAATGGGTGTGTGTATATATCTGAGGTTGTGAGTATATATGTGTGTGTGCGTAAATACTTGGTGTGGAGTTATAGTAGTGTGTGTGTGTGTAGTGAGTCGTGCGTGTGTGTGTTTACTGGTGTGAGTATATACTGGACTGTCTGTGAGTGTGTGAGTGTTTACTGGTTAGTGAGATATACTTGATGTGTGGATGTGTTGTTTATGTGGTGTGAGTATAATACTTGGATGGATGTGTGTGTATACTGGGTGTGGAGTAAATTAACTGGTAGATGTAATGTGTGTGTAACTGTCTGTGAGGTATATACTGTATTGTATGTTGGTGTGTAAACTGGTGATGAGTATATACGGTAGTGTTGGTGAGTGTGTATAACTGGAGGTTGTTGAGATATACTGTTTGTATGTGTGAGTATATACGAGTATGGTATGGAGTGTATATGTGGTTTGCGTACTGGGTGTGAGTATAATGCCTGTGTATATTGTGAGTGTATGTGTGTGTGATACTGGGTTTGAGTTATATACTGTGTATATGGATGTAATGTGTGTTATATATAATGTTATTGTATATTTTGTGTGTAAATATTTATAATGTTTATGGGTGTTGTATAGCTATACTGGTATACTGTGAATGGGTGTGTAATACTGTGAATGGGTGGTGTATATACTGGTGTACTACATACTAATGGATGCTATAAGACTGTGTATATAAGTGATTATATATAGTGTTCTGATAACTTTTGTATGGGTATAGTGTGTCTTCTGAAATGCTTGTATATTTACTTGAGTCGAATGTAAATACTGTATGTGTAAGTATATTGTGTATGTAATTTGTGTGATTAATATAAGTAGTGTGGTGCATGAAGGGTTAAACACTGTTTTGTCTATATAGTGTGGTGTATGCATGTGTAAATAGATTATTGTATTGTGTATGTTAATGTTTTGTATGACAAGGTTCTGCATAATGAGTGGTAATAGTTGTGTATACATAGGGTGGACCTAGAACTAATTAAAAATACATTGTCGACACTGCAAAATTCATTGTTATACCTGACTGATTAGGAGATTAATAAAGGTAGATTATCAAATATAATATAACAAAAGGTAGATAAGTGTATATATAAATAGTTTGAAATTATTGATATAGATATATAAGATAGATGAGGAATATGAGAGATCGGAAATGGAGATAGATGAGCATAGATATATAGATGAGAAAGATATGAGAAAGATAGATGAATGTTTCTATCTCTATAAGATATATATGATAGATATGATATAGATGCATAGATATAGATAGATAGAGATAATGATTACCGATAGATATATAATGAGGTGGGGTGTGAGAGAGGGGAATGTATAGCATAAAAATATTTGAAAAATGATTGATATAAGACATCTATAAGATAGAAGTGTATGATAAGATGAAAGATGAATATAGAAAATACATAGTAGATAGATGAGAGATACATAGGTAATAATATATGAAATAGATATGAGATAAAGAAAGATGAAGCTGATAGATTGAGCTAGATAAGAGCTGGAAATACGATACATAGTTATTTAGATATGGAGAAGTGTCTGTGCTCCAGTGACTCGCACGGACTGGGGCCCCGCCCCTAGGTTGTACCGGTGGAGGCGCGACTGAGAACCCCGGCCTGCGATGTGGTGCTTTCCTGGAGTGCATGATGCCGTTTGGGGGCTAGGCTAATTGAGTGGCCTGGGGCGCGTGGCTAATGCGTTAGGGGTGCGTGGCTAATGGTGGCGAGAACGTGGCGGAGAGCGTAGCTTATATTTATAGCACCGCCCGCCGGCACCGAGGAGCAGAGACAGGCGCCGGAGCTGTGGGGAGTGAAATAGGTCAGGACCCCCTGCACGGTGCGTTGTCGTCCAGCCTATGGCCGACCCACAGTGGCGAAGTAAACTGTATGGCGAATGGGTGCTATTGAGAGGGGCTGCATGGGCCCAAGGAGGAAATCCAAACGGTAAATTGGTTTGGGGCAGAACCTGTGGGGGGGCGTTAAAGGAAAGAAAAGAAGTGAGCGCAGATGGGGGGTAAGGCTCCGAAAAGGCTGAGCCCTGAATTACAACCCAGGGGTCGCCGCCCGGGGGGTGGAAGCCCCTCCGGGGGAACCCCCCGGATCGGGGGGATGCCCAAGGGGCCCCGGGGGGCGGTTTCCCTTTGGGAAGGGAGGAATTTTCCAAAATGGGGGGCCGGCGAGCTCGGGGGGGGGCAAAACGGACCCCTCAACCAGCCTGGGGGAAAGGGGCCAGCTGTCGCCCCTGTGGCCCGCGATCCCGGGCGGTGGTCCGGCGGTTCCCCCTTCTGGCGATAAAGGTCCCGGGGGAATTTTCCCCGACGGAGGCGGGGATCGGTAAAAAGCGGGGGGATCGGGGGAGGGTGGACCCGAGCGGGGGGCCCAGCGGGCGAAAACCCCGGGCGGGGCCCCGGAAGGGGGGCGGAAAACAGCGACAGGTGTCCGACCGGAAAGGGTGGAAGGGAAAAATCCCCCCAAACCCCGCGGGCCGGTTTGACCTCCCCCCGGGTGGGGCTGAAGGCCTTGGGCCCGGGGTGTCGGGGCAACGGCAGAAGACCGGAAACTGGGGAACGCGGGCGACGGGGCGGGAAAGCGAAGGGTAAAAGGCTTTGGGGGGGTTCACAGCGCCCCCCAGCCTGGTGAGTACACACAAAGCTGGGTTTGTTTTTCCCCCGCTGTGGGGATCCCCGGGGGCCCGTGTAGGGGGTGGGGTCTCCAGCGCAAGGCCCGGGGGGGTGTTTTTGGGGGGGGGCGCAGTGGGGGGGGTGGTTTTGGGAGCAGGTTTGGCTTGGCGGGGTTTCGGTGCGGGGCATTTTAGCCGGCCCCAAAGGAAAAGTGGGGGGTCTGCAGTGGGGGGCCTGGGTTTCCCCTTGGGGGCAATTTTGGGGTTTTGCCAGCGGGGGGGTTTTGGCAGCGGGGGAAAGGGGGGTAGGTGTGGGGCGATTTTTGAAGTGGATTTTGGGCTGTCTAGGGAAGTGGTGGTTTGGGGACGGGTTTTCCCTGGGAAACTGGGCAAGGAGCAACAGGGCAGCATGCGGTTTTGGGTGACAGGGGGGGGCCCCGGGGGGAAGGTTTATGTCCCGCTTTGAGGGGCCCCCCTTGGGGGGCACTCAAAGGGAAAGGGGGTGGGGGGGCGGGGAAGGATTTGGAAAGGGATGAATATGTGGAAATTTTTTCCCTCCTCCCCCTTGGGGAAAAATTTTAAAAATTTAAAAATTGGGTTTCAAGCGTTTGGGCCCTATTGGCAAAACGTGATTTGGGGGGAAAAAGGCGCCAGGGGAACTGTTCGGCGCTGTTTTTTTATATGGACTTTTTGAAATTTGGGGAGGCCAGCCCGGGCCCTATGGGGGCATGGCTTGGTTGCGTTTCATGGGGGTTTCGGGAAAAGGAAAGCAGTCAGGCCGTCGGGTTCGTTGGGGCCAAAAAGGGTATTTTTGGTCCCCGTGGTTAAAGGTTATGGCCCCCACGAAGTTTGGCCAGCCCTTTCTGGGGGGGGCCGGCGCCGCCGGCCTTGGGGGTTCAATAGCGGGGGTGGGCCCGGGAGTTTAACAGCCCGGGGAAAGTAAATTCGGGGCAGGAAAGGCCAAAAATTTTGGCAATCCCGTTTGTTCCTTCGGAGCCTCCCCCCTGCGGTTCCAAAGCTTCAAGAAGGGGGGAAAAAAAAAGGGGGGAAACGGGCCCAAAAGCTTTTTCGTACGCCGGGGAGGGGCCGCGCGAGATGGAGCCCTTTTTTTGGGCCCGGGTTTTAAGGGGGGACGGTTTGATGGGGTGCGTTTAAAGCAGGATGGTTTTTTGCCGTCTTTGGGGTTTAGGATCCCCTTTTTCCCCGGGGCATCAGGTTCCCTTTTTTTAAATTAAAGGGAACCCGAAGGGCGGTTTTTAAATTGGAGGGCCCCTCCGGGGGGGTTTGGTGGTCGGGAAAAATTAAAGAAGGAAAGGGTTTGCTAGGGAGAAAAGGGGGGGACCTTTTGCCCAAAGGGCCCCCTTGTCCGGATTTTTGTGGTATCACCGCTAGGGGGGGTAACCCAAAAAAAAAGCCGAACAAGTTAGGCTCATACATCACCCATCTATCCCGAAGGGGTTTTCCCCCGTTAATGACGGAAAAGGGCCCCGGGGGTGGTTCCCCTAGTTTTTAAAAAAATTTTCCTTTGATGAGGGTGTTGCCCCTTTTGGGTTTGACATTTTTGGGGGGTGTCTTGTTGGAAAAGGGAGTATCGGTTGGCTTTTCGATTATTGCCTTTTGGGATGCTGAGAGAGGGCAAATTTTTTTGGGGTTTTTTTTGGGAGGGAAGTTTTTTTTTGGGATAGGTGCCTCCCCCATTTGGGGTGTTTTGTTGTCCCCGCCTACTTTGAAAAGGGGTTTAGTTTTTTTTTTTTTTTTTGGGTTTGGGTTTTTGCGGGATGTGTCCGGGTCCCCAAATTTTTAAAACCATTACCTAACTATTTCTTGTGGGGTTGGGCCTGGCGGGTTCTCCAGTTTGCGGGTCAAATTTTTGCAAAACCCCTTTAAAAATTGGGGGGATTGTTTTTTTGGGGTTTTTCTGGCGGGGGAAAAAGACTGAGGGGCCCCTTTTTCCCTTTTTTTTAAACTTTTCCCGGGTATTTTCATCGATAAAAGGTTGCCGGAGTGTAGGTTTTCCGGGGAGAACTGCGGGCCCCCTTTCAGGGGGAAGTTTTAGAGGGGGGGGGCAGTTTAGGAAGGTTTGGGCGCTGGGGGGAGCTGCAGTCACTGCGGGCAAACTCAATTTTGCCTGCAGGAATTTTTGCCAATGGGCCCGGGGGTTCTGTCGGTGCTTGGTAGGGTGACCGCTGGGGTAAAAAAGCCACATCACTTTGTGCGTTTTTAATCAGGGGCATAGGGGGGATTTTTGGGGGGGGGGGGATCCCTTTTTTTTGTGAAGTATAATGGGTCGGGTCCATTATAATGGGGAATAAGTGACGGAAAACAGGGGGTTACATTTTCCCGTGCAGCGGGAGCTCTGGGTTTTTGGGGGGACTTCGGCACAAGCTGGGGGCGGCGGCCCGGGGCCCTGGGCCCCGACTCATGGGTAAAAACTCGCCGTTGGTCAGGAAAATTTGGGTTTTCTTTGGGAAATTTTCCCCCATGGAAACCGTTGGCCTTTTTGGGGGGAAACCCCCTTTAGGGGACAGGGGAAAAATTTAGTTTTATTGCGACAATTTGGGGGTTTTGGTTTCCCAAACCATCAACAACCTGTCAGCTTCAACCCCCCCCAGTGGTTGCCCCGCTTCGGTTTTTAAGGAGGGTTCCGTTGCTTGGAGCTAAAATCTGGGTTGGGGTGGCGGAGCAAAGGGTTCCCGGGATATTGAAATTGGGGTTGCTTTACTCTTTGTCTCGTTTCCCGTGGGAGCGGTTTTTAGGGCTCGGCCCCCCCCAGCGGCGGGCGTGGGAGGGAGTGCCCTTTTATTTAAACTCTGGAACGTGGCCTCCGGGATGCTGGGCCAATTTTTTGGGGTTTTTTTCCCCCCGGGTTCGCTGGCAGGGGGGACCTGGGGGCTTAAGAAGCGGCTTTGGGGTTTTTTGGACAGGGAATTTTGGGTTTAGGGAAATTTTGGGTTTGATTTCCTCAGAGGAGGATGAGCTGGGGGGGTTTCTTCTTGGGGCGCAGTTTCATCGGGAGGGGGGTGGTCGGCGGGAAAAGTGTCCCAAATTTAGTTTGGGGCTTTTGGGTTTCGGTTTTTAGTAGCGGAGGAGAGGGACCCCCCCTAAGGTTTTTGTTGAATTCCCCGGGGTTGAGGGGGTTTTAGACTTGGCCCGGGTGGCCCAGGGATTCACGGTCTTTCCCTGTTTTGAGCGGTTGGGGGGGTTTTGGTGGAACCCTTTGGGGAGCAACCCCGTTCGAGTTTATCCCCATTTTAGGTTGGCTTTTTTCATTGCATTTTTTTTGGTGCATTGGCGGTGGGGGAGCTTGTTTTGCCTAGTCTGAGGAGGGGGGGGGAGGTTTTGCAGGGGGGATGTCTGAGAAGGGGGGGCCCTTGGTCTAAATTGGGGCGACGAAAAAAGACCGACCCAAAAAGAAACGGGGGAAAAAGGGTTTGGTTTTTTAGGTGGGGTTAAGGGCAGTGGTGCCCTCTGAAAAGCTTCCCCGGGGGTTTTTCGAGTTTCCCCGGCCGTCAGAGGGCCAGTCCTGGTGGGGTCCCAAGATGGGTCTTTTCTGTCCAGATTCCCAATTTTCAGCGGTCCCTTTCCCTAAAAATCGGGGGGCTGGGTCTTGGGAAAAAGGGTTTGGATTTTGCACCGCCCCTTTTTTTTCGAATTAGGGGGGCGACTTTAGGGGCCCCTGGGTGGGGTTTAAGTCCCACCTGGTGTGGAGAATTGGGAGATGGGGGAGTTTTGGACAAGGTTTTGGGGTTTTTGTTCCCCCCCCACACTTGGTGGGGGGGGGACTTGCATTTAAAAAAATGGGGGGGGGGGGGGGTTGGGGGACGCGTGGGGGGTGGGTTTTTTTTTTGTACTTGTTTTTTTCCCTTCCCCGCTCCCCTCCGCGGTTGGGTTTTGGGTTTGGGGGTTTTATATGTGGGTTCGGGGCCCCGGAGAGGGGCTGATGTTTTGACCAGATGGGGGACAAATGGGGTTTTTCCCCCCCCCGTGGTTTACGAAATTCCCCCCTTGGTTTTGGGTGGCGGGGGTATGCCCTGGTTGGGGGTTGTGCCAGAGGGTTTTTTGCGGTATGCAGAGTGGGGACAGGCCTTTGGAGAAACCTGGTTTTGGGATGCCCCGGGGGCAATGATCTGGGGTCCCTGACGTCCCGGGAATTGTTAGGAAAAGTGAAGCATGACCTGTTGCAGTTTTACTTCCCTTTTCCCAATTTTTGGGGATAGTTTTTGGGGGATATTGTATTTCCCCCCAACCCGTGGAGGGGGGGGTGCTTTGGGGGAAACCCTAAATTTGCACTCGGGGAAAATTAACAGGGGGATAGGAAAATTTTTTTGGGCCCGGAACGGGGGGTTTTTGGTGCGGGACCCCCGAGCTGGGGTTTGGGGGAAGGCAATTTCTGGAGACGGGGTGGGGGTTCACCTGACTGCTGTTGGTTGGGGCTTTGGGCCCCGGGGGTTTCAAGAAGGGATTGAGAAAAAGGCCCCCAGGTGTGGTGGGGGGGTCGCCTACAGAAGTGGTCTGTGACGTCAAAGGTGGCGGTGAGGTTTTTGGGGGTTTTGGGTGAATAATTTTGGGGGGGGAGGGGCCCCTTTTGGGTTAAAGGGTTCCCTCAGCATTTTTGGTATTGGATCGGCCCCGGGGAAGGGGGGCTCCCTTTGGGGGTTCTCCCGGGGAGCAAAAAAGGCTTTTGGGCCCCCGAGCCAGTGGGGGTACGGGTGGGGGTTTTAAAGGTGGTTTTTTCCCTTCGGGGATTTTTGGTCGCCTGGCCCCATGTTAGCTCCAAAGGGCCTCGGGCCCATGGGGTTTTTGTGTATTTGGTTGGTTTGGGGGAAATGTTTTTTGGGGAATTTTATATATATATAATTTTATATATATTATAAATATAATTAAAATTAGATTCATTTTGGTTTTAAAAAGGAAACTTTAGGGGTTTTTTGGGGGAAGGGTTTTTTGGAGGTTTCTATTCACTTTTTTAAAATATATATAATTTCATTATAAAATTTTATATTTATAATTTATATATTATTTATAATATATAATAATTTCTATAATATAATAATTTCCCAATTATAAAAACACACTAAATTTACCCCCAGTTTGTTTTTGTAATTTTTTACTGGGTTTTTATTTTTTTATATGTTGTATTGGTTTGTAAAAACTGCTCCCGGCCAAATTTATTTTCCCAAATCGGGAGTCAGTGTCAATTTATTTTGGTTGGGCCACCCCGGGAAACAAAGGGGGTAAAAGGGAAAGGGGAAAAAAAAGGGGGGGGGTGGTCCCGGTGTGGGGTGTGACTTACAGGTTTATAAGGGGGAAAAACCCACCTCAGGGTGGGTTTGGGGGCAAGTTTACGCCGGACTGGGGCCCCCCCCCCCCTCGGGGGGAGGCGCGCCCTGACCCGACCAAAGTTGGGGGTGTCCCCGAGCGTTATTGCGTTCCGGGGGCTGGCCCAATGTGTTTGGGGGGGTGGCTAACAGTGTGGACGTGCGGGGCGAGGTTATTTAAGCCCCCCCCCGCGGCACCGAGGAGCAGACAGGGGCAGCGTGGGAGTGGAATTTTCCCCCCCCCCGGCCCCAAAAAAAGGGTTAATTTGTGGTTTGGGGGGGGCAAAAGGGGGAAAAGGGTAAGTCAAGGTGGCTGTAGGCCCCGGCTGAGGTTCTTGGGGGTTTTTGGGTGAAAAATTGGGGGGGGGGGGGGGGGGAGTCCTTTTTGGAATAGGGGTTCCCTCAGCATTTTTGGGGGTTGGGGCGGCCCCGGGGAAGGGGGGCTCCTTCGGGTTTTTATCCCGGGAGGAGCAAAATGGCGGAGCCTTTAAAATATGGGTTTTGGGCCCCCCGGCCCGGGGTCGGTTTGGGGGGAAAGGTGGGGTTTTTCCCTTTTGGGGGATTTTTTTTCGCCGGGGAAAAAGTTGGCCCAAGGACCCCGGCCCCCAAAAGGAAAGGTTTTGTAAATTTGGGGTTTTTGGGGTAGTGTTTTGGGGAGGTATATATACAAATTTTTAAAATATAATATTAGATAAAATTGGTTTTTAAAAAGGAGCTTTTGGTTTTGGGGTAAGGGTTTTGGAGGGGACATAATTTTTACATATATATAGTCGGTAGGCCCGTGTCATTCCCCCCCCCTCGGTGGGGCCCACGGTAGCAAAAGGAACCCAAAAAGGAAAAGGGGAAAAAGGGAGGGGGTGGTTGGCTGTGTGTGTGACTTGACAGGTTAGTAGGGCAAAAACTACCTCAGCGATGGGCCCGGGGTCATGATGGCTTTTTCTTGGGGAAAGGGGGGGCCAGGCTGCGGCTTCCTTCCCTTTCCCGCGCTGGCACCTGGTCAGGCGGCAGTTGGGGGACACTTGGGGGGCCTTTTTGGTGTTTCCCCGGAGGCGCGTCCATGTGATTTCCTTTCTTTGGGGGGAAAAATGTCCCCGGGCTATCCCCTTTCGTCCCTCTCCCCAAAGGGGCAGGTAAGGGGAGCTTTCTGTTTTTTCCCTTTTAATTTTTTAAACGGTGACAGGGGGGGGGGGGGGGGGTTGGGGGACATCAAAATTTTTTTTTTTTTTTAATGCTTTTTCCTTTTCCCGCCTTTCTTTTCCCCCTGGGAAATTTTTTTTGTCCAAAATTTTTACGTCACAGAAACTTCTGCAAAGGAAAAACGGGGTTACTCCCCCTGAAGGGCCTAAAATTTTAACCAGCAGGAGAGGGGTAAAAATTTATAGAATGAAAAATATACGCAGTGCAAAAGTGCTATGGTATATTCTCCCGTGATCCATTTTTTTGAAGTACCAAAGGGGGGAAATTTGGGGAAAGAAAAATTTTTAAAACCCCCAGGGGAAACTAGAAAAACCCGGAAAAAGGGCCGGGTGCCCAACCCCCTAAACATGCCCCGAAATTTTCCTTTTTAGAGGAGGGGGGGGGCCCCAAAAACCGGGGTTCTGCACCTGGGCCCAAAGACCCCCCCAGCTAGCCCCCGGCCCCCGTGATAATTTTTTTTTAAAAATAGGAACCAGGGAAAAGGGGGGGGACCCTATTTGATTTTGCTAAAATGGGCCCGAAACCCGGGAAAAAGATGGTGACGGCAAACCCTGTCTACCCCTGCAAAACCCCTTTTAATTTCGGCCCTGCCCGCTGAACCCCCATTTCCCCCGTTTGGGAGTTTTTTGCTGGCCACCATATGAAAATTTTTCTTGACCCTGGTGCAAAAAGTGTTTTTGGGGGTTCTGCCGTTACCATGGCCATTTCCAATACCAGTGTCATTTTATGTTTTCAAAAAGGGGCCAATAGCAGTTTTAATGCGCATCCCCTTATAGCTACGTGTCCTCATCTTTTCGTTAGCCATTAAAAGGAAGAATTTTTTGCCTGTGAATTTTGTTCTGTGGCTTAGAGCAAATTTTCTTCCTAGTTGGGGTTCGAGTTCGGTTCTAGTTCGTCTCGAACTCGAACCGAACTTCTCAACATTCGAGGTTCTACTAGAACTTTTTAGGGTTTGCTAATCTCTAGTCCCCGCACACCTTAACTCTGTCAGCACTGATTGGTCAATGCAAGACTTTGCAAAGGGACACATACCTAATTGGTACTACCCAGCTTTAGTAATATTTTTCTAGAAGAATTACACATGTGGACAAAAATGTTGTTAGCCACCTGTTTAAGAAAGAAAGAGACCTACAATGGTCACTAAAATAACTTGAAACTAACAAAAATAATAATAATTTAAAATTTACAGAAAATCATATATTGCTTTTGAACTGTGGCTCAACCAGAAAAAAAAAATAATGGGACACTTAATATTTTGTTGCACAACATTTTGAGGCAATTACTATAAGCAATGTTTGTAACTCTCAATGAGATTTTTGATATAGCGGTCTCGGGTTTGGAAAAAATGCCTTCTCCAGTGTTCATGCTTCATCTCCTTCCAGAGTTCAATAAGATTAGATCAGGATTCATCCAAGGCCCTCTTCAAAAAAGTCCAATGTTTGTTTTAGGCCGGTTCCACGGCTATTGAGGCGAAAATTTGGGGACGATTCGGCCCCCCAATTCGCTGGCAGAGGGACGGGGCCGCAGCTCACGCCCAAGACTGCTTATCTACAAGCGCGTACGTGCCGTAAAAAATTTTCAATGTCACTTTCTCCCCGGCGGATTCGACCGAGCGGGAAGAACGGAATCCTATTTCTTATGAGAACTGTGGATACCGAAAGACGAGACTTATTGGAGCCGTATGCCCCCCCCCCTCGCAAAAAAAACGGCTCCAATCTGTGCCCAAATAAGCCGTGTGAACGAGGCCTTAGCCATTCTTGGGTGTTTTAGATGGGTGCTTTGGGTCATTATACTCTTGGAGGACCCATGACCTGCGACTGAGGCCAAGCTTTCTGAAACTGGGTAGCGCATTTCACTCCAGAATGCTTTGATAGTTTAAAGATTTTATTGTACCACACAGAGATTATAAACCATTCTCCTCCATGTTACCCAGTAGGTACAATGTTCTTTTCTTTGTATGCTTCACTTTTGCACCTGTGAAAATAGAGCTGATGTGACTGTCCAAAAAGCTCCAGTTTTGTCTCATCTGTCCAAAGGGCATTCTCTCAGAAGCTTTGTGGCTTGTCAATATGGATTTGCTTTGAACAGTGGTTTCCTTCATGGTCGTCTTCCATTAAGTCCACTTTGGCAAAGACCGTTAAGTATGGTGCGATCTGATACTGATGTGCCTTTACCTTGGAGCTCACCTCTATCACTTTAGAAGTTGCTTTGGCCTCTTTGGGTACCATTCGTATTATCGGTCTCCTCAATTTGTCATCAATGTTTCTCTTGCAGCCATATCCAGGGAGGTTGGCTACAGTCCGATAGACCTTAAACTTCTAAATAATATGTGCAACTGTAGTAACAGAAACATCAAGCTGTTTTTTGGAGATGGTCGTATAGCCTCTAACCTATTTTTTTGTCTATAATTTTTGTTCTCATCTCCTGAGACAACTCTAATTAACTTCCTTTGGTCCATGTTCAGTATGGTACACACCATGATAACAAACAGCACAAGGACTACTTTTAACCTTTTGAAATTGACTGATTAAATGTTTGAAGACACTTGTGATGCTAATTGCAAGATGCACCTTAATTTTAACATGTCTGTATGGTAAAATTATTTTTAATCTTTTCTGGTGGTGACATCACTTTTGTCCAGGCCAGTTTCATTTTTTTTCTTTTTTCGGTTGAACCACTATTCAAACACAATGTCTGTCTCATTTTCATTAGCTGATTTTCAGTCAATTTTAATTTATTAATACTTTTGACAGTTTCATGTTATTTCAGTGGTCATTGTCTGTTTTCTTTCTTTAATGGAAGGGATTGCAATTGTTGTCTTGATGTGTAAAATACAGACAAAGAACAACAAACAAGAAGCTTCAAATAATTATTTCACTTGGAAAATGAGAATTTATTAACCCCTTACCGCCGGAGCCAGTTTTGGCCTCTAGGACCAGAGCCCCATTTTTGAAATCTGTTCATGTGTCACTTTATGTGAGAATAAACTTCTTTGACACTCTCTTACCTATCATGTGATTCAGACGGAATTGTTTTCTAGTGACAACATTGTGCTTTAAGATAGTAGGATCAATTTTGGTCCAAAAAAACCTGCCTTGTCGCTTTTGTGAAAATGATATCAAATATTCGTAGAAAAATTTGAAAAACAAGATTTACCTATTTTAAACTTCATAAATTATTCTGCATGTACAAGACAGTATAGTTTATTTCACTCAAAAATGTTTGATAACTAGCATTCTACCATATGTTCTCGATGTAGTGTTGACTCCTAATTTTTAAATGTCTTTTATTTTTTTTACGACATTAGGGAGGCATTAGAAATTTAGAAGTAATTTAAATTTTTCAACAAATTTGCAAGACACATTTTTTAGGGGACCAGTCCTGTTCTACGTGACTTTGATTGACCTGATATGTTTAGATACCCCCATTAAAATGATCATCATCTAAGAAACTACACCCCTTAGAGTATTCAAAACTCATTAGGAAGGTTTATTAACCCATTAGGTGTTTAAAGGAATTAATAGCAAAGTGGAAAGTGAAGTATTCAAAATTTTACTTTTTTGCAGTTTTAATATTTTTATGCATTATTCACAAGGAAATCTCGGTAAATGTGATCAGGGAAAGTGCAATTAATATTGATTCCCACAGATTCTGCCGTTTTTCAAGAGATTATCCCATATGTGGACCATGAGTGCATTATTTCGGCTACAACACAAGCCCCGAAATATGGAGGATGCACCTAATAGGGACTATGGGGGTCTCATTTTCATTACGATTTTATTTAGGCCCAATTTGCAAGTTTTGTGGGACACCCTAAGGTGTAAAAACTTAATACAAACTCTACTAAAAATTCCCCGCAAAATTGGAAACTACACCCCTTTAAGGAATATATCCAGGCGGTGTTGTGTAGGCATATCGGACCCACATGTGTGTCACAAAATAGTTTTTATGCCGTTAGGCTTGTGAAAATTTTAAAAAAACATTTTTTTTTTCCAATAATCTGCAATTTTTAGTCTGAAAATTTATAATTTTTTACCAAGGTCATTCATGGTAAAAAAACACCAAACCCTTGTTTACGCAATTTCTTCCAAGTTCAGAATACCACTACATTGTGGGTTGGTAAACATGATGTTTGTGCGCATGGCAGGGCCGTATAATGGCGGAACGGAGAGTGTTACTTGGAGTTTTGGAACGCAGTATTATTCGGTTGGGGCCTTGCTAACAATATACAAAGCCCTTCAATAATACTCAGAACAGGTGAAACCTTCCAGAAAGTCACCCCATTTTGGATTTCAGGTAAGCACTCATAGATTTCATCGAGGGGTGGTTATTGTTCATTTTTGCAATTGCTGTTCAGCGTGTATCCAAAGTTTTTTTTTTTTTTGCATTGGGCTATGCACAATGAGGGGGTCACGCAAAAGACGCGTTCACCGCCATTGTTTTTTGGGCTTCTCAATTTTCAACGTTCGAACGATCTGCTAGTATAATGATAGGATATCTTTACTCTTGGGGTTGGGTCTGGGTACAATTGCTACTGAACTAGATTTTATTAGTCTTTTTTTTATGTTTTATTACTTTATACACATAGAAAATTGAGTCTATAAAAAAATTAATCGTTTTTTGTTGTCCTGTTATGATAACGCCATAACGTTTTTCAGTTTTGCTGCGAATCGGAGCTGATTATGGCAGTTGGCTTTGTTTGTTTGTGGGATGTAGTTGACGTTTTATTAGTACATTTAAAGATTAGACTATGGCGGCAATAGCGCGCTTTTGATCACTTTTTATTAAGGTTTTTGTGAGGTATTTGAAAATAATAAAAAACTAAATAAATACAGGCATTCTCGGTAGTGTTTTTTATTTGTAACAGCGGTCACCGTGCGAAGTATAGATGTCATGCTAGTGATTACTCAGCAGGTCGTTACGATTACAGCGGGATACCCAATTTTGTATTTTTTTTTATGTGTTTTACTGCTTCTTACACGAATAACAACACTGGTTTCATTCACAAAAGGAAGAACACATTTTGCATCGCCAATAGTCTGAGAGCCTATAAGCTTTTATTTAATTTTTCTTCCCGGCCCTCGCTCTGTACGGAGCTGTGTAGGTGCTTGTTTTTTGACAGGAGACCGTTGGACGTTTTTATTGGTATCATTTTTGGGGCGACAGACTTTTTTGCATCAGTTTTAAATCCGTTTTTTGGAAGGCAAGGGTGAATGCGCGAGACTTTGTATTCTCAATAATACTGTCATATCTTCTATGTCGTGTTTATTATTTTTTATTTTTATCAGCACTCTACCGTGCCAGTATCCATGACCAGTTAGCGCTTTACTTCTCTAGGGTCGTACGATTACCGCGCGGATACCCTACTTCTATATAGTTTCTACATCTGTTCTTAATTCGCGAATAGCACTTTAAAAAAAATAGTGTTTTTATTGTGTTAAATAATATTTATGCATCGGTTTTTGGGCCCTAATTTTTTATTTTTCGTAACAGGGAGTGTAAGAACTTTTTTTTGCGGATAAACTGCGTTTTAATTGGTAAAATTTGGGGGTTTATTGGGTTTTTGATGTTTTTTATTCTTTTAAATGTGTGCAGGATGCAAAAAAATCGAAATTTGTGATTTTTTTTGTTTTTTTTTTTTTCGGCGTTCCCCCCTAGGTTATTAAACATGAAAGATTTATAGGGTGGTCGTTACGCCGCGGCGATCCCAAAATAGGGTTTTATTTATTTTTGTCTTTTTTGGGGGGGTTTGGGTTTGTAAAGGGGAAAGGGAGGGTATGTTTTTTTATTTTTTTTTTGTTTTGTTTTATTTTTTTTTTTTTCTTTTTAATTATTTAATTTTTCCCAGTGAGGTTTGAAACTGCAAAATCCCCAGGGGGAAAAGAATCATTAGATTGTGTTTGAAGGGCGATTGTGCACAGCGTTACTGTGTGCATGGTCGCCATGGCAAAAGTGACCCCTCCCCACAATGCATTGGGGGCATGGTGGTCCCAGTTACCCGGTGCATTCGACGCATCGGGGAGGGGTTTGGTAGGGGGGGAGCGGCTCTGTGCCGGCCCGCCGATTTAGGGCAGGGGAGTCATCCCCTGCCTGCGGATCTTATCGGGCCCATGAAAGGGCTGCGGTAATGATGCGTTTTTACCGCGGCCGGAGCCCACCCCGGGCCGGGGGTGTGGGGGCTAAAGCCAGCGAAATTTTTACCGCGGTTTCCCTTTCCCCGCGTCGCGCGGCTCCCCCGAAGCCCGCCGATCGCCGGGCGATGCATATGTCATTTGGGGGAGTCATTCCCCGTTTGGGCGTATGCATACCCCCAATGTGGGGAAGGGGTTAAATTGGGGACTTTTTCCAGAATCATAAGGGGCTTTTTTTTTTGGTTTTGGGGAGGAGTGGGGAAACCATGCAGTTGCTCAATTGTTTTGGGGATTTCATTTTTACAGCGTTCACAGTGTGGTATAAATGACATTATTAACTTTATAAAAATGTGTTTTTTCGATGTATTGACTCAACACAAGTTTTTAGTTTTGATTTAAAAAAAACAATTAGAATGCCCATAACTTTTTGTTTTACATCAAAAAGATTGTATGATGGATTAATTTTTTTTTCTTCAGGGAGAGCTGTAGTTCTTACTAGTACAAACAACTTTGATTACTTTCTATTTCTTTGAGGTAAGGTAGCATTTGGTAATTTTTGAAAATTTTTTTTCGTTCTTAAAAGCATTTGCTCTCGAAGAGAAATACAATTTTAACTTTTTTTAACATAATAGTTTTACAAGTGTGACAATACTGACTTTTTATTACTAACGGGCTTGTGCTGCCTTTTAAATGGCGCAAAATTTTTTAAATCAAGGATTGGGGTTTCTCTCTGATCCCAGCAACTGATGGTGGTGGTGAAATCCCATTTATAGCTGGCATTTACGGTGTATGGTTTAGCTCAGAAGTTTGCGCCATAATCCATAATTTTTTAAAGCTACTCATGATTAAATTCCCGAATGTTTAAATGCAGGGCCTTTAAAAAAGGGTTTTTTCGCTAAAAGTTTGTTCAGATTATGGGGAAGTAAAAAAAGCATTTTGTAAATTTGGGGTTTCATTACCTCAGTTATTTGGTTTTTGCAGATATGAGCTTTTCTGTAAATTTGTATTCTATTCTGTGTGTGGTGGGGCCAAACCCCCGGAATTTCCCGCCCCGGCCCCCGCATTGTGTTGGCTGGTGAATTTTATTCGCCTGTTGGGATACCCCCTAGACAGGAAAGCCCCGGACGTCCCCGTGCTGGATTTTTGCCTGCAACCTTTTTTTATACCCCCTTTTAACTGTTAAAAAAGATGGGCTGCAGCCTCAATACCTCTCCCAAGCTCCCAAGGTGATGATTGGGATGACGCCCGTTTAAAGGGCTTTTCCAAAAAAGGTTTTTTATCCTCACAGGTCTGTCCCTTTGTGCTTTGAAAAAGGGGCCCTCTGTTCCCCAGATTAATGAAGCCCTGATTTATATCTTTTAGTGTTTAACATAAGGATTCACAAGTGTATGAAAAAGTTGTTGTTTTAGTGTAATTTTTAGCTGATAGCTTTGCAGACAGGGTTTGGAGTTCAAGCCCATCTAATTTTTTTTTTTTTAAATTTTCTTTTTTAAATTGTAAATATGTAAAGTATGAAAATATGTGTAGAATCTATAATTTCTTTTATTACACACACAAAGTCCTATATAGTTTTCCCAAAACGTCACATAGTACCAGCATTCCCAATACGTGATTCTATTTTCATATATTGGGGGTGAGACTGATATAGGGGGATTTGTAGTTATATATTTTATATTATAGGTTGAAAAATATTTTAGGTCTCTCTATTATGTGTGAATTTAGGGGGAAAAAAAAAAAACTCGTGAGGGATAGAACTCCAAACCCCTTCCTTGAAAGCCAAAAACTCTACCCTAACTACCCGCCCCAAGTTAGGGTTTAAAGGGTTTAGCGGGTTTCCTTTTAAAGCTGATGTTTTCCCCCTGTTTGTTTCACTTACATGTCACTGACAGCAAGCAGAGATCTTTACTTGAAGCTGACATTTGTCCTTGTAGTTGAGTAAAGATCTCTGCCTGTTGTCAGTACAATTTGGGTGAACACCACTAGAACATAAGTAAAAGCTGCTGGCTTTTGGTGTAATTTGTGTGTAAACTAAGAGATATAACAGGTGCTTGCTGTCGGTGAACGTTGAGTGATAGAGTTGACATCTTTATTTGGGTGATAGCTGCTTTTTTTTACACTTTTTTTTTAATGACATGCATTTAGGAAAGTGCCTAACTTATGATTTCTAAGCATCCGACGTCAACATTACATGGTGGCAAAACCCCTTTAAGTCACAGACCCCCTCATATAACACAGTATTATAGAGTCTCCTGTCTGGTAACAGATGGGGAGGAGGGAGGGGGCAGTGTGCATTGCTCTATATAACCCTGTCTCCTGTCTGGTAACAGAAGGAGGGAGGGGGGGCAGTGTGCTTCCTCACATGTCTCATCAGTTCAGGCTGTGTGTATAACTCCATATACCACAGCAAGGAGCTTGTGGAGCCTGAAGGCTGCAGACATAAGAAGCATGCAGGAGGATACAGAGCTGTTCTATCCAGACAACCTTCTGCATCCCCTGCTTCATACAAAATGATGTCACAGGTCTTCAATGAGTGGAGACACGCCTGCTGAGAGGAGAGACACGCCTGCTGAGAGGAGAGACACGCCTGCTGAGAGGAGAGACACGCCTGCTGAGAGGAGATACTCGCCTCTGGATTTCAAACTCAATCTCAGAGAATTAACTGAAGAGCACGAACAGTTCAAACGATAAAACTCCTTTAAGTAGCTCAGAGGTGTTTCTTAGGCTCTCTGCACATGCCACTGGTTTTTCATAGACAAGTTTAGGAAAAGTTTTAGAAAAAATCTGCAGAATTCTGCCATGAATTACCCTGCAGATCCATATGTGAATTAACCATAATGTTACTTAATAGAGCTAATTTGCATTATTTGCATTCATTTGCATTACAGCATTATTCTGCACAATTTTTAATTTTTTTCGCATTTGAATGGACCATAAAATATCCCATTTACTTGCTTTGCTGCCACAATGTCAGTGAATTTTACTTGGTGTCCATTGAAGGCTGATACTTCTGCATTTTCAGCAGTTTTTTGCTTATTTTTAGTTTCTTACTTTGCTGCTTAGTCCCCATCTCAGTTAAGAAAAGTTGGAAAAAAAAGCTCCTTTGTCACTCCCCAGCTTAAAGCTGTTGTCTCATCATGCTGTTCCACAGTCACAGACAGCTTCATATTCATGCTTTCTCACTGTTCCTGGTGGTTCTATAGCAGTGATTAGCATATCGGCTCCATATTCCCTGATTGCACGGACATGACTTCAGGAGATGTAATCTATAGTGCAGAAGGCTTCAGAGCTTAAAGTAAACAAAAAGTAATCTCCTTTGTTTGTTAGAGATATCACACTCTATTTTCAAGTTGCTTTCTGTCCTGGTAACATCACTCCCTGATCTCTGTCTGTCTGATTTCTGGAAGCTAGAGCAGGACTGTAACGAGAGAAACCTGTGTGCAAATCTTCTCCTGACCAAGGTTATATCAAAAGAGTAATGTATTTGGAAAAAGTCTGGATTTAACGTTCCCTACATGTTGAAAGCTAATCTTTGTAGTAAAAAAAACCTTTTTAAGGGTCACCCAAGTTTCTAATTAGTAATCCCTTTTCACTGAATGTAGATCAACTGCAGGGATGACCCTTGCTGGTGAAAAGAAGTGGTTTCATGGTGGTTAGATATTACCCCTCCCGGCCCACCATGCCACTGTCTCCCAGAAGCGCTATATCAGATGTTCCCAGCTCTTCACTTGCTTTTTCCACCACAGAGGATGTCCTTGATGCTGGCTATTTATTAGCCTTTCATCTTTTCACCTCCCAGTTCTGCTATTGCACCGCAGATGCACCAGCAACCACATCCTTTTCACCCCATCTTCTTTCCAAGGCTTATACTTTATATAGACAGGGAATATCATCTGAAATAAAAGCGTTTTATTACATCCTCTTCATGCTACCCAAGAAGGACAGATCTGTTCACCCCATTCTAGACTTCAAGTGCCTCAACAAATATATCCGTGTCCGTATCTTCCGCATGAAGGCTCTCGATCAGCAAGTGCCTCCTCAGAAGAGGTGATCTAGTCACATAGTTTGTAAGGCCAAAGAAAGACAGACATCCATCCATTTCAGCCTCTTGTCCAATAGTGTTGAATTGATCCAGAGGAAGGCAAAAACCCTCATGAGGTAGAAGCCAATTGTCCTCATTTTACGGAAAGTATTCATTCCTGACTCAAATCTGGCAATCGGGATAAATCCCTGGATCAACGACCCTTCTCCAGAATCCTAGTCACTATAACTACTGTATATCATTACACTCTAGAAATGCATATGGACCCTTTTTGAGTTAGTGTATGACAAGTTCTACGTAGAGGATGGCCCCTTTGTTCTAGATACAATCTTGGGTATAAATAGATCTTAGGAGAGATCTCTATATTGACAATTGATATATTTAAAGATATTTATTTTCTCTAAACTAAGTAACCCTAATCTTGCTGATCTTTCTGGGTATTGCATCCACCCAGTCCTTTTATTTCTTTCATTGCCCGCCTTTGAACCTGTTCAAGATCTACAATCTTGTATTTCACTGTATTTCCTGTGCACTGGTTCCCAAAACTATACACCATATTCCATGTGTGGTCTGATGTTCTCATCGTTGGCCTCTGTACCCACTTTAGTACCTGCTGCCTGATACTGGCTGCTACAATTAAGTTTACTGTTTTTCTGTTTAACAATCATCAAATGGATGTTTCCTTTTCATGTGCATAACTTTGCATTTATCCTTATTAAACCTCATCTGCCACATCTTTGCCCAGGCCTCCAACTTATTCAGATCCCTCTATAATAAGACATTATCCTCTATTGTGCTGATTACTTTATAGCGCTTAGTATCCTCTGCAAAGATTGATATTTTACTTTGCAATCCATGTGTAAAGTCACTAATGAATATATTATAGAGAATAGGACCCAATAAGGGCTGGATAATAAGGACAGACATGAGTTGTTATATGGTATCAAATCACATAATAAAAATGTATATAATCGTAAAGTATATTTTTCCACCTAATATAGTAAGCAATATCATACTATAAGTAACATAGTGCGGAAATATTTACTGGTTCTGATGGTCGATCCCACTTTAAAGGAGATACTAGATGAAGGATGTAGTTTCATTGCTAAGAAACCCAAAACTTTTGGTAGCATAATTTCTCCTAGTTTGTTTTTTTAAGACAAAGGACAGTCAAGTACATGGCTCGATTGTAAAGGTACTTTTAAATGTGGTAGAGATCGGTGCAGTGCCTGCCCTTATATAGTTAAGATGACGCATTTTTCATCCACAGTAACTATGAACGAATACTGTGTTCAGTCATTTAATAATTGCTGGAGCACGTTTGTGATCTATATGATCTGGTGTACGGCTTGTGATAAATAATATATAGGTTGCACGACGGGGTGTTTAAACGTCAGGATACGCGAACATATATATGACATAGCACCTGAGTGTTTGTCATGTTTCAGGGGCATCTAAGCACTTTAGTGAAATACACGATAGTAGTTTATCTACTTTAAAGGCAGGTATTATAGAAAGGGTTAATAAGACAGTAAGGGGGAGATTGGAGAGCTGCTCTTAAGAACTGTGGAGCTTTCTGGATCTTAACCTTGGATACGAGACACCCAAAGGGCTTAAACTAGAGGACGGACCTTATGTATATTTATTAAGATGTGTTATAATGTTTCTTAATCATGTACTTTTGTTTGTATCTAGGCTTTTCTCATCAGTCATGTAATATGTCCCATTTGGTGTTAATACACAGCTGTTCACTTTCGTTTAATAATGACGTTATTTAAGGGAGTTCCCTTGTATGTAATGCTATGGTCACGACTAAAAGCCATTTTTGGTTTGGGCTCGTAACGCGTGTGAATTTTTATTCATGTTTTTATCATAATAGATCAATAAAGTGCATTTTTATTGATACTTAATGTGTGCTGGAGAACGTTTCATTATTTGGAAGTATACCTATTGTCCATCTACGGTTGGATGGTTTTGTTTTCTCTGTGCACCGAGGAATAAACTGGGCATAGATCCTGCAACGAGGTGGAAACAAGCAAGTGCATTGGGTGAGCTGATTTATTATTTTTTTTGTCTGTGGTAACAGGGAACCAATCTGAATATGTACCATTAATCACAACCCTGTGTTTTCCATCATTGAGCCAGTTACTTTCCAACTTGCAAAAATTTTCCCCAAGCATTCTCATTTTACTTACTACAATTTTGTGTGGCACAGTATCAAATGCTTTAGAAAAACCTAGATTTAAGACATCCAATGCCTCACCATGTTCCAGTCTAGAGATAACTACCTCATAGAAGCTGTTGAGATTAGATTCAAAGGACTGATCCTTTATAAACCCCTGCTGGAATAGAGTTATGCATTTAGTTTCAGTGAGAGAGTTCAGGATAGCATCTCTTAGAAAACCTTCAAACATTTTCCCTACAACAGAGGTTAAACTTGCTGACCTATAGTTTCCAGGATCAGTTTTTGACCCCTTTTTGAATACTGGCACCACATTTGCTATGCACCAATCATTTGGGACATATCCAGTTACTATACAATCCATGAATTTTAAGAATAGAGGCCTGTCTATTACATATTTGCCTTAGGACATGGGGGTGTATACCATCAGGACCTTGTGATTTGTCTACTTTAATCTTTTTGAGGCGGAGCTGCACTTCTACCTGGGTTAGACTAGAAACATTTAAGATGGTCTTTACCTCATCCATCTGCCCTTCAACAGGAATGTAATTTTCCTCAGTAAATACAGTGGAGAAAATTTTTTTAATAGGTTTGCTTTTTCCTTATCACCCTCTACAATACCTCCCTCACTACTTTTCAAAGGGACAACATTTACTGATTTGTTTTTAACATTATTTTACATTTTATTTTTTTCCTTATAGATTTTTAGTGCCTTTTCACTGCCTCCTGTTTAAGTAGCTTAAGCGCTTTCTTTTTGTTATTTATTGCCTCCTTTACATCTGTTGATCCACATTTGTTTTTTTCCCGTTTCTAATCATTTTATTTACATAAGGCATG
This sequence comes from Phyllomedusa bahiana, assembly GCA_025379985.1. Classification (NCBI taxonomy): domain Eukaryota; kingdom Metazoa; phylum Chordata; class Amphibia; order Anura; family Hylidae; genus Phyllomedusa; species Phyllomedusa bahiana. The sequence continues at coordinate 356,589 of JAODAL010000110.1, forward strand.
TACCGCGCACAGTGGGTGCTTAAGATGTTTTTAAAAATCTCCCATTTATTATCTGTTTTATTTTTGAAGACCTTGTCCCAGTCCATGCAGTTTAGGGGCTCTCCAAGCAGATTGAAATTAGCCTTCCTGAAATTCAGTGTTTTTGTAGCTCCTCTACAAAATACGCTATTGGAAGATAATTGAAAACGTATTATATTGTGGTCACTATTTCCTAGGTTTTTTCCCAACCTGAACCTTTGTTACTCTGTCAGGTCTGTTAGTCAATATTAACTCGAAAAGGGCCTTCCCGCTAGTTTGTTACTGCACCAGTTGGGAAAGGTAACCATCTGTAATTATTGACAAAAAACCTGTTTCCTTTATGAGAGCCGCAGGTCTCAGTTTCCCAATTTATGTTTGGATAGTTGAAGTCGCCCATAATAACAACCTCATTATGATTAGCCATCTCATCTATTTATCTGAGGAGTACATCTTTCATGGGCTCTGTTATATTTGGTGGCCTATAGCAGACTCCTAATACAATTGTATAATTGTTACTAGCCCCATGCATATCTACTCATAATGACTTGTTCATTTCCTGTATCTATAGCTTCTTACAGTGCTGGCTTCAGACAGGATTTTATATAAAGACATATTCCTCTATTCAATTAACAAAAAGGACGCATACTTAATCAAATTAACTATACTTGTAAATATCCCCTACACTTCTGAGACCATTGCCTTCCAGTTTGCGGCTCTTCCTTTTGGCTTTGCAACTGCTCCTTGGTTGTTCACCAAAATGCACTTTGCAAAAGGTGAATGACGGTCGTCCCTTATCTGGATGATATCTTGGTAAAGGCCCCATCTAGATTTCAGTTCATTCTACACACCTCGTCCCAAGTTGGATGATCTAGATTTCTAAAAGATCTCCTTCCTTGATATGACTTTCAACACTGTTTCAGCAAGAGATTTTCTACCCAAGGAAAAATTGCATGCTCATGCAAGACTCTTAAGGTAGACCATCTGACCATACTTCACTTTTTCATGCAGGTTCAGGGAATTATTGTGCAATTGATCAAAACAGTCCCTTATGCCCAATTCCACACATGCCCTCTTCAAAAGGTAATACTCTTTCAATAGAACCAATGTCTGGATTCATTGGATCAGATGATACGCCTTACCTTGGCACTCCATTGCTCCCTTTATTGGTTGCAGCTTTTCCCGCCATTTTCCGCATTCATTTCTTCATACTTCTTTGCTGGCTGATTTTCTTTAAAGCAGGAAACTGGCATTGGTGTGAGCCCTTACAGAATCGATCCAGGGTTTCTGGCCATGGGAAAAAACCTATTTTCCAATACACCTTCTAGTGCTCTGGACAATCTTTAAATGTCTTTAACTGTGTGATATTTTTGGTGGGCCACGGCAATTAGACTGTTACAAGCCAACTTCTGGTTCTCCTTTTACAAATGTTCCCAAATGCCACTGTGTGTGGCAAGATGATTCTATCTGTATGAGCAGGCACTCTGCTGCTGACTCCGTTCCTTTAGTGTGCATCTATTTGTCCTTAAAGATTTAAAGGGCTAGTCCCGTGTCACTACTTCTAGACAACAGCTTTCAGATTGTAACCAGTGCTCTATAGACCGCAACAGACAATCTGTGCTGTAGTCTACAGAGCACAGATTTTCTACTCTGGGATTTCTAAACTACTGTCTCTCCGCCAGAAGTTTGAACATGTTCTATCTTCCGACTGAAAACTGACCACGTCTTTTGTGCAAACCCGCACCAAACACTGCCATACGGCGATGTTAAAATGCCGTCAAATTTCCAATGGTGTTTTGTAATTATGTGGACATAGTCTTAGGAACATTTCCTTAGATGTTGTTCTAAGTGAGGGTAGGATGGATGTGGCTTACATATCTACTTACTCTTCCTCTTGCTGCCATTTAAACTTTGTCATTGTTCCACAGCGTCTGCTAAAAAGACCAGCCAAATTCTGATGGTTCCATCGTCCAAAAGATTTGATTGGCCATTGTGAAGTGTATAGTGTCAAGAAGAAAGGTTCTGTGTCATGGCACATACACCAGGATGTTGAGGGCTTCCTGGGCTATGCATAATCAAGCTTAGGCTTTCCAGGTGTACAGCACACCTCCTCAGTCTTTAAGTTCTAGAGGGTGAACAAATTGACATCCTTGGACATTGATCTTAGCAACCAGGTCTTGATGGCCACAGTAAAATAAATAACCTAATCTGTTCTCACTGATGCTCCCTTTCTTAGGGATTAATTTGGGACATCCCAAGGTGCCTGTGTCTCCTAATGCCATAAGCCTAAAAGGTTTTTTTTTTTTTTTTTGAGTACTCTCCATAAAATCCTTTTCTTTTTTAGTTGGGGACCCCGCTCCAACCCCTAAATTATTTTTACAGCTTGTTCAAATCATATTGAATGTGTTTTTTTTTTTAATGGAACTTGAGCTGAATGTGTTTTTCTTCATTCTGGAACTCTCAATTTGTATCTCTAATTGCCTGTGTTCGCTCAGGCCTAGCTCAGGGGTATAGCCTGGTAAAAGGAGATGCCTTGTTGTGGCAGTAACCTATACCCAAGGTGCCTGTGTTCACAAATAAGGCTGAAGTGAAAAGGATTTTACTCTGGGTATCAAAAAAATAAATTCCTTTTACAGTATATTAACATAACTGTAAAACTAGAATTTAATTCAGCTTTACGGTGCAGAAAAAGTCTAATACTTTTTGCCAGGAATGAATTGTACGTCTCATTGGATTCCTCTTAATATCTTTAACAATCCAGCTTAACACACAATGCACGTATTGAATAGTCATATGCTAATTAGACTTTGGGTGTTGTGTTAATGAGCATCATTTATTCATGTGTTAACAAGCCAGACTGTCCTTGGTATTTAATTACAATAAAAATTAGAGTTAGTTGTGGAAACCAATCCAATAAAATAAATAGCAAAATGTAGCTAATATGCATCCTAATAAAAACTTCTTGCAAAGTTTGAGAAGGTATTACTTGGAATTAGTCTCTGTAAGAAAGGATGTTTAAGTGGGCATCTGGGGAATACTTCTGAGACTACCTCTTTCCACCCTACCCCATTGATTTTTTTATTAATTGGATTCTACCTAGGTGTAGTATAAGCAAACACTAACTGGGGTAAGAACACTCGAAGAAAACAAGGCTAAAAACATATACACACACACACACACAAACACTCCTGGGTTACAAGCAAGATCAGTTTTATAGGTTTGTACTTAAATTTGGATGTAAATTGCAACAGGGACTAGTGTAACTCCAGTCAAAAAGATGTAATCTCCCTTTCTGTCCCTCAAGGTAATAATATTGTTACTGGACACCTTGCTTATGCGAGTCTGTTGGGTTCTCGGCGGGAGGATTTCTGTTCCCATATGAGGGTTTGGTAAATCCATGGCATATCCTATCTTGAATCCATGAAATGTATGAAACTGCAAAGTTTTTTATATACACGAGTGTTCAAAGTGATTTTCATTGGTGTTTAGGTGGTAGTCCAATAACAGCCAGAGGCATGCCAGCATATCACCCGATATGGCTTTTTAGTGATGCATTGTCTCAGGTCATGGCAGATGCGCCAAGTTCTTGATTAGCCCTACAGAATGAAGTTACAGGAGGTTAGATCCGGCAATGCTGGAGGCCAGTGCAACACTGGTAAATTGTTGTTTCTAGTGTTACCAATCCTATGCTCCAGTAGAGTTATACAGAGTTTGACATTGCTGATAACCAGCCTGTCGGTGAATTTGTTCTCTTTCAATTGGCTCTAAGTCAAAGCAAAAGTCTTGGCATTTCAGTTCCTGAAAAAGATGTGATCTGTATGGTTTTCAATGCAGATGTTTTTGGTAGATACGCCATACCATGGTTTGTGGTACCTGCAGTCATCCCCATCGACTTTCTAAGAATATGCTTGTCCACTGATCCTGTTCACTCTCTTCCAAAGTCTTTGACAAAACAGAAGTCTATCACACAATGGAAAAATAAAAACAGCGAAAATGTCTTACAAGAAGCAGTGTTGTAAATGTAATTTTTTGGGTTTTCCAGCGCACTTTGATCGACACGATCTCTTTGAGACTAAGGTATTTTCCTTCTGCATTATAATAGTGATTCTTGGCACCATAGTGAGTTTGATTGTTTGTTTTTTTTATAAGGAAGGAAAGTTAATAAAAATCTGATTCTAACACAAATATTAGCAAAAAGTTTGTAGCAAGTAATACATGTAGCAAGTTTTCTTTGATACTCCTTAAGAAGTTACACGGCACTATATAATACTGTTTTTGCTTTTTTTTAACAATATTAATGTTTGTGGTAAAAGCAGTTTTAACTTTTTTCCCACCAATAACACAGTGAATGGGTGTAATTCTGCCCCTACAAACTGGTAGCCATAGCAGGCATAGGAACTCCTATGGAGGCCAGAAACTGATGGGGGCCCACTTAGGTCCAAAAACATGATGTATTTTATAGGGTAAAACAAGTTGGTGGCTTTCTGCTATCTTGCAGAACTTTTTGGGTCTCTAATGTCACATATGAACAGGATATACCATAAATCTGTGATCGGTCCGGCTCCCCCGAAATTCTTCATCCAGAATGGAGTAGGTTGTGCTTGGTCACGACTCTTAAAGGGGTTTTATCATTTGGCAGCAGTTTATACTGGTTGCTAAGCAGAGCTTGTGAAATGGAGTGTGCACGTGAGGATTCATTCTGTGTAAGCTGGGAGGCAGAGGTTCTCAGCTGTCGGAGACTAAGGAATCATTGGAAGTGAAACAGTAAATGTAACTCGATAGTGTATATCAATATTTCTCGCTCGCTCTACATACTTTATAATTAGAATGGGCTTTTGACATTCAGGACTCTAGAAAGATGGGTGATTTTTTTTCTCTGTCTCTCTCTCACACAGTGATATATCCTGCAGATTATTACAACTCTGACCTCTACAGATCTGCAGAACAAAACTATACGCGTTATCTGTTTGTGTTTACATGGGACTGCGCAAGATCTCTCTCTCTGCTGCAGGACCTCTGAAAGAGACAACCTCCCACGCATATGTCCCACCTACCACTGCTTGCTGTTAGTGAAAAGAGTCAACCCCGCACGCATACGTCACACCTACCACTGCTTGCTGTCAGTGAAAACAGTCAACCCCGCAGACATACGTGGCACCTACCACTGCTTCCTGTTAGAGAAAACAGTCAACAGTAAAAAGATTAAAACAGAAAATGTTGGCCCTTTGAAAAATACTGAGGGAGAGATAGTAGAGGGCGATGAGAAAAAAGCAAACGTATTAAACATTTTTTTTCTCCACTGTATTTACGAGGGATGACCTTCCTTTTGAACAGAGAGAATGTGGTAAACTCCAACTTAAAAGTTTCTTGTCTAACCCAGGAAGAAGTGCAGCTCCGTCTTGGGAAAATTAAAATAGACAAATCCCCAGGTCCAGATGGCATAACCCACGTGTCCTAAGAGATTAAGTGATGTCATAGATAGGCCCCTATTCTTAATATTCATGGACTGTCTAATAACGGGGTATGTCCCAAAGGATTGGCGCATAGCAAATGTGGTGCCAATATCAAAAAGGGGTCAAAAATGATCCAGGAAACTATAGGCCGTAAGTTCCCTCTGTTGTGGGTAAAATGTTTGAAGGTTTTCTCAGAGATGCTATCCTGGAGTATCTCACTGAAAATAAATGTTTAACGCCGTTCCAGCAGGTTTCATGAAGGGATCGGCCCCTGTCAGACTAATCTCATCAGCTTCTATGAGGAAGTCAGTGCTAGACTGGATCGGGGTGGGGCACGGATGACATATATCTAGATTTTTCTAAAGCATTTGATACGGTGGCACATAAAAGGTTGGTAAAAAAATGAGAATGCTTGGACTGGGGGAAAATGTGTGCAAGTGGGTAAGTAACTGGCTCACTGATAGAAAACAAAGGGTAGTAATTAACGGTACATACTCAGACTGATCCCTGTTACTAGTGGGTACCAAAAGGGGTCAGTATTGGGCCCTATCCTCTTTAACATTTTCATTAATGATCTTACAAGGGAAAACACAGTAAATATCGATTTTTGCAGACGATACTAAGCTCGTAAAGTAATCAACACAATAGAGGATAAAATGTTATTACAAAGGGATTGATAAGTTTGGAGGCCGGGGCAGGGAAATGGCAGATGAGGTTTAACACTGATAAATGCAAGGTTAGCACATGGGGAAGAGAATCATTACATGATTACATGTTAAATGAAAAACACTGGGTAAAAGTGACATGGAGAAGGACTTGGGAATCTGGTGGACAGTTTAAAATTAATTGTAGCAGCCAGTGTCAGCAGCAGCAGCCAAAGCAAATAGGAAACATGGGTGCATTAAAAGGGGCATAGATTTCACATGATGAGAACATTATTCTCCCATTATACAAGTCACTGGTTAGACCACACATGGAAAATTGTGTACAGTTTTTTGGGCACCAGTGCACAGGAAAGACATTGTAGAGCTTGAACAGGTACAAGGCGGGGAACAAAAATAATAAAAGGGCTGGGTGGACACAGTTACCCAGAAAGATTGGCAAGATTAAAGGGGTTTTTTAGTTTAGAGAAAGAAGGCTTGGGGGACATAATAAATATTTTTTAAATACTTTAAAGGTCAATATAAGAAAAATTTATTTTTACACAGGGGTGTTCTAGAACAAGGGGGCATCCTTTTGTCTTGAGGAACGAAAGTTTCTACATAAACATAGAAAGGGGTTCTTTACTGTAAGAAGTTTAGACTATGGAATTCTCTGCCAGAGGGACTGGTCATGGTGAATTCAATAACAAGTTCAAAAAGGGTTTGGATGCATTCTGGAGCGTAATAATATAACAAGTTATAGTGACTAGGAAATTTAGGAGAGGGGTCATTGATCCAGGGATTTTTCTGATTTCCAGATTGGAGTCAGGAAGGGAATTTTTCCCTAAATTTAGGACAATTGGCTTCTACCTCATTGGGGGTTTTTGCCTTCCTCTGGATCAACACCTTAGCACAACAGGCTGAACTAGATGGATGATTTGTCTTTTTTTAGCCTTACAAACTATGAAACTATAATGTATAGTTCCCATCTTCAAAAAAGGCTCCAAGTCTTGCCCTGGTAATTATAGACCAGTAAGTTTTAAATCTGTTTGTGGGAAAAATGTTTGGGGCTCAAAGGGACTATATACAGGAATATGTGGACAAATACAATATTATAAGTGATTTCCAGCATGGTTTTACTAAGGACAGAATTTGTCAGACCAACCTGATCTGTTTTTATGAAGCGGTGAGTAGAAGTCTGTATAGTGGGGTGGATGTGGATATTGTGTTTTTAGACTTTGCAAAGGCGTTTGACACTGTCCCTCACAAGTGTTTGTTGGGTAAATTAGAATCCATTGGGTTAGAAATAACAGTGTGTAATTGGATTAAAAACTGGCTATCGGATCGTAGAGAGTGGTGGTAAATGACTCCTACTCTGCGTGGTCCCTGGTTTTAGTGGTTGGCCCCAGGGCTCAGTATTGGGTCCTCTTTTATTTAATGTATTTATTAATGATATAGGGGAGTGGGTCAATAGCACGGTTTCTATTTTTGCAGATGACATTAAGATATGTAGGGTAGTGCAATCAATGGAAGCAAGCAGACCTGGACACACTGAGTGTTTGGGCATCAACTTAGCAAATGAGGTTCAGTGGGGATAAATGTAAGGTTCTGCATCTGAGTAAGAATAATCTGCAGACATCATATGTCCTAGGTGGAGAAAAACTCGGAGAATCGCTTGTTCAGAAATATCTGGGTGTTCTTGTAGATCATAGACTACAGAACAGCATGCAGTGTCAATCAGCTGCCTCTAAGGCAAGTAAGATGTTGGTGTGTATTAAAGGCATGGACTTGAGGGAAAAGGATGTAATTCTACCACTGTATAAAGCATTGGTGCAACCTCACTTAGAATATGCGGTTCAGTTCTGGGCCCTAGTTTATAGAAAAGATGTAATGGAGCGAGAGAGAGAGTAAAAAGACGAGCAACCAAACTTATAAGGGGAATGGAGCATCTTGGTTATGAGGAGAGGTTAGTAGAATTTAACTTATTTAGTCTTGAGAAAAGACGGCTTTGGGGGAAATGATTAAGTTATATAAGTATATAAATGGTCCCTAGAAAAAGTATGGTGAAAAATTATTTCACGTAAGGCCCCCTCAAAAGACAAGGGGACACTCCCTTTGGCTAGAGAAAAAAGGATTCAATCTCCAGAGGAGATAAGTTGGAATAGCCTGGGAGTTTCAAGAAAGGCTTAGATAACTACCTGAAACTAAAGAATATTAATGCGTATGTAGATATGTAAATTTCTGGATCCTGGCTGGTGGCAGCTCTGGGGTCAGAAATGGGGTCTCCCCTGGAGCAGATTGGTTCTTGCCATGTGGGTTCAGGGCATTAACTAGTGGGGAGGCTGGGCTTAAAATCGGTGTCTCCCTCCCTTCAACCACATTTTACCCACCCTTGGTTGAACTTGATGGACACGTGTCTTTTTTCAACCGTACTAACTATGTAACTATGTATAATATTTATACCTTTTATCGATTACTTTTATGCTGCTGTTCTAGTTTCCTTTTACTAGGTGGTAAAACCCATCTCATCTTGCTATGGGGCCCTAGAGGTTCTAATTACGCCCCCCTGGACAGATGGAACATTTAATAAAAACAGAAATGTCCATCAATGACCTAATTGAGAAGGTGCTGCCCCTTTAATTAGATTAACTACCCTTCTATATATTTTTTTCTGTCCTGTGTGGGCAAGTACAGGTGGTGTGACTGCATTTCTGAGATTGCTATAGGAAGTGCATGTGCTGCATAACTCTTTGCTAGGCTCCAGATGGAAGATCCTTCGCTACAAGGATTGGGAGATTCCCACACATAATTTAGGTGTAAATCTCTAGGTGCAAAGATTCCCCTACGCACCCAAAGGACCTAGCTGCTAATCTATTTGAAACTGATATGCATGTTCCCCCAAGTTCCAATCCATTAGGAGATAGGAGCAGTCTCAATCCTGTTAGGACGTTGTTGGAAAGCACAACTGTTGCCATTGCTGACTTGGAACAAGTCCTAGACAGAATTTGATGGAAAATTTACTTATACTCAAAAAGCTGAGAGAGCAACAGCAGTTAATATAACAAGAGAGTGCTGCGGTGTCTCTTCTAACAGGGGAAGCATGGGAATTTATGGATTCCATCCAGTCAGGTGACCAGATAAAGCTCAGGTACCCACATCTAGCAGGAAATGCTGGCGTTGGAGCCTTGCTTTGAGAGTTGAGGACAAAACGATAGCAATGATCCATCCTTGGTTTAGTCAACAGGATGATGATATTGGGTAAGCTTCAAAGTCTGCCTCTAAGGGACATTGGGTCTTTTAAGAGGACTTAATTTATGGAACGGTAATGATGACCAAATAGAAACACCTGGAGAAGGAGCCTATTGTATGAAGAAGATTTAAGAACATTTTTATTTTCTAGGAGGAACAATAGAACCTGTAGAGACCTCTGCCTAAGTTGAAGAGCTAAGCTCTCCACAGACAGTCCTGCTTGCTAATGTAAAGCAAATTACCAGATCCCAGGGAAAAACACACAGACCATGATTTTAGACTGGATTAGATGACAGCCAATGTGCAATGTTCAGTGGCTACTGCCTCTATAAAGTCTTTAGGTACCTCAGAAGTTGGATTTTTTGGATCCCGAAAATTACTGATCAGGAGTGCTTAGGATAACGGTGATCATCAAGTTGGACACTGACTAGTTATGGGAGGCTGCCTTCCAGCAGGAGAAGTTGGCAGTCAGGCCTATGGTCCTGTGAAAAACCATGGAAGCCACTGTTCCAATCTTTTTGTGGTAGACCGTGACCAGTCTGGTGTAAAATAGGTCAGGTGTATGTGGGGGAATCTGTCACCTTATTAAGGTGACCAGAATTAAAAGCTCAATTCTGATGAAAGCAGTCTTCAGTGCCATCTCCCATGAAGAAAGAGATTCTGATTCCAGGTTACTGAGCAGGTTAAAGAGCTAGAAAGCCATATTTCAAATATGTTCTGCATATTTAATACTTTTTTCAGCTTTACCTTAAAATAGTGTGGTTATGACTAGTCCCCTATACTCCAGGATGCTAATGGGTGAAAGATGTACAATTCCTTTAGTAGAAGGTAATGAAAGAGGCCCTCATAGATCAGAGAGATTCAGGAGAGTATTCTTCTGTGTCTCAGTTCCAAGCCAGCTAGTAGCTGGAAAATAATAGATTTCTCAATGAATACATTTGGAAGAGAAAATGTAGCATGGAGACTATCAGGTTGATGATGATATTTTAGAGCCAGAAGACTTCAGGACCACTATAGACATGAAGGATGTGTACCTTCTAGAGATGGGCGAATCGATTCTAACGAAGTGGAATTCGTTTAGAATTTTAGGAAAACTTCCGTTCTGAACAAAGTCGAACTTTGGGATACTTCGGGTGAACGAAGTGTGCTTTTGATTGATAAAATGGCTGCGAGCACATGGCGCTACATGGGGCAAAGCACTCTGGGAGGAAGAAGGGCATAGCCTGCATGACATGTGCAGAGGAAGCCAATCAGAGACCGGTGGGATTCTGTAAAGTCACCGCACTATATAAGTCCGGGTGCGACGCCGGGAGCTCACACTCCTCTCGCTATACTGATCAGGGAAGGTGCTGCCGCGGCTGATTGTGATGGCTCTCACTGCAGAACTGATTTTTATACAGCAATTTTTGTGGGGTGTCTCAGCTTGTCTCAGAGACTGTTCTCTGAATGTTCTATTTCTGATTTTTTGGGGTATTGGATCTGAAATCCAGTGTGCGTCCACTGCAGCTGCATATACATTCAATATCCAAGTGGGATCTAAGCCAGTTCCTGTTGTATTCATTTAAAGAAACAGCGTTTTAACAATACAAATACCACTTCATTTTTGGCTGCTCAATTCTATTGCGCAATTTACATCCAGGGGTTAATTAAGCGTTGTTTTGCTGGTGTGCTGACCCCAAGAAACCGTCATTTTCAACGCAAAAAAGTATACATTTTTCCTGTAGCATAATTCACAAGAGAAGGTTAATAACAATTTATATCTTTGTGGTGTGGCGTAAGAAAACACGCAATTGTAACACGATACAAAGATACAAGTATGAGGTTGCTCAATTCTTTTGCGCAATTTACATCCAGGGGTTAATTAAGCGTTGTTTTGCTGGTGTGCTGACCCCAAGAAACCGTCACTTTCAACCAAAATATATACATTTTTCCTGTAGCATAATTCACAAGCGAAGGTTAATTACAATTTTATCTCTTGTTGTATGGCGTAGAAAACACGCAATTGTAACACGCTACAAAGCTACTAGTTTGTGGTGGCCCAATTCTTTTGCGCAATTTACATCCAGGGGTTAATGAAGCGTTGTTTTGCTGGTGTGCTGACCCCAAGAAACCATCATTTTCAACGCCAAAATATATACATTTTTCCTGTAGCATAATTCACAAGCGAAGGTTAATTACATTTTATCCTTTTTGTGTGGCGTAGACAAAACGCAATTGAAAAAACCAAAGCTATAGTTTGGGTTGCTAAATTCTTTTGCGCAATTTACACCGGGGGTTAATTAACGTTGTTTGATTTTGTATCGTAAAAGAAACTTTTTTTTTCACCGCCACAGAAGAATTCTTTAGCTAATTCATATCCGAAGGAAATTAAGCTTTTTGTGCTTTTAATTCAGAAAAAAATACACAGATTTTTTAAAGGGCACTACAAAAAATTTTTTTCCTGCCCATTTGTGGAGCCAATTTATACCAAAGGGTTCCCCAAAAGCTTCTTGGGGGTTCATTTGGCGTCAAATACAGGGTGTGTATTTTCATATACAGATATTTCCCCAAAAACATGTCTGTACATTTTGAACAAACATATGCAGACAGAGAGGTGGCGGCTCTTCACCTGCAAGTGGCAGAGGCACAAACATTCCCTGGGGGTGCAGCACAGAAAAAGGGGGCGTGCAGAGGGGTCATCGGGGGGGCCCAAAAAACTGCCGTGTCATCTGGGGCCGTGTACTGACTAGCAACCAAATGGTTCAAATTTGGTTGACTAGGTTCAATTTCCCTCCCAGATGACATTTAAAAAACCCACCAAGAGTCGGGGGGAACCAGACACAACCCTTAGTTGGCATGGGCCCGGGGAGGGTAAACGGCCCTACCTGTCCTCAACCCGCCTCTTTCCCCCCATCCGTTCCCCAGCCAGAGATCTACTATGTGGTCGGGCTCAGCGCCACTATTATAGCGAGGATAAAACAATTTGAGGAGGCAGCAGAGCTACTTGGCAGCAAAGAAAGGGGGCCAATACCCCCCTGTTTCTTCAGTGGGGCGGAAAGTATAGAGTTGAGAGTGGAGGGGGGGTCATGTTGTGAGGGGCACCCTTCTCCCAAAGACCGGGTGGGGGGACAGCATGACGATGAAACACAAATGGGGATATGTAGCCGACCGCACTTGGGGACCCGGGGTGAGGAAGGGGCTTTTCATCGTCGGAGAAGAGGGGCAGTTGCGCGTCAGGCAGGGGCGCAGCCAGAATGGGTCGTGGGGCCGTGAGCAGGGATAGCAGCATGTGAGGTCGGGACCCAAGCGGCCCCGGGTAAAAAACCCGCTTCGCAGGTCCAAGAAAGTAGCGGCACGGGGGGCCACGAACCCGGGGCGGCAGTAGTCATAGTCGGGCGTTGGCGGAAAAAATCCGATACTCCGGCGGTGTGGCAGTTTTTTGCTAGACACCGGAGGACCAAATGGGTATATGTAAAAATTTGTAGCAGAAATTTTAAGCGGGGCCGGGGAGCTAACGTTGGCACCACAGCCCTGCGTCAACACATCACGCCCATCCGGGGGCCTGGGAGAAATTGGAGATGTGGTGGCCATCCTGCAGCAACAGCAGCGCACGCCCCGTGGCAGCATCCCATTGCCCCAGTCAAGGCCCCCACCTTTTGCAGAATTAACTGTTTCTCTTTGACATCACCCCGGTCCGGGCCCGCCCCCGTTCACCCCCCCGGGTTTGGGGCGTTTGCAAAGAGACAAGTATGCGTTTAACCTCCTAAGGGCAGCAGTGACCGTGCCCTTCCAAGTTGTTGGTCTGCGTCCTCCCTTTCCAATTGGTGGACTTTGCCCATTCAGAAAACTAAGGTTGTCGAGCCGAGATGGAGAGTTCAACCCGTAATTTTTTTTTCCAAAAAAAGGTAGTACAGCACTTCAAAAATTTATGTAGAACAAAGGGGGGCCCCTCCTTAAGCTTATCGTTTTTTTCCCAAGGTGCACGGCAGCCGGATTTCGGGGCCGTATTTTCCTTTTACGGCCAGGGGGAAATTGCTTCCGGCCACCCCAAAAAAATTGGCGGGAACCCCTTTTTTCTCCTCCACGTTGTCAAACTGCTGCTCCTGCGCCAATGTCTGCCTCCTCCTCCTCCACTCCCACCCCCATTTTAACCCTCCACAATACTGCCCATATACCACATGTGTAGGGCCACAGCGGTGTCAGCAGTTCTACCCGGGGTTCCCTCGGCGAACGAAGCCACAGGGGGGGAATGCTCCGCGTCATGCAGCAAAAAATCGTGTGTGGCTTTCTCCGCGCCAAGCAAATCGGACCAGGGGTGACGGAAATGGGAGGAACCCTGGTGTCCGCGCGCACGAGAAGGGATGGTCCAAAGCGCCCTGCATGGGCACTGTTATTGGGTTTTGGAAAAAGGTTTTTGAAGTCTTCCACGATCTTCAGAAAATTTGAAAAATGGGCCCGGGGAAATGATGCACTTTATCCATTGTCAAAGCCAGGAAACCCCCGAGTTGCGCGGCAGAACGGCCTCCCCCCAAAAAACTCTGATTGCGATGTTTTCCCCCGTTGGAATTCCAGCCTCACATGTTGGACGACTGATGAAAAGAGAAAGGCATTAACGATTTTTTTTATGTCCAGGGAGACAGAAATACTCGCCTGTGTAACTTTGATTCAGCCATGGGACTCATGCGTGACACCTGCCCCTTTTTGAGGGCCCTTCGAGGGGGGCGACGTTATTTGTTTCTGTGCCAGGACACGGGATGAATAAAGTCATTCCATGCTTCATGTTCTGGAACGATGGAAATATTGTCTGGGCAGGGATGGAGACGTGGCGACTACATCTCTGGCCACATGATCCGGTGGGACGAAAAAGGAGGAGGACATTGGCAGAAGCATGTCTGGTTTAAAAAGAGTGGTTTTCTACCCCGGTGAGAGAGGAGGGCGGGGCAGGGAGGAGGTGGGTGGAGATGAGGAAGATGAGGCAGATGAACCCCAAACCCATGGAGTATACTGGAAATGGAGGGGAGGAAACCCCTCGGGCACTTGTGCAGATGGCCCGCACAGCTTATTTCCCGGCTAGGACAGCCCCAAAGTCAGCATCCGGAGAGGGGTGACTTCTGGCTCTCCACCTATTGGACCCCGTACCGGGCCAAAAAGGGAGCCTTTTTCCCACTATTGAGAGGGGGGACAAAATCAAATATATAGGGAAAACTCCGTAATCAGTTGGCCGTGCCTATGTGCGGGGTCGTCCCCCCCTGACAGTCTGCCGGGGGGTTCCCCGCCTCACTACTCTGCCCCGGGTGTGGGGGGGAAGGGGGGGGGGTAGGACAGTACCAGCTCCACAGCGTAACCCAAGTTGGAGTCCTGATGAGCAGTTTTTCCCTTTCCCCCCCTAGTGAGGGGCAGTGCCACAGCAGCAGCAGGACCGGGGCTTTCCCCGAACCAAAAAGGTGGTGGCCTACTTGGACGCACTCTGCCAATTAGAAGTCGCTGGATACTGGGGAGCCAAACTAGATGTGTGGCCGCAACTTCGAGTTTTTCAGTGGGAAGCTGTCCCGCCCGGCCAGTAGTTGGGCTCAGAGGGGTGTTAGTCGGCGGGGGCCATGTTACCCCAAGGGAACCCGCTTGTCCACGGGGAAAAGGGAACGACTGACCTTTGTCAAGATGAATCAGGCGTGGGGTCGGCCGGGTTTCCCCACACCAATGCCTTAGGTAGATTATCGCCATGACGCCTCACCCAAAATGTGAAAATAGTCTGGGTTCCAAATACCCGCCTCAGCCATTTCTGATGCCACCACCCGCCTGATCCAACATCTGCTGACGTTTCCCTCTGCCACCAACCCTCTTTACCCGGGACGGTATTGCCCCCACCTCCACACTCTGTCATTGTGCCCCTTTCGACTCATCTGCTGCTGTGGTGCTGCCGTGACCTCACACTGTGTTTGTCCCCAAAATCTGTGGCCCACTCCCGTTTTTTCCCCCTCCAAAATGTCATTGTGCCACTGCCTGACCTCATGCTGCTGCTGTGGCTGCTGCCGTGACCTCCACACTGTGTCATTGTCCCACTCTGTGGCCTACTCCTGTTTTTGCCACCTCCAGAATGTCATTGTGCCACTGTCTGACCTCATGCTGCTGCTGTGGCTGCTGCCATGACCTCCACACTGTGTCATTGTGCCACTGTCTGACCTCATGCTGCTGCTGTGGCTGCTGCCGTGACCTACACACTGTGTCATTGTACCACTCTGTGGCCTACTCCTGTTTTTGCCACCTCCAGAATGTCATTGTGCCACTGCCTGACCTCATGCTGCTGCTGTGGCTGCTGCCGTGACCTCCACACTGTGTCATTGTGCCACTGTATGACCTCATGCTGCTGCTGTGGCTGCTGCCGTGACCTCCACACTGTGTCATTGTCCCACTCTGTGGCCTACTCCTGTTTTTGCCACCTCCAGAATGTCATTGTGCCACTGTCTGACCTCATGCTGCTGCTGTGGCTGCTGCCGTGACCTCCACACTGTGTCATTGTGCCACCGTCTGACCTCATGCTGCTGCTGTGGCTGCTGCTGTGACCTACACACTGTGTCATTGTCCCACTGTCTGACCTCATGCTGCTGCTGTGGCTGCTGCCGTGACCTCCACACTGTGTCATTGTGCCACTCTGTGACCTATTCCTGTTTTTGCCACCTCCAGAATGTCATTGTGCCACTGTCTGACCTCATGCTGCTGTGGCTAGCGCCGTCACCTCCACACTCTGTCACTAATGTTGCCACCTGAGCTCTCAGCTTGTTTTTTTACAGCTTTCTCTGGCATGACTTTATCAGGCAACATTCCCGCTTCAGTTTTTTGGTCAGTTTTGCCCTCTTAAGTGCCCAGGGAATTTTATAGTGAAGCGATTCTAAGAGCGGCGGCAGTCATGTGCGTGTCATACTAAAACACAACATTGTATGAAGACCAAACCAAGCTCCCTCTGCATATTTAAGCATGGCACAACGTTCTACAGCACCCTGCAGGCTCTGTGCAGCCTGGAAATAGCTGTTTTTTAACGTGATTCGTGCCGAAGTAATTCGGAACGAAGTTATTTTTTGCCGAGAAATTTGGCGAAGTGAACGAAACGAATTTCGGGAAATTCGCCCATCTCTAGTACCTTCATCACAGTTTGACTGACTTACAGAAGATTCATTAGAATTGATGTGCAATTAAGAGAAAATATCAGCCTTTATAAAAAAAAAAATTCATAGCCCTGCCCTCAGAAGATCTTTGGACTCACACCTTTATGAAGATGGTCTTTGTGGTGGTGGTTCTGATAACTCAGCGCATGTCTATCGCCCTTAACGTGGATACATGGCTTATAACTGCAAGCTCAAAAAATGGTTCTTCTATACCACCTTTCATCCACACTCTTACATCTCCAGCTGCATTATAAATTGAGCAAAATCCTGCTCAGTCAGCAATATTGGTGAAGTTCCTTGGGTTCATTGTAGAAATATCACTGAATCTCAAATCCACAGAAGAAAACTAGCTCTGTAGTTACAAAATTAATCCAAACTAGAAAAGAAGCTAAAATATAACTTTTAATCGCTTAAAGTATATTTAACTAATATGAAGTTTAGACTGTTAATATTTATCTCAAATGTGAAACGCAAAGCCATATCGTTTTCATTAAGGGAAGAGACAAACTCCTCAAAGGAATGTTTTTCACCTGTCCATAAAATAAAAACATAATCAATGTAACGCTCCAGAAAGATATCTGGGGGGTTCCATTGTGATTCCTCTTCCCCAAACACTACTGTATCCTCCCACCAGTCCAGGAGCAAATTTGCATAAGTGGGGGCACAAACATTGCAGTTCCCCTGAGTTGGTGGTTGAATTTTAGATTCTATCTAAGGGGAACTTGTGAATTGGTTAAAATTTGGACTCGGCATATACAGATGGGTATCACTGTGTTCACACTGCATGTCATCGAGCGGTGTGATCAGGAAGTTATTTGCTTAAAGTGATACACATGTTCTTTGGTGGATATAAGGTAGCGTACCAAGTTGTTTTTTCTCAGTCTCATACATCCAGGGCTTGGACAAGGTATTCTGGTGCACTAGGCAAATAAGGCATTTAGCACACCAATGTAAAATTCAGCCCACGCCATACCTATTTGTGCCACCTTCCTGTCTGGAATAAAGTGGAGCCCTAGGCAGTCGCCTACCTTCGCCTACCCATTGTCTCGGCCCTGCATGTATCATCTCATGGGGGACTGAGTACTTTTTTGTCTAGTGACGACCCTGTTTTAGCAATTTTTTTTCTCTCAAAAGTCTAGTAATTATATTCATTATATGCGCTTTTCTATATAGTCCCCTTATGAACCACCATTTAATCTGGGGAAACGCGTTGGGTACTAAGTGTATCATTTGTTTGTTTTTTTTGTTTTTTTTAAAACCCTTTTTGTTTTTTTATTTTAAGAAAAACATAACAAAAAGAAAAAAATTTTAAACGTTTATAAAGAACACGCAAAAGTAAAATATGTACGGGGGGAAACCCCAGCTTTTTCTCGTGCTCAACCAATCAGTCAACCCCAAAAGCCATGTCCCATAAAAATCGATGTAGTAAATATTTCAAATAATACAGAACTTTTACATTAAATCCTGAATCATCGTTCTCCGCAGAGAAAGGGTAAAACTCCATAAATCCCCCTTTTTTCTGTGGACCAGAAGGTTAAAAACCAAAAATCAAGCATTAATACACTTACAAACCCCCAAGAGGGGTCTGGGTTTTCCATTTTAATATCGTCTGAAGAATTCAGGCCTGTTCCTGGGAAAAATGTAGGTGTGGGGGGGGGGGGGGTGGGGGGGAGAAAAAAACAAAGGAAGCCAATGGGGCATACAGATCTCTTTTACCGCAAAATTTTCCCAAAAGTGCCCGCAAGAAAACTTTTTAAGTACCTTTTTCGTGAGGGAAAAGGGGTTTCAAAAAAAGGTATCCCTCCAAGTCTATATAGCTGTTCGAAAATGTTTTTCCATTTCTTAAAATACTTTTCGGAGGGCCCCTTTTTGTTTGATATTTAACTTCTTTAGATGTGCGTGTTTTTTGACCATTTTATTTTTCCCATGGTGGATGGAGGGGAGGGCGATGCCACCATTTAATGTCCTCTTTTGGCTGATAAAAATTTGAATGTTTATGGGTAGGTTAGTAGCTTCAGCGGGTTGACCAGAAAGAGGGAATTCTGTGGCTGAGGGAAAGTTTATCAAAAAATTTTGAGTGAATAAAGTCCCCATCCCCTCCCAAAAGGACTTAAGTAAGGGCCCCAATTTCCCAAATTCCTGGGCCAAGTCAGATTTGGAGATCGCATTTGGGCAAGCTGTGAACGACGGGGCAAGCGGGTGAGGGGGTATATAAAAACCCAAAAAATTGCACTATGCGCTAATTAAAAATAGGTGTCCCCCCAACGTTCAAAATTTAC
The DNA here is from genome assembly GCA_025379985.1 of Phyllomedusa bahiana. Lineage (NCBI taxonomy): Eukaryota > Metazoa > Chordata > Amphibia > Anura > Hylidae > Phyllomedusa > Phyllomedusa bahiana. The sequence continues at coordinate 375,365 of JAODAL010000110.1, forward strand.
AAATTTTTATATTTTTGCCCAAATTCTAAAATAATTTGATTAAATAAAAACCCCCGGAAACCAGTTCCCCACTTCCCAAACGTAAAGTGGGTGTTACTGGGAAAGGGTCCCTCAATCCTGCATATATAGCAAAAATTGGTGGAAGAAGCATTGTTGGCGAAAGGAATCGAAGGGGCTGGGTTTCCAAGAAATTAGGGAATCGGGGAAAATTAAAGCTTTTGCAAAAGTGATGATCTGTCTATAACCCAAAAAAAAGTGGGGTGGAATCCCAAATTGCCCCGGGAGTTTTCAAATGGAGAAATCTTTTGTCGGGTCAGGGAAAAGCTGTGTTTTCGATTGATCCCTTTCTCTGCCACCCAATTAACTGAGGATTGTCCATGCCACTACAAAATTCGGGGGGGCCCCTTAAGGAAGTTTTATAGTTTGATAGGAAAGGGTGAAATAGGATGGAGGCCTTCCAGGCAGCAATAGTATCTCAAGGAGCAAACTCTTTTATCTGTGGGGGTGGTGAGAAAATTTGTGTGGAGGGGGGCGGGTAAGGACCAGGAGACACCCAACCGCTTCAGTGATGTTTTTGGAGTAAAAGGTGCCCTTTTTCCCCAATCAAAACTGTGCCGTAAAGGCATCCTAGATTGTTTTCCTAATGTAATTAAGCCCCCCCTTGCCCTTTAGACAGCATAATTTTTTTAATGCATTCTCGGCTTTTACCTTCCTAAAAAAAGGGGAAAAAAAGGAAAGACATGAGGGAGTGATATCTTTATGCTTAATTAATGGGGGGTATAGTTTATAGGGTACAGAAGTTTAGGAAACTCATCCTTGATAAGCTGGCCGAGCCTTTAAAAGGAAAGGGGAAGAGGGTTCCCCCTAATTAATTCCATTGCAGTTTTTTAAACAATGGGGGATGTTAAGGTGAATTGGGATTGGGGTTTTCCAAATTAATTTTCCCCAAAATTTTTCACGATGAAAAGTGTGGGACGGGTAGGTTTTTAATAGGGAGGCCGTGGAGTTGGGGGAGACAGATCAAAGATTTCCGATTGGGAGATTTAACCAAAACCCTGAGCAAATCCAAATTTTTTTAAAAAGGGCCAGAATACGGAATATACGCCGGGTTTTTCCCAGAAAAAAAAATGAAATCATAGCAAAAAGTCCCAATTTTTATCAAAGGCCTACTCGTATACCTTGAACCAGGGGGAAAGAGGTAATGTACGGGAAATGGTTAAATCGCAAGGTTGAAAAAAAAGGGGGGATAAGGGCACCCCTGCAAATCCCGCGTTGTAGAGAGAAAAAGGGAGGACAGGGAGCCCATCTATACAATTGGGGCTTGGGTTTGTGTAGAGAGTATAATGTAATTGCGAAAGGGACCAGTAACCCCAAATCGGTCCAAAACCCCTGAAACCCCAAGGCCAATGACCGTAAAAATGCCTTTTCGCAAAAACATAAGGGAAAAGCAGGGGAGGTATGTAAATGGGGTCAAATTTTAATGTCGTCCAGGATAGTAAAACCCTTGGGATATTCTTACAGGGATTATTCCGGGAAAGCCCCCCTGTGCTGCGATATTAAGGAGGAAAAAATAGTGTAATCTGTCAGAAAAAATTTTGGACAATAATTTAAGGATCAACATTAAAAAGGGTATGGTCTATTAAGAGGTAAGTGGGTCTCTATCTGTTTGGGCAAAACCCTTTTAATGAAGGTTTTATTCAGTTGGGGGATGGGAAAGTACCCATAAATGATTTTAAAAAAATGTGCAAATTTGAGGAAAATCTCAGACTTAAATTTTTGAAGAATTCCCCGTGACCCGTCGGGGACCAGGCTTTTGGTTCACCAATTGGAGAAGCTTTGTTCACCTCTTTTTCCCGAATTGGAGAGTTAAGTAGTTCTCGCTCTACATCTTTTTGACGGAAGCGCTAAATTGATGACCAGAGTGAGAAGCCCCCCCCATTAAAATTCCTTTGGAGAAAAGGTCCTTATAAAAGTCCCTGAAAATCTTATTAAAGTCTATCCATTTGAGTAAAAAGACCCATGGCTTGTGGGACCCTTGATAATTGGAGGGGATCGGGGCCCCTTTTGCAAGGGGCCCAGGACGTCTGTTTATCCCCAATTTTAAGAAATTTAGGTCTAAAAAGGGAATGCTTTCGGACACCTACCCATTGTTCACGATTAGAAAAGGGAGGGATATTAAGAAATGTGGAGTATCCCCTGACGCAGCTGTGAATAAGGAGATAATTTTTAGCGTAGTGGTTTCTTTAGGGGGCTATTGGGGAGAAAATTTTTCCCCTCAAGAGCCTTGCCCTTTCCCCAAAGCAATTTGGGGGGAATCCTTCGTGGAGTTGGCCCGAAATAAACCCCCGCCCCAAATGTAAGGGTATTATGGAATTCCTCATCATTGTATAGATAGGAGGGGAACCTCCAAAAAAGTCTGTACTTTGGCGAAGTTGGGTTTTTTGGAGTATTTTTGGCGAGGGGCCCGAGTTTACCAAGTCTCAAGACACTGATTAAAGGACTGGAAGTAATGAGGGTGTAGGAAAAGGAAATCAATTTGGACCAGAAATTATGTGGAGGGAGAAAAAGGAGAATTCCCTGCCCTCAGGATTTAGTTCTAGGCATCAATCAAAAAGTGTTTGAATGGAAAAACGATAGTTGGATCTTGGTGTCTAACAAAAGCATGAGTGGGCTTCTATGCTTGGGATCCCAAACGGAGTTTAAAATCTCCCCCACTATGCGGTGTTGGTTAGGGTCAAAAGTATTAAATTTGATACATTTAAAAAAAACTGGGAATTTTCGAATTTGGGCATATATATTATAAAGGCAAAAAACTTTTTTGCGGCAAAATTTGGGAAAAAAAGGTTTTTGCCATCGCCCTCATTTCATGAATTCCGGGAAAGGGGGAAAGGCTAAATTTTTTTGGAAAAATGAGCACGCCCCCTTATTAGACTGAAGGGAACCCAAAACTGCCTCACCCAGAGTCGTTTTTCCTAAAAAAAATCCATTCCCCCAAGTGGGTTTGCTTGTAGTAAACAAAAAGTGACTCTCAGTTTTTTTAAATGGCGGGAATTTAACCCCTTTTTTGGGGAGCGGGGCCCTTAGATTCCAGGAACTTCCGCAGTTTCTTTTAGTAAAGTATTTTCCCCCTTTTCAGCAGAATCCCCAAAACCCCACCCGGAGGAAAACAGAGACCCCCCCTTAAAACATGCGAGGAACGATTTAGACAGCCAAAATAAAAACAAGCAGACAAAAGGCACAAAAAATCTACCCGTCCTAAAACAAAATTGCAAAAGGGAGGAGGAAGAAAAAAAAACATTTCCCCGCAAAAGTGCCGGGACCGCTTTTTTCCATGTCACAGAGAACACAGTAAATAGCTAAGAGCCCCAAAAGTATAATTTTGGGCTCCGTGTCTCCGGCGCCAACCAGCCCTTATTGAAGACTTTGATACATAGGAAGAGAGGGAGGAGAAGAGAAAGGGGGGGGGGATGAGAGGGATGGATAAAGAGGGGGGGAATGGCACACAGTCAACACCCGCATTTGTTCAGAGAATATGGCTTAAACATATACAGAAAAAAATATCCTGTTACTTCTAAAGCCCTAACAGAGAGAGAAGGCAAACAGAATAAACAACCCCACGCCCCCCACGGTCAGGGTAGTATGGCACATTTTCAAGTGACTCGGCTGGCTGCAGATGAAAGGCGTAGTCTCTGAATCTCCGGGAGCGTACGACTCGTCGAAGGTGGTGAAAAGGAGTGTTCCAGAGATCTATTAGGTGACCTCCTGTTTCCGGATTTTGGGCCGGGGAGGAATGTTCAAAAGGTCCCCCAGAGGATAAGGAGTGGGCCTTGCTTTTTCTTCCATGGGGATAAAAAATTGGAAAAGGAACCATCCTTAAAAAAGTTTCGAAGTGTTGCGGGGGGGGTTTTGAGTAAAGGGAATTTAATCTTGCATTGAAAGAGGTCCGGCGAGAGGGGTGAAAAAGTTTCGTTTTCTAGTGACTTCAGCTGAGAAGTCGGCAAAAATCAGAGTCCTACATCCTGCAAAATGTAGAGGCTTAGTCAAGCGTTGAAAAGTTTGTAGGATGAGGGATTTGTCTGTATAATCCAGGTATTTGACAACAATTGGGCGGGGCTCTCTGAAAATGCCGGTGGATGGAGGGGGGGTGAAAGAGGGGTTTTTCTCTGTCTGGAAAGGGGCGGGAGATCAGGACCTATGCTGGTTTTCCCTTTCCATTTGGAGAGGGAAAATGTGAGGGCACTGGGAGGGTTTGTTGCAGAAAGCAACCCAAATTTTTTTGGGGGGACAGATTCCAGACCCCCACAATTCTTAATTTTACGGCGGGGGACCGGTTTTCAGGTCTCAATCTTGTCCGTAGTTTTGGTTTTTTTTCTACGCAGGTCCCGTATATCCCATATAGAGGTTTTTAGCGCTTGTTAAAAATTTTTTGAATACGTTGTTCAACCCCTGTCAAATCTTTTTAAGTTGAGAGACCTTTTGGATTTGTACTAAAATGGTGTAACCGTCTCTTTTAGAATCTCTTTGGGTTTCAGGCGCTATATATTTTGCTACTGCTTGCGCCAAATTTTAGGTAAAATTTGGTAAATACATATTTGTAAATTTCTTCCTCCAAGTCCCCCTTTTATTTGAGGAGGGCGGTTGGGGGGGAGGTGTCTGCTGGTCTTCCTCGAGTGGTTTTTGAGAGAAAATTTTAGCAGAGGCGAGTGAGGGTTAGATTTAGTTTAGGACCTGCATAGTGGTTTGCGGTCCATGGAAAAAAATGAGAGGGAAAGGAAGGAGTTTGCCCCCCAGAATTGGGGTTTTTTGTTTGGCAGAAAACGGAAAGTAACTGGGCATGAGGGAAGGTCGTATTGTTTAGGGAAAAAAAGATTGCAGATTTTTATATGAATATGGCAGAGGTTATGAAAGGGGTTAAGCCTTGTTAATTACCTGGGCTCAGACCCCAAGGGGCTGATTACAGTTTCATTGATAGTGCAGCTGGCAATGTCTGCGTGTTTAGAAAATTACAAGAGCTAAGGCCCCCAAATCCACACAGGCGATGATGCAAAGATTGTGCCAGTGGTGATTTGATGGCAGGAAAACAAGGGGGAAAATGAGTGAGCCCCCCAAGGGGGGGGCACTTATGTTGGGGTATAAATTTTATTATTCCCCCGGAGACGGGGTTTTTGCCACTTCCCCAAAGGCCCCGAAGGGGTTTTAAAATGTAGAAAAAAGTCTCCCGAGGGTAGAGGTGACCCGAGCTGCAGCTCATTTCTGCTTATATGTGGGGTGGGCTGGAGGGGTATTGTTCAGAAGGGGTTTGCTGTGCAGTGCGTAATTCTCGAAGGGGGTTATGAAGAGCAGGTCTCCCGAGGGGGAGAGTGAGTCAGAGCTCCCAGCCCCGTCCGGGCTGATCAAAGTGCTGGGATCGGAGACTGAGTGTTTGCAGGGGCTGTGAAAAGGCCCCTCTTGTAAGTGGCGCGTACCTGTCCGTTTTCTGGGGGAGGTGGACTCTGAAAAGGCTCCCCGGGTTTTTCGTCCGCCTCCTCACTGTGTCGGGGGTGGGCCCTGGAGTTTCTCTGCTTTCTGGGGTTTTCGCTGTGCATGAGGGGTGACTGGTGTCGGTAACACTTTCAGGTATCGGGCTGGGTGGCGCGGAGACACTCTCCCGCGTGTCTCTACTCCATGGGGCCGGAACCGGAAGTCATTTGTTTTTTAATTTAGCAGACAATATGTTCAGTAGTCTCTCTAGGTTTGTGTAGGGCTAGCCTCCGTAGAGTGGGTCCCTGCTATTTAGACAGGGTGTGGTAGGGAACTCATAGGTTCCAAATGCATAGTGAAAAGATTCTTTCCTTCATCTCTCCCCATCGGACAAGAGGATTGCATGTTTATGTGTTCAAGATGACGCCTTTAGTCATGTGAGTTTTGACATACCATTGCCAGATTTACTACTGTTTATACTAAATGAGAGACAACTTGGTTTAAAGGGGTTTTCTCGCTTCAAAGATCATATCTGTAATGATGGGGACAATAGAAATAAGCACTTCTGCAATTGGTTTACCTAAATCACTTAATATAGAAGATATAAGCTAATCTGTGCGTCTATAGCTATTTCTGCTGCAAGAGGTTGGGCCACGCCCCCTTGGCTGTGATTGGCTGCCTAATATTTAATTCAGACCTGTTGTGACAGGCTCCCTGGACAGGACATGCCCCCTATGCTGTGATTGGCTGCCTACGCTCTGTGCTTACTCTCCTCTGAGCTGTGTAAATTGGAAGTGAAACTAGTTGCCCCAGCTTTCTATGCTGACTGTATCTGTATAATAATGGCTCTCTGAGCTCCTCTACGCTCATCTCCCAGCTCTATGTGAAGGATCTGGGCAATTAATGAGTCTAGCTGCTAGCTTCACTCTCCCCTGACCTAACCCAGCCTTATACAGACTGCTCCCATCACCCATATAACACAGCCTTATACAGTCTATTCCCCTCTATCTCCTGCCTGATAATAGATGGAGGGGGGGGGGGCAGCATGCATTTCTCACATTTGTTTCACCAGTTCAGATTGGATATATAAATGCTTAAAGCCCTGAAGGTGTTCTGCTTACAAGGTGTTTGTGAAGCATGGGCGGGAGGGGAGAGCTCTGCAGACACGAGAACCATTGCAGAAGGTCTGCAACGCTGGGACATCCTCTCCCATTGCTCACACAGAATGATGATGTCACCAGTCTTCAGTGAGGGAAAACATGCCTACTGGGAGGAGAGACACGCCTCTGGTTTTGAAGCTGTAAGAGAGATCAACAGCTCAAGTCTGCGAAAGTTTGTGATGAGAAAACCCTTTTAAGTTGATGATTTCTATATTTCGTATTATTTAAATATATTTTAAGAGACTAAATGAAAAGTTATATTTTAGCTCTCCCTTTTTTCTATTTTGGATTAAGTTCATTGTAGACACCCAGAATATGTTCCATACCTCTAGCATCAGAGGCTAAGAATCTAGCAGTTGCACAACAGACATCTATCAGAATTATGAGTGTTGGCCGTGAGTCGGTTCCATTGGCCCGGTGGCACTTAAGAGCTATGCAAAGCAGGTTTTGTGCCAGTGGAATCAAATCCTGGTAAGTTTAACAAGTAGTGCTCCCTACCATTCCATCAGAGGGAAGGATATCAAGGATGGGAAGCCCACAGTTCACCCTCACCGGACCCTGTTGACAACAGCTGCATCCCAATTTGACTGGGGAACTCAGTGGAATAAAATCCCACCTGGAGTTCGGGGGAGAGTCTCATGATATCATATCTCAGTGAGCTCCAGGGGAAGGCTGTAAGAGTCAAGACAAACAAAAAAAAGGCATGTCTGTGGTCCTGTACATCAACAAGCCGGGAGGCACTTGATTTTCTCTCCTTCTGAGTGAGAGGGACTATCAGCAGTCCTTGAATGCAACTCTCTCAACACTGTGGCTGAAGGGCCAGGGCAGAGATAGTCTGTGCCAGAGGAGTGGTCCCTAAAGCTGTAAATATTCATTCAGATCTCTCATACATGGGGTGTACTAAAGATAGATCTTGGCGTGATGAAGTTTAGAGAGTATCTATCACCACCACAAAAACACACACAAATTTCTAGTAGATAAAATTTTATGAATTTTCTTAAATACATGTCAACAAATCAGATAATTTCACATTACACAGCTTTACTGGGATGCATTCTACTACCTGGGCCAAAAGTTAGATTCCCTGAATCAAATTTGTAGTGCCACTTTATAGCTTGACCTTTTCAACCAACAGGCTGAACCTTGGATGTTGAAAGGGAGAGCCCTTGAGTGGTCTGTTTTGAACACCATCAGGCATGAGGACCCTAACTAGGGGTTACTACTTGCTAAGTCCCAATTCATTGTGCTGCTCATAGAACATAAGAGAAACTTTGATTTCTAACAAAAATTCATTTTCCCAGCAGAAAAAGTATTTTGCCATAGTTTAGGGGCTTAGTTAATTGATAGACATTTCTGTCTTGCTTAAAAGAATACAGAGAGCGAGAGATTGCTTACCGAAATTTTTCTTCCTTGAATCTGAAGGCAACACGTAAAGGGTCAATGTACTGATCCTCTAGTCAAGACTAGAGCTAAGCGAATTTCTCAAAAATTCGATTCGGACGATTCGTAGAATTTTTCCCAAAAAGTTGGTTAATTCTGAGTTTATTCGCGACAAATCGTGTTAAAAAACAGCTATTTCCTGGCTGCAGAGATCCTGTATGATGTTGTAGAACATTGTGCCAAGCGGAAATATGCATAGAGAGCGTGGTTTGGTATTGAAACAATGCTGTGTTTTAGTATGACACGCAGATGACAGGTACCGCTCTTAGAATCGCTTCACACTTCACTTATCTGGGCACTTATGGGGGCAAAACTGACCAAATAACTGAAGTGGGAACGCAGCCTGACAGGGTAATGTCAGCGCCAGCTAGAAAGAACCAAGCTGAGGGCCAAGATCCCACTCTAGCGTCAAAGAGTGCACTCCTTTTACACCATTATCAGATGATTCCACAGATTATGACAGAACCTGTTCTGTTGAACGCTGATACATGTAGAGCTACAAAGAGTTACTTTTTTCACTTATTGTTGTGAACTGTCCTTGAAATACAGCTTGTGTACTTGTCATATACACACATCTCCATTACAGGCAGGTTATTATTTTGGGACATTGTTCTCTGCGCCAAAGAGTTAATTTTTCACTTATAAGGTGAAACACCTTTGAAATACATGGGTATATGTAGAATCTGTGGGCAGAAAGTGAAGCGTGGCCAGGGACCTAATGTTGGCACCAGGGCCCTGCATCAACATATTCAGCATCACCATCCAGTGGCCTGGGAGAAATGTATTTCAGATGTGGTCCATCCTGCCGCAGCACCTATTGGCACTCATCCCATTTCAGGCAGTCAAAGCGCCACCACCTCTGCCGAAGGGAGCTGTTTGTCTTTCCCATCATCTACCGGTCCAGATGCTCTTGCTCCTTGCCAGTCATTGCGCCAGCAGTCGTTCACTGAGGTGATTACCAAGAAACAGCAGTATGATTCCAGCCATCCTACAGCGCAGAAGCTAACCGTGCCTCTGTCCAAGTTGGTGGTAGTGCAGTCCCTCCCTTTTCAAGTGGAGGACTCTGCACCGTTCACAGAACTGATGGCTTTTGCCGAGCCGAGGTGGAGAGTCAGTGCAGTGGGGGGCCATAGTTATCCCAAGGAGAACTCGCTTGTCCACCCAAAATATGGAGAAACTCACCTTTGTAAAGAGGAATCAGGTGTGGATCAGCCATGATTTCCACACACTAATGCCTGATGCATCAGATTAGATCAGCCATGCTGCCTCACCAAACTTTGACAAATGAGTCTGGATACCTACCTCAGCTACTATTCTTATGCTGCCACCTGCCTGATGCCACCATCTGCTGCCAGCTGTTCCTTCTGCCTGCCACCCACCATCTTTACCAGGAACTGGTATTGCCATCCACCTCCCAACTCTTCACTATGCAATTATGTAGCCTTATGATGCTGCTGCCACCTCACCACTCAGGTCCCCTCATGCTGCTGCTGCTGTCCACTCCAGGCTATGTCACCATGTCACTCTCTGGCTTGATTTTGCTGCTGCCGCCACCTCCTTATGTCACCTGCCTGCCGCCACTTCAAAATTAAGCCATTGTGCCACTCTCCGGCCTGATGCTGCTGTTGTTGCTGCCGCCATCTCCACACTGTGTAATTGTGCCAACCTGTGGCCTACTCATGCTGCTGCCACCTCCACAATCTGTAATTGTGCCACTATGTAAGCTACTCATGCTGTTGCCACCTCCACAATCTGTCATTGTGTTACTCTGTAAACTAACCATGCTGCTGCACCTCCACAATCTGTCATTATGCCACTCTGTGGCCTACTCATTTTGCTGCCACTTCCACAATCTGTCATTGTGCCACTCTGTGGCTAACTCATGCTGCTGCCAACTGACCACTCTCTCACTCGACCACCCTAATGCTGTTTCCACCCTCCATCACTCTATGACGATGCCACTATGTTTGGTTTTCCCCTTCTTTTAATCTGTCAGAAGGAATGAAAAGGACAAACACATCCAAGTGTGTCTTCGGAGAAGCCGTAAGGCCAGTATGACATGGTCCTTTGTTTGCGTCAGGAATGTCTGATGATTAGGTAGCCAAAAGCAGGAGTGTATACAAAACACAGAAGACATGCAAATATTCCATTTAATTGTTATCTCTTTTTTGGAACTCCTGTTTCTTTTTGACTTTAGCAATACTGATGGATTATTGACCGATTGAAAGTGGACAATGACGGGTCAAAGGAAGGGCCAAATGATCAGTGATGTCAATGCAAAATTACTGCCGACACCCTCTCCACTCTTTCGGGTGGGAGGAGCTCTACATGTATCAGCGTTTAACAGAATCGCCACAATAAGTGAAAAAATTAACTCTTTGCCACATATAGCAATATCCCAAAATAAAAATCGCTGGTTCAGGAACAGGTGTGTATATGACACATTCCTGTGTATATGAAAGGTATTTCACTCCAGTAACTCTAAAATTGGAAGTATTTTGCACAGAATGCAATCTAGTGCTGCTACAGAGATATGCTTGTGCATACGAGACACAGTGACAAGTGGCAGAATTTAACATGGCTGCCCTATTGATAGGGCTGTGACATCACACAAGCTGGCAGGCTGGCTGCTGATTGGCTGCATGTCTGCACATGTTATTGAGGGCGTTCCTTTCTTCCTCCCATAGGTCCTTGCCCCATGTCACGCCATGTACTTGTGTCCATTTTAGATTCGTTACCACGAATCTCCATGAATTTCGGCTTCGTTCAGAATCAAATTTTTCCTGAAATTTAAATCAATTCGCTCATCTCTAGTCAAGACAGAAGAAAGCAGATGTAATTAATTTGTTTTAATTAGAGCACTCTGAATATAAGAACCATCAGGATAGGGAAAATGAATGTTTCTATATAGCAATAGTTTATTGTGCTGTCTTCAGACTCAAGGAAAAAAATTTTGGTAAGCAAATTTTAACCTTCCTTATCTTCCTCAGGCAGCACACAAAAGGACTTGAGAAGCAGTAACAGAAAGAGGATGGATAAGTTAAGTGGCACTTTAGAGCACTTGACTGCCGGAGGCTGAATCTCCAGCAGCGATTAAAGGGGTTTTATCATTTCATTAAATGGTCTTCAGAATAAGGGGACAGTGAAAACAAGCAACTTTGCAATTGGATGTCTTTAGCAAAGCTGTCTTGTATTCACAGTATTCCTTATTCTTGTGTTTTTGTTTACACTGATATCCAGTCCTGTCGAAATCCCTCCGGTCCCTCCCTCCTTGCATTTCACTAGCTGAGAGCTCATTTACATTCTGTACAGCCCCCGGTCGAATTCACGGAGCTGTGTCTCTCACTCAGAGTAAGGGACCCTCACATTTTTACTTTATACAGGCAGAAGAAACAGAATTACACTGAAGGGCTTACACAATCAGGAAATAGCACAATTTGTGTCGATCCCTGCCTGACTCAGAGTTAGGGGCCGTAGCATTTTCTCTCTCAACACCCAGCAGAAAACAGACTGCAACAGATTCTACAATGAGAAAACATAACAGTTTTGTCCCGGTGCCTAACTCTCCTGCATAGAAGCGAGATCTGTGCCATTCATAGAGCATCTCCAGCTGTGAGAGGAGAAGAGATCAGTGTTCAGTCTAGATTGAATGCAGCCTGTGGTATGTATACAGCTCTTACAAAATAAGAAGCATAGGAAAGAACAGTGACATGTTGACACAAGAGGGAGGTGGGAGAGGAGTCTCGGAGCCAGCATGACAGTGAAGAGGGGATGATGTCACCCAGCTTGGGAGGGAAGAAACGCCCCTGCATCTCCAGAGTTGAGAACTGAGAGCAGTATGATCAGCCGAACTAAGTAAGCGATACATCCCCTTTAAGTCTAGTTTGAAATGGTTGGCAAAGGTATTTGATGATGCCCAAGTGGCGGTTTTACAGATTTGCTCAATTGAGACTCCTACCATCTCTGCGCAGAATCCTCACCTGGAGGATCTTTCTTCAAAACATTGTACCAAAATAATATAAGATTTTTGATCCAGTTACCTAAGGATGCTTTGGATGCTCTAGCGCCTTTCTTAACTTCCTGGAACTGTATGAATAAATGGTGTGTGACTCTAATTTCTTCAGATCTCACTATACATGTTCGTACAGACCTTTTACTGTCCAGACCATGAAGATTTTTCTAGATTTGATCCTGGGGTTAGGAAAGAAAACTGTGAGGCAAACTTCCTGATAATTTTGGGCAGATGGTACTTTAGGGAGGAAATGGGACCATACGTAATATCAGCGTGTTTGGCAATATTTTAGATAGGGTTCTTTAATAGAAAGTGCTTGCACTTCTGACTCACTTTTAGCTGAACTTGTAGCGAGCAGGAAAATTATTTTCCATGTGAGTAATTTGAAACTAATTTTCGAAATTGATTCGAAGGGTGCTTCCATTAGGACCCAGAGTATTAGAGATAAGTACCATGAAGGAATATGTGCTACCACCGGAGCTCTGAGGTTATGCAATACTCTGAAGAATCCTCTTATCAAGATCTGGTTTGACCAGGCTCCGTCATACGGGGCCCCATCATTCACTCTAAGGGTCCTGGCTTTGCTGCCTTTATGACCACTTGCTAACCGAAACTGTAGAAGGGCAGGTACGGTCGGCTTGGATACTTGATTGGAGGAACACCATGTATTAAATATCTTCCAAATTCTTCTGTACATTCTGGAAGTGGATGTCCTACAGAATGCTAATAGCATATTGATGACTGATCTCTGACCCTTTTTCTCTCAGATTTAACTAGTCAGTTTCTAAGCCATAAATTGTAGGATGTGAGGATTGGGGTGCAGGAATCCTGCTTGATGTAGGTTATCTGGATTGACTAGCAGTTTCCAGTATATACTACTCAAAGTGTCAATAAGAGCAGGAACCATACTGGGCTAGACCAAAATGATATTATTACAATGGCTTCGATTTTCTTGTCCCTGATCTTTTGAAGGTAATGAGAGAAATTGGAGGAAACACACAGACATACCTCTTCTTCCAACTTAAGGATAGGTTGTCCATCAGTGCTGGATGTCAGAGTGGAAATTGATATTTTTTGCATTTGCTGCTGTGGCCATCACATCTATTGAGGAAAGCCGCCATTTCCTCATGACTTGTGTGAACACTTCTGTGTGCAAAAACCATTTGCCTGGTTTGATGATGTTCCTACTTAGCAAATCCACTTGTACATTGTCTGCCTTTATGTGCAACATTGAAATATTGGAAACATTGAATTGTGCCCAATTCATAATTTTCCTACATTCTTTGTTGAGGCCTTTGCTCCTTTCCTCCCTGTTTGTTTATGTAGAATACTGTTGGGAGATTTTCTGACGGTATCAGGACAACTCTTCCCCTTGAGAAGAATTTGGAAATGGACCAGGGTTAGAAAGACTACTCTCAGTTCCTTCAAAATGGATGAGAGATTTCAGGCACGAGGTGACGGACACCAGGTATTTCTGGGTCCATTTCCGCAGAATATGGACCTCCCCACGCCCATTGCCAAGAGTGTCTAGAGCCGGTCAGGTTGATTATATGTGTCTTGTGAAGAACATGAATATATTCCCCATGTCAGTTGTCACCAATAATAGCCACCATGACACACATCCTTGTGGGTTTCTGGAGGCCGGCATAATAGAGAATCCAGGGACTGAGGATGGTCATCCCGGGGAGCCAGGATGTTCCACTGTAACATTCTGACTTGGGCTTTGGCCCAGGGAACTGCCTCTGTTTATGAGGTTAAAGCCCCTTGTGTCTTCATGCTTGATCTGATGGAAGTTTTGTGACTGTGAATAACTGATTTCAAATCCATTCCGGAGTTCCATATGTGATCTTGCGATAGCCTAAGTGTCGCGTTGACAAAGTATATCTGGAACTCTAAAAAGAGAAGGTTTTTTGAGATGGTATTAGTGACAATTAATTGTAGTTTATAATGAAGCCATAAGTTTGTAGGACTTTCAACATCCTCTGAATGTGTCCAGAATGCAATTGCTTGGAGTGAGTACATATAAACCAATCATCCAGATAGGGAATTATAAAATTGCTTCCAGTTAAAAGGAAGCTGCTAAGACCACTACCACCACTTGGTAAATACCCTAGGAGCAGAAGATATACCAAAAGGTAAACATTTAAATTGAAAATTGAGAACAGTACCTTGAGAACGGTAAGCCACTGGTATCCTGAGAAATCTTCTGTGAGCTTGCAGGATGGCAACATGTAGGCACAAGTCCTTGAGGTTTATTTTGGACATAAAGAAGTGTCTTTGGATTATGTTGCTTACAGATCTGATGGGCTCCATATTGAAAGGTTTCTTGACTATGAACTTGTTTAGGCAAGTGAGATCTACCACTCATCAGAACTTGTTGTCTGGTTTAGGTATGGCAAATATTCTGGAGTATACTCTTGAATTTAAGTGGTTGAAGAGGACAGGTTCTAAAGCCTGTTTGTCCAGAAATTCTTAAATCAGGTTCATAACATGGCTTTTGATGTTTTTGTTGACCACAGGCCTGTCTGAAAAAAAAGGCTTTAGCTTTAGGGAGTATCTTCACTTTATTAGTGATAACACCCAAGAGTCTGAAGTAATATTTGCCAAAGCCATTGAGAATTTCTGCAATACCTGCCCCTACTGGAGATATGGCATTATAAAACCATATTTTTAGAGACAACTTGAAAACTTTTTTGTTCTAAATCTTATATTCATTGCTGATCTGAACGAAAAAACTTTCTCCCTTTAGGGGAACTTCTTTGGTTGCAATACCTGTATTTAGTGGACCTCTGTGGAAAGGAGACCCCTTCTTCAGCTGCAAGAGATTCTAGTATAGCCTCTGTGCATCTGCAGAACAGCAGAGGAGTCACGGACCTTGGTGTGAGCGCGCGCCCAGCAGAACAAATGAGACAGCGTATGGAGCGGGTGGACTGATGAAGAGCAGCAGCACTCTGTACAGAGACAGGAGCAGAGAAACTGCTGAACTACCAATGAGAAGAGAAGTGGAAAAGGATACCAGCCATTAAGTGTGAAATAACGCTACACTATGACGCAGAAGTATAATGACCATAACTTGTATGGGATAACAGTCCTTGTTATAAAATATACTCCATTACATCCTGCAACATACCTGATAACAGGAGAGACATAATGGGTCCAGGACAGTACATAGCCTGATCTGTCAGAGAAACACTCTCAGAATAAGCCAGAAGTCTCCATATATTTTTTGGGGGTAAACAGAGACACTCTCTGAGATTTTTTAACCCCCTTCCCAGCTGTTGAGACACTCTCAAACTCCTGCTGGGGCAAGTTACAGGTGGAGTATGTGCCCAAGGTTTATTATGAGAAACACTCTCAGCCAACCAAAATCTGTCCTATGCGATCCAACCTTAATGTACTGATGGTCCAGAAGTCCTAGACAGAAGAAAAAAACATGCCCCTTCCCTGTCCTGATGGTCTTTATATGCAGAGTGATCTATTAAAAATAACTACTTACATCTGCTTTTTTCTGTCCTAGACAAAAGCACACATACATTAACCCTTGTGGTTGCTGGTCTGACATATATAGTCAAATTACCTTTATTTATCTCAGTTTGTTTCACATCACCATAACCTTTGCACACGGAGATATGGTGCCTTTTTTTTTATTTTTTGTTGACACATAATACGTTTTATCATAAGCAACCATTTTTGGACGATATCATTTGTTGATTAGGCTTTAGTCATTTAATGTGATTGGGGGGGAAAACAAAAAATTCTGGAACAAATATTGTGAATCCACCATTGTCTTTAGGGTTGTATAACTTATTTTTAGATATGAGTTACATCTTTATTTTTCTGATCTGTATGATTTTGGCACTGCCCTATATTTATTTTATATTGCTTTCTATTTCTATACAGTAAATTAATTTTTATGGGAAAAAAGTGTATATATTTTTTTTGTACTAAACTTTATTAGATTTCCAAAAATAGTTTTTTTTTTTTTTTTCTCTAGCCTATAAGGGACTTGGCACGTCTGCCATCAGATTGTTACAATTAAAGTATTGCTCTGGAATGCTAAGTATTCTAAAACATTATATGCCATGTACCATTGTGTCTCTTATACGACAGGCAATCTAATTAGGGAGTCCATGCCTATGAGGAATTGACGGACTTTGTTACTTCCCCTCACAGCCATGGGTAATCGTGTAAGCACATATCTCTACTGTCAAACATCCAAGTGATTACCTCCAATCTCAGCAGTTTCACAGTTGCTGCACACAATATATTGAGTGATATATAGATGTACTCTACATTTCAACACCATTTCAACTTGAAACCTGTAATGAGATGGTCCGTGCACCAGTCTGTGGTCACACCCGTCACCTTGCATTAGTTCACTGCACCTAACTCACCTCTCCCTCGCTCCTGGCTGCTACCCTCTCCGCCTTATGTGTCTCTATTCTGTCGCATACTTCGAATCAACCGTTACACTAGGTGACTCTCGTGCTTGCACCGAGCTCTCTCCTTACATATAGGGCCTACTCATGCCTGTGCCTCTTTGTTGCTAATAGGGGCGCCCAACCACAAATTGCCCACACATATTTAAGGACCCCTCTCCTGTGCTTCTTTGCTATGGTGTTGGTATTGTTACTTTGTACTCCCACTCCTGTGTGTTATTTTGGATAGCTTTTCTGTTAGCGACCCTTTACCACGTTTTTGACCTTGCTTTGTCTGCCACCTGACCTGTCCATATGCCTGAACCTGACCTCACTAGTACGCTGCCTGCCCTGATCATCTGTCTCATCCTGACTATGCCTCTGCCTTACGTTCCGGTACAACGCCTGTCTACACATCGGCTGTCATCTCTAGGAATCAAGGACATCGACCTAGGAGTCTCCTGCAGCAAAGTCCAACAAGGCTTTGCGCTGGACTCTGGTAAAAAATGGAGGTCTCCTTAGACTCTGCTCCCCAGTGTAGATTATGTCAACTCCCAACAGTGGGTCACGTAACCCAGTGGAATCAACCACCTTCGTCCCTCTGGTAGAGTTCTGATCTATAATCTACACTAGTAATAACTGGGCCCTAGATCCCGCCAATGTGTCACTACCAGATGTCCAAGACAATGCAGCCACAGTGACCCATCAAGGCATCCACCAAGAGCAGCTCTTTATGAGTGATGGCGGAGTCATGATACCCTTTGGGCACCATCTCCTGGCGAAGCTACCACTGGTCACCGTACTTTAGCCCCGCCGCCACCATCCAGTGGATGCTCAGCCTAATGTCCCTATGCCACCTGACTCTACCGTCCCACTACAGCAGAGATCCCAAGGCCTGCCCTTGATTCCTAAACCAGGGCATCATCCATTTTGAAGTCCTCGCCCACGTTTGAATCTGACCAAGCGAAGGTGACATACATAGTTTCTCTGCTCTCGGGTGAAGCGCAAGCCTGAGTAAACTCTATCTGGGAATGTCAGGATCCCCTCAAGGTGTTTGAAGAGCCTGGTCAGACCGTTTCCATTGCCTCTTCACTGCTCCGACTTTGTCAAGGCGACTCCATCATGAGTCAATACACGGTTCAATTCTGAATCTTAGCCTCTGAGTTGGCCTGGAATGACAATGTGCTGGCAGCTACATTCTAGGAAAGCTTATGGAGGCATATTAAAGTTGAGCGTGCTGTCCGAGATCTGCCTACCAAATGCCTGGCATTGAACCTCCATCTTCTCATGCCTCCCTGCACTTATGTCCCGATCCTTCTCGACGCACTCTACAGCAAATGAGATCATCAGCAGTGTGAAGCCTCTCGGTTCTGCTGGATCCGCTGGAAGCAACCCATGCAGGTCGAAAGAGCCCGCCTGTCTAAAGAGCAAAGTGCGCGTCAGCGGATACTGGTCTATGCCCGCCTCCTACAGTCTGCAAAGAAGAATCTGCTAAAGAACTGCCCAGTCCATCTGGGAAAATGCAGAGTCTAGGCTTCGTGAGAGAGGTGACTTTGGGTGATGATACTCCCGCTTCACATTTGACCACACCGGTCACTCTGGTCCTTCCGTCCGGCTCCAGTCTCCAGGTCTTGGCGGATTCTGATTCGGCTGTCAACTTTACTCACCCATTCTTGGTTGTCAAGTATAATCAGCATGTTGATCCCTTGGACAAGCCTCTCTGTCTCCTCCGTCAATAGGGAGATCCTTCTGTGTACTTTTCGGTTCCGTACCAAACCACTTGATCTGTGGGTATGAGCACTGCACCAAGAGCGGCTCTCCTTCCTTGTCCTTTCAGACTCCACCAGTAATCTACTCTTGGGACTCCGCTGGCTGCAAACTCACGTGCCTGCTATTGATTAGAAAACTGGCACAGTACTGTGAAGCACTCTGGATCGAGCAATTGCTTTACTCTCTTGGCTCGTGTGAGCGAGTACATTCTTCTTGTGGTAGTTTTCAGCAATCAATCCTTTCAACTACTGCCTCCTGCACTTCAGTCATCCCTTTGCCTTCACCGGGACTGCGTCAGATGTCCTTCTGGACCTTCTGCAAAAAGCAGGAAGAAATACTACTTTCTCACAAGCCTTATAACTGCCCCAGTGACCTACTGCTGGGTACTACTCCTCTTCATGGTAGGGTGTACCCTCTGTCCTGGCCCAAAACCGAGGCTATGTCAGTCTTCCAGGAGTTTGTGAACAATCTCTTCCGGGACTTGCTCTATGGGTTTGTGGTGGTCTATCTGGATAACTTTTTGATCTGCCTTCCAGATCTGCAGTCCCATTGTAGTCATTTCCACCAAGTTCTAGCTCATGATTGAGAGAACCACCTCTACGCAAAGTTGGAGAAGTGTCTTTTCGAGTGCGTTAGTCTGCCATTCCTAGGGTATATTGTGTCTTACCAGGGTTTACAAATGGATCCTGCCAATCAATCTGCCAGGTTGAACTGTCGTCGCCCTGTGGGGCCCCTGCAATCCAACACTTCATTGGCTTCGCAAGCTACTATCCGCCATTTTTATTTACGCATCTTTCTTTCCTCTCCTACCATCACCTGATTAAGAGGGACAAAAACACCAGGTTATGGAATCCTGAAGCGGAAAACAGCCTTCTCCTAGTAAAAGTTCATCTTACTCAGCAAATACAGACGTTTCCTTGCTTGTATAGCTGGAGACTGCGTACCCCAAAATCCCAGTGCTCAAATGTCAACAAAAGGCAATATTGGCTTCTTCTCCAAGATCATCTTGCCTGCTGGGAGGAATTACTCCATGAGGGACAAGGAACTGCTAGTATTCACTATATGAGGCCTTTCTGGAAAAGAATTGGGACATGCTATCCCATTCAATTACGCCGTGGTAAAAATGATGAGAGTGCGCTACATTTACTAAAAAGTAACTCTTTTATTATTCGAGAGTGGACTATTTAAACAACTACTAAACGTAAGAACATAGTGTCTCTGTAACTCTCTTAAGTTTCTCTAAACCCTGGCAAGGCCCGTCATCGGTGTTTGATTCCTTCTCATCACTCACTCAATTATTTCTCTCCACTCCGACCAGTGGGAAAGAATGTCCACACAGGCGAAGACACATACATCCGGCTTCTTGGTGTCTCTGGCACTGGTGCGCGAAGCACAGCATACAATCAACTTCCTTATATGAGACATCCATAGCTGTGGCACCCGTGAAACTTCTGGTAGATTACCTTCAGGGGGAGACCGTTTCTTAAAAATGTAAATCCCGGATTTGCACAGACAAGCTATCTGTCTCCAGGGGGCCACACTTTCCAAATCGCGCGGTCACACATGATTCCATAAATTCCTCAGCCTCATCTCTGGGCACTATTGGTGGCTTCAGCGTGATGTCAAGGAAATTGTAGCTGCTTTCCTGAACTGTGAACAAAATAAGGTCTTTCACCAAAGACCAGTGCCAGACTTTCACTGGACCTATATAGTTATGGACTTAGTTACTGACCTTCCTTCCTCCTGAGGTTGCATGGTTGTATAGGTCATCATGGACCGCTTCTCCAAAATGGTGCACTTCACACCTCTCCCAGGTTTTCCATCAGCAGTCCAACTTTCCTCCATGTTCCTTCAGCACATCTTCTGCCTACAGGGAACCTACTTAACATCGTTCTGACAGAGAGAGTGTGGACAAGTTTACCATCTAAGTTTCTGGCGTGGTCCACTCTGTTCAACCAGCTTCAAGTATCCAAGCTCAAACCTGTCCTCGCATACCCTCCTAGACCACTGTCCAGGTGGATATGCGAGCAACCAAATTCAGGGTAACTATCTCTCCGGCACTCTCATGTTAACTGCGTCAGATGAGGTAGGGTTGTCCCTTGCTCTCTAGGGCGGATTTTGCTTACAATAACCCTGTAATGAACCTACAGGACCCTGCCTCAAAGCATACATCCCATTGTTTTGACATTGCCTTGGCTTCCCTCTAACCGCTTGCCTACCACCGTCAGAGGTACCCTCACTCCGTCTTCTCAATGACCGGACACGCATATCTGTTAGATAGAGAGCGGCAAGGAGCACACCATAGTGAAGTTTTGCTTATCAAGATGCCAACTGCAAAGTTCCAAAGATCATGGGGACCCTGCAGTGCGCATCGGCAAAATGCGAGTTTTTTTAGGTAATCCTTCCTTATAAACACACTGGTCCTCCGCTGCTATTCCAGACATATGGCTTCCCCTCTCATGAGCGATCAGCTATTATGACGGACAGTCTCTTCCAAGGTAAGAGTTCCTAGATAACTGAAGTCACAGCACTTTAGGTAAATCTACAAGAAACGTATACGATTTGGAAAAGGGTGTTGCCCCAATATACGGTCTTGGAGCCTAAGAAGACACTTTAATGCATCTGGAATCAGAATTTTGCAAATTCACCGAAAAAGGGGTCCTATAAGTGGGAGACGAGGGGCCTGCGCTAAGGTAAACGGACACATCCGCGCAGGACCATCACAATACAATGGAAATCCACTAAAGAAGCATTTATGCATATCTATCATACAGTTGAAAAGAACTTTGAGATACCTCATTTCACACGTTTTTGATACAACAAAATTTTTATCAAAGCGTCCACGCACGAGCGGCTTACAACGTGCGTCTCAAGCGAGGGTGGTTCCTACGCTAGTCCTTTACCCTCTCAATAGAGCCCAAATTCAGACTTCCTCAATTTTAGGGCCAACCGACCTCCATTAATCCATAAGACAGAAATATAAAAAAAACACCAACCACCTGGCAAGGTCTACGACTGACTATACAGCCTTTGTAATAGGTGGCGGAGTGCACAGGCAACACTAAAATGGACAGATCATTCCCTCTCTATATCTCCCTTCATCGCTTCAATAGCAACTATATGCCAAAACTTACGAAGATGCCAACAAAACATGTTCTTAAAAACACAATGTGAACATGGGTGCCACTGGCAGGGTTGCGGCATAATATATATATACAACACACAATAACACCGGTCCATCCCCACAAACCATTCTACCATGGCAAACACCAAACTGCTGAGAAGGCGTGGCTATACAATACATGGAAATCCCTTCAAGAATGCTATTTATTGTTATCTATCACATACATGAAAAAATACTTTCAGATTCTAGTTCACAGACGTTTTGATAACAAACAAAAATGTTTAAGCCTAAACAACGGGTCCATGCACCGGTCTTGCCATGCAGTCACATCACGCTTCTATAAACCATCCATTTCAAGTACTGCTGAGAACATGACATTCACCATGCATCGGTCCGTGACAGGTGTTTGAGCAATCCAGTACACTTAGTGTTAAGTTCCACACTGCACCTAACTCCACCTTCTCCACTCAACTCCTGCCTCGCTATCTGCTCTTTGTGTCTCTGTTCTCAGTTTCACATACCTTACCCTGTTGTGTCCTTCAGCCCAGTTGTTGGTTGCGCTGTACTTGTTTTTGAATTGCTCTTTCCTTTTTACTGTATCCTCCACTACGTTCTGTACTGTGCTCTTGCACTGCCGCGCGTGTGGCCGCTGCCCAAATGCCTGAACGCCAACCTCGCTAGTGTGGTTCCTTCCTTCTAGACTGTCTGCCTGTTCCTGACTACAAATCGCCTTACATTCCAGTACCCACCCCACTAACGTCTGTTCCCTACATGTCGGCCTGTCATCGCGAGGACCTACATCGAGTGTAGCGACCTGTGAGTACCACCACCAAGCAAAGTACAACCAGCCACAGTGCAGGTTAGGCCAACTCCTCATGATGGTACTAGGGATCCACCGTCCTCTCTGTGAGGTCTGAAACGTCAGACAAAAACCTAAAAAATTACCATCATTAACCCGTGGTGCCTGCATCATATTTTTTTTTTTTTCATTTCCACGTGTTAAACAGCATTGTGCGTAGTGTCACCATACTCTGTTCTTGAAAGCCTGTTGCTTTCACGCAGAGCATCATGCTGTAATGTCTATCTAGGCTTTTGCGAGTGAGCCATACTGCTTTATATCAATTTTTTGAAGAAGAATAAACAGTAACAGCATTGTTTTACTTATATGTTTCAGATTTTTACTTTATAAAGATATGATTCAAAATATCAACTTATAGTCGCTCTGAGTATGTTCCAGGACAAGTGGTTACCAATATATGTTGTTTTTTTAACATATATAATAAACCCTTTCATGTTTATTGGGAAAACTTTATATAAGGCTAAATTTTATGCCCACTGTGGTACACTGATCAGCTATAACTTTAACCCATTAAAGGATGGATTTATATATGCATAGCTTATTTTGGATCAGAAAGCTGCATATGTATATACAGGGTACAACCAATACAAATGAGAAAAAACTATTCATGCTCAACATATAAATGTAATGGCGAAAATACCATAGCAATATGATTATTTCCACATCCTAAAAAACAGTTTCTACTGAGGTAGAGGCTGTTTAGACTCGGTATAACAAGTACTGATTCTCTTATCTATGGAAGTGTGTTTCCATGGTCTATACTGTACTACGCTCTTATCTGTGGGGTTGATGACTCGTAATACGAATGTGCTTTTTCGACTCAAATCTAGTGTAGGTTGATGCCTCTTCCGAGATTATATTGAGCTGTATTGCGCGTTCTGTAGTTTACTTAGTAAAGGAGTGTAGTAATAAGCTTTAAACACACATGAGTTTATCTAGTACACTCATTTTGGCATTGGGGATACATATCGCAAGATTGTTTAGATTACCAAAACTTTGGGGGTCCCCAACAAAATAGAATGGGAGTTGGGGGTCCGTGGCAATAAAAAGATTGAGAACCTCTGTTCTAGACTGAACTCCTGAGTCACCGCCATCACAATGCTATACATGTATGGCAGATTGTACTGACTACTTGGTGCCACTGCTATGTAAATACCATTAATGTGACTAGGGATTAAAACCACTGACAAAGTAAATAACATTGATTATCTCAATACAATGCTATCTTGAGTTTCGAAACCTTGTTACCCCTACTGATGAAGACTTTGGAACACCATTAGCAAGAACCAAATCTCCCTAAAGGAATATTCAATCAACTGGACATGGATGTCAATACAACTTACATAATGGTATTCAATGTTTTATTCTCAAGTTGTCGAGCGCGTTATTATCTAAGTCTTTCTTGAAACCCTCAACTTTTCTTCTGCGCTAGTGTGACCTAGCTCCTCAGTCAGGCTTTCCAGAGATTTATACTTCTCATTTCAAGAAGCTTTCTCCTCATTCTAGGAATATTGAATCCTTTTATTTCACAGTAAAAAGGGAATGATTCTCTCTGCGCTTGATCTACCTCGACACGGACGGGGTATGGTCTGGTTGGGGGGTTACATGAAAATTACTTTTTTAACCATATTTTTGAACGGGGCCGTCATTTATATACTTCTATAAATTAATCCTGTCTCCCCAGATGCCATCTTTTAGCGCAAAGACACTACGGATAAGATAGCGTAGTGTGACGCGAATTATTATTATTAGGACAAACTTGAAATGCTGGCACAGATTTCTGATTTTAATGGAGTGATTGCGAATTCTTTTTAGAGCGAGTCACTGCATAACTTTACGTTAAAATCTGTGCACATCTATTAAGATCGCGCCTTTTTTCGGCGCTGTCCTCGTTAATTTTGGCGGCCCAGCCAAATTCAGATTACAGAATAACAGCCACGGTGAATGTGTGTGCGACGTCCTTGCTGGGATGGTGTATAGGTTTGCGATTGGCTGGAAAAATCACATGACCCACGTTTTACATAGAACAGCGTTTCTGTTCAGCCTCAGTGTCCTCTCAGCATCTCAGAGCAGAAGGACGTTGCGTCTCTGCTTGTTTCAAACGCTCAGCCGAAAATTATTATATTTCATTCACAGAGAAAACCTCTCATTAGCT
Source organism: Phyllomedusa bahiana (assembly GCA_025379985.1). Lineage (NCBI taxonomy): Eukaryota > Metazoa > Chordata > Amphibia > Anura > Hylidae > Phyllomedusa > Phyllomedusa bahiana. The sequence goes on from JAODAL010000110.1 coordinate 399,763, forward strand.
GCTGAGTCCTTACAATTTAGTAAGATTAGAGATTGGAAGATTTTTATAAAGTTAGGTAGAAGAATTTTAAAGGAGCATCTACCCGCTGTAAAGTCAACTGGGGGAGCGAGGGGGTGCCCCCGCAGGCGGGCGAACACAGACAAGCTCTATAAAGAACTCACTGGATTAAAGCTTCACCAAGTACTTAGTGATGATACGTTGCAATAGCTTTATTCTTAACACCAGTTTCATCCTATGGAAATATATTCCTGGAGAGCGATATGGCAGCCTACAACTATAGATAACACATCTTTTCTAGTAACCTTCAGGTCCTCTTTGTAGGTGCAAAACTCCACTTTTACAACTCATAACATTTCAGATAGGTTGTTCATTTCCAATTTTTGCCCATTCCACCTTTTTTTGATATTCCCACACTTGTACTTAAATTAAATCCAAAGCAGAGTCAGTCTAGCGCACCAGGTCTCTGATAGGTGCCAAAAACACCTTGTACAATTCTCCAATACAGTACAGATACTATTTTTTGACTTGGTGCACTACAGACTTTTGGATCATTGAGGCACCTTCGCACTTAAATGTGAATACTGCTCGCATAATTTTTTCTCAGTCAACACATTGACGATTGTGGGATAGGTCTAAAAAATACCTATTATTATCGAATTTTTTTTAACTTACAGATCGTTTTTTTGGACACTTTTGCCCAGTCCAGGTTTGTGATTAGAGCCACCCTTGCAGTTAAATTTGGAATCCAGCAATTATTTTAGTCACCACAATGAATTGACAGGTGCCGAAAAAATACCTTTTAATATATCCGAATACATTTCATACTAGGGTTTTTTCACTTTGGCGCAGGCCACCTTTGTTGACTAGAAGATCTACTTTGGCAGTTATATTTGAATCCAGCAATTTTGTTTTGATTTGGAGGGATTTGAGATAGCTTGGATTTTCCGTCTTTAATAAGAGACGTTCCAAACACTTCCATGCCTTCTCAAATTTTGTATATTTCTGAACATGGAGCGAAATTCAGGTGGTATAGAGCCGAGCAAATAAGATAGGGGGTAGGACCAAGGAGGTAGAGTAGAGAGAAGGGCTCCATTCCAGTGGCTGGCGACAACACGCAGCCAGCGATATCAGTTGCAGGACCCCGTCAGGCCTGTCATGCTGGTCACAGGGCCCTGGAATCTTCAGTAACCCGAGACAGCATCCGACAATCTGTCCCTTACAGTGGTGATGCAACCCCTGCCCATCAGCAGTCTTACCTCACGTCCTCCCAGTCACGGCCAGAAAATGTCGGTCATCAGCATCACCACATCCGTCCGAACATGAATGCAGCCCAAATGTCAACCTCGTTACCCACCACTGTGGAAATCCATTTTTCTGAAGACCTCTTTGAATGACAAAAAGCGGTTGGGGTCACAAGGCCTGTTAAAAGATCAAGAGGCCAAGAGGATGATATTCTTTTGCTCTCGACCCCAGAATTACTGATGCCATCAGAGGAGGAGAAAGGAAGCCTGTCAATCGGCAAAAATCCCCGGGCGGTCGGCAACGCCTTGCAGTCCCTCTTGCTTGTATCCCGCAGCTTCTGGATGCAGAATGTCAGAACGAAGTCACCTGTGATTGATGATGAGATGACGACATTGCGGAACCAACGTGGTTCCTTTTTCAGCATAATTATGTCTTGCGAGCGCTTCATCACTGGACGAGTGAGGAAGACGAAAGGGTAGTGTCAGTACGGGTTTCCCGCCACAAAAAGGGAGAGGGCGGTCGCAAATCCGCCGAAAGGATTCCGCCAGCCTCGGTCCAAGCGCAAACCCCGCTCCACGCTTATCGCCGTTCAAAAGTTCCAGGACCTCTCAAGCCTGGGCCTTCTTTGACCAAGCCTCTGATTCACCCCAGCGATGTCATATGCCGCCCTTTGCCGTTAAACAGCATAAGTAGAGGCAAAACCTTAGGTGTTAACCACCACCCAACATGTCTAGTAACATGCAGCGAATGCATGAGTTTGAAATGGATGCAACACTTGGCCAAAAAGGCCAGAACCGACGCCGGGCCTCCAACCACTGTCCACACCCTCTGTCTCTGCCTCCTCCACCACCAAGCGTTTCCTCAGCTGCCCATGTCCTCCAGTATCATCTCAGTGATCAGCCTCCGCATCAGCCTCCACTCGTCGCCCGAGTACCACCAGCACCACCAGAGACCCACCTACCCCTTCTCCATCTGCCAGTTTGACGACCTGCACGCCGTACAGCGGCCAGTCTAGCAGCCAGCCTTCTGTCTTCACAGGTTTGGGATCAGAAAGAAACTCTTTAACCCCAAACCATCCCAAAGCCAAAAGCATGAATGTCGCATTGGCCAGGCTTATGGCCTTGGTGAAAAGTTGCCTTTTCCGTCAGGAGGAACACAGATGTGGGTTCACCGCCACATCATGCCCTTTGCCTGCCCCCATACCAGAATGCGAGCAGGGCAAATTTCTTTGCCAGAAAAGCCGTCCCCTCCCCTGGCCCCATGTGTCATCTAAAATTTCAAGCGCGTTGGTCTGCATCAGTGTCCGAAAAGTCCATCTGAACCCACCGACACATGGACTAAATAAGCACGGCCAAGGCCGCTAATAATCTCTGTGACAGCTCACTGGGTGAGTTGGTGATGTCCCTTGGGTGAACGATGGCTCTCAGGCTTGGCGCACCGCTCTTCCAAACGCGCATGGATGGTGCAGGGCTCTTTCCCCCAAGGTCCTCTGGTGGCATCACGTGTCCCAAGAAAAAACCAGGGCAGAGTTGAAATTAAATCTGATACTTTGATACCCGACCCACACAGGACAGGAGCTTTGTACGTGCACACCGCAACAGACCGAGCGCTGTGCAGGGTATGACAAAGAACCATGAGGCCAGGCAAGGTGTGTGTGCGATCCACAAGGGGCGGAAAATCAGCTTAGCCACGCCTCCTTAAGCGATCGGTAGGCTGGAGCTACATCCTCCTCGCACAGGCACATGTCATGAACCTTGTCGTCCAAGAAAATTTCTAAAGAAGTAACGCCGGTCAGGACTGCCTCTTGAGGAAGGCTTGAAGTCTAAGTTCGCACTATCTCCCCATTTGCAACCCTGCTTTTCGTCCCGCCTAGGCTCGATGCAGCTACAAGCTCAGGCCTCCCGTCCCCGTCAACCGTCTCAATTGTTGACGTGCAACACGCTAGAATTCCACACCTCCAATGCCTCCAGTGATTGTGTGCAGCATGCGCAAAATCGCTCTATTACCCAGTACGAAGGTGACATGGCCAGACAAGCAGCGGTGCGGACCTCGGGGGTGTTTGAGCCACCGAGTAGTGTAGGCAGTGAAAGAGCTCTGCACCATCCTTTCCACGTTTTTGAAGAAGTCCAAATGGTCATCGGACAATGCACCTTGTCAGCAATGTAGCATCTGTGGTGATCTTAGTCTCTGGAACCGCTTCGTTGACACTCTGAACAACACCCCCACCAGCGACGGAGGAGAAACGGACACAGAATGCGGAACACGGAGCCTTTCTCTCCGTCAAATCAAAAGGCCCGCCCGACAGTTTCACAATTTTTTCATCGTTCTTCATTACCAGTGGTTCGGGGGTCATAGCTAGTGCAAGGTGGCGCATCAGCTCTCAGGGTGCATCCATCTAGGCAAGTCAGGGCTGTGTTGAAGCTGTGCCGGAGGAAAAGGGGGGAGGGGAGGAGGAGGAGGAAAAGGGGGTATCCAGCACCGAGTTACCACGTCCCTGCCCTTGGAAAAGGGTTTGGCGCGAAAATTTGAGGCGAGGAAAGGGAAAATGAGGAAAATCAGTTTGCTTTGGGCCCCCCGCCCCAGAGGCTTGGAAATCAAAGGGTCCAACTCTCCATAGTGCTTGGTGCCCCATTCCCCCCCAAACATGATTCCCCGCTTAAGGCCCTAAAAAAGAACAACATTTTCTGGGTGGCCCCCCCTCCTGGTCCCCCCGGGACAAAAAAAAACTCAGCACTTTCCTTTCCCCCCACCCAAAAAAGAGAGTTAATGCAGGAAATGGGACCTTGCTGATTGATCAACTGGGGACATTGTTGCCGCCCTTTACGCCCCCAAAAGTACGGGGGGAAACAACCCTCAGCGACGTGAAACATAGAGTCCAATGGCGTCGGGACAGCAGGCAAGGGCAGAAGCCAATGGGGGGGGCCTCCAAAAACTTTTTGTTTACCACCTCCCCAACGCACAATCAGGGCACCTCCAACCACAGAGATCAGCTTAAAGAAAAGGTGCACGACATCGCGTTCAACCCGATTTTTTGATTTGTTTTCCCGGGCCCAATAGCTTTGGGTATCCAAAAAAAGGGGAAGCCCAGCTGGCTCGTCCGCCATTGATTTTTCTGCCCAGCACCAGGTCATATCTGAGCGGCCTTCGCACACTGGAGGAGTCATTACAACAAACCATCCGGCTTTTTCCCCGATAATGTGGATCGTTTGACTTTCATCAAGATGAAACAGCATGGATCCTTGATGGTTGGGGCCCCAATTTGCCAAAGGTCCCCCAATTATTTGCCGGTCTCCCTTCACATTCCTCTTAAACAAAAATGGCCCCTCTTGAAAAATTTTTTTTAAAAAATAAATCATTTCTTACTGCAATTTTTTTTCTCTTTAAAACATTTTCTTTTTGCTGGTTTTGCTGTGAGGAGCCCCTGTAAAACAGCAAGGTTTTAGGGGCCCCAACCCCAACCCCGTATTCCAAAAAACTCATTTTATCTTAAGAAGTTTTCGATTGTCTTTGGTTTTGAGGTCATGTTGCGGTGAGATACAGTTTTAAAATTTTAGGGTTTCCTTTGGAACAGAAATTTGTGGCTTTTAAGTGGCATTTCTCCCTCAAAAATTTTTAAATTTGGGTGGCTGAGAATCATATTTATAATTTTTCGGGGTCATTAGCTTTGAGATACACAATAATCATGGCCCTTTGGAAACAAAAATTGTGGCTTCAATTTGGGAATTTCCTCCCTCAAAATTTTCTTAATTGGGGGAGGGGAGAAGTCAATTTTTTTAAAATTTTTTTGGGTCTTTGCGGGCTTTGAAAGGGCAAAATACTCCCGGGTTTTTAATTATAAAAAAAAATGTTGTTTCTAACAGACTTTTGTTCTTCAAAATTTGCCCAAAAAGTGGCCCCAAGGGTCATGCTTTAAATTTTTTGGGGGGAATTTTGGGCTTTGAAATGCACTATAAAACAGGCCCCTATTAAAAAAAAATTTTGTTTCAAACAAAATTTGGTTTTCTTACAATTGCCCAAAAGGGGCCCCTCAAGGGTCATGCTTTGAATTTTTTGGGGGATTTTTGGCTTTGAAATGCAGCTATACTACGGGCCCCTTTTATAAAAATTTTTTTTTTTCTAACAGACATTTTTTTCTTCACAATTGTAAAAGAGTGGCCCCAAGGGGGTGATGGTGCTTTTCCAAAACAGGAATAGGTGGGACACTTTTTTAATGGACACAAAAAGCAAAAAATGACTTGTTTTTGCAAATCTTTAAAAATAGCTATCAACCCCCTGTATTGAGAAAACCCCTTTAAAATTAACAATTAAAAAAAAAAAACAAGACATGGGGGGTTTTCCCCCTTTCCCTTTTTTAAAAAAAGGGTGTTTTTCTAAAATTTAAAAACTACAAAAAAATTTGGGATGTACAAAAATAGCGGGTTTAAAAAAATTTTCCTTTTAAAATTTGTAAAAGGGAGGTAAAAGGAAAAACTTGACCAGATGTGGGTTTTTTCAGGGAATGGAGTATGGAGAAAGGGGGACAGAGAAAAAAAAATACGGGGGGGAAAAATTTCCCCCAGCCGTTGAGGAAAAAATGAGAAAAAGAATGCCAAGAAAAAGGGCCCTGGGGGGGAACGGGGAGCTTTAAACCCCACCATTTTTTTACAATTAAAAAGGCCTAAATTTGGGGCCCGCACTCTTTGGGGGGAAAAAGCGCTACCCTGGTTTTGACTTTTGAAACTGAGGAAGGTTTGGATTTCTAAACACTTCCGCTTCCGCCACCTTCACCCGAAAAGTTTTCGTTGCGGCGTCATCGGGGCCTTTTTTAACCTGGTGTTAATAGATGATGGACGCACCGGGGCTCCCCCGGGCACCCACTGTAACTGGGGCCCTGGGTCATGTTTTTGGCACAGGCGGGTATAGTCAATGCCCCATTCAACAAAAACTGGTTTGAAAAAATCCTTTTTTGGGGCATTTTTTTAAATCGGGGGGGTCAGACGGGTTTAATGGCCCATACGGGGCCCAGGACGGGGGCAAAATATTTTTCCAAGTTCAACAAAAGGGTTGGTTAAAAAGACTCCTTTTTCCGGCACTTTTTAATTGGGGGTCAGGAAAGGTTTAATGGCCCAAAAACTGCGGTCCGGGACAGTTCTAGTCAATTTTCCGGTTCAACAAAAAAGGGGTGGTTGAAAGACTCCTTTTTTGGGCACTTTTTAATCTGGGGGGTCGGGGAACGGGTTTTAATGGTCATCGCGGTCCGGGGACGGGTATGGGTTCAAGGGTTGTTCAACTAAAATGGGGGGGTTGAAAAAACCCTTTTTTCCCGGTTTTTTTTTTAATCTGTGGGTCAGACGGGTTTTAAGGGGTCATGCTGCGGTCCAGGACGGGGTTTTTGTAAATGTCCATTTTTCAACTAAAATGGTGGTTAAAACCCCTTTTTTTCCGGCTTTTTTTAATCTGTGGGTAGACGGGTTTTAAAGGGGTCATGTGCGGTCCAGGAAAAAGGGTTTGTCAATGTCCATTTTAAACAAAAATTTGGGGGTTGAAAAAAACCCCTTTTTTCCAGCACTTTTTAATCTGGGGGTCAACGGGTTTTAAAGGGTTTCATGTTTGCGGTCCAAAGGGGTTTGTCAATTTTCCCCAGTTCAACAAAAATTTGGGGTTAAAAGGGTTTCTTTTTCTGGCCCTTTTTAATCGGGTTGGGGTCAAACAGGTTTAAATTTGTCATCTCCAGGTCCGGGAAACGGGTTCTAGCCCAATGCCCCAAGTTCAACTAAAATGGGGGTTCAAAGACAAACTTTTTTTCCCGGCATTTTTTTAATCTGGGGGTCATGCGGGTTTTTTAGGGTCATGCTGCGTTCCGGGGACGGGAAAAATTCAATTTTCCATTAAAAAAGGTAAAATGAGGGTTCAAATAAAAACTCCCTTCTGGCATTTTTTAAAAATTGTGGGTGATCGGGGTTCATGCTGTGGTACAAGACAGGGATAGAGAATGGTGTGTGACTTTTTTTCTGGGGCTTTTTTTTAGCCTAAGTGTTGGGGCCAAATTGGGTGTAGCAGGTTTTCCATTTGATTTTTTGGGGCCCTGTTAAATTCCCAACTTCCCCACCCCTTTTTTTGGGGTTGTAAAAAATGAAGGTGTTTTTTCCCTCTCCCAATAGATTTTAAAGGGTTTCATCCGCTCAAAACCCCGACTGTTTTCACTATGGGAAAAAACCTTATCGATGGGGGCCCGACTTTTGACTATGGGCCCCGATGCCGATACCCAACGAAAACGCACAACACTATAAATAATTCAATTTTTTAAAACCTTCCCCCAAAAACCCTAAGATGTTTCCTTTAACCTTACTAGTTTCCCTGCTTTTTTCCTTTGTACTTTCAAAAATCCCATTACATCCTGTCAATAAACGGGAACCCAAAAACCTAAAACGTGTTTTCCAAGCAAGGCTGAAACCCAATGTTTTTTATAGGGGAAAAAATTTTCAAATTTTTTGTCCCACAGTCCTTTGCCTCTTTTAAAAAACCAGGCCAATAAACTTTTTTCCCTTAAAGGCATTGATTTGCCCACTGCATGCGTTTTTTTAAGTCTATGTTTCTAAAAAAGTAGGCCAAATCCTTTGAAAAAAGCAATTTTTCCCCAGTTTTTTTTACCCATGGGGACATGATGTATATAGAAAATTAGTCCCCGAATGCAGTATTTTAAACTTTACCCCCTTTTAAAACCCTCATTTCCCCAATGAATCCCCAAAAAACTTTTCAATTTTCCTGTCTGCTTGCAATTTATGAATACCCTTTCCAAAAATTTGCAAATACATACTTGTTTGGGCATTATCTGAAAAACAGAAACCATTAAGCTATTAAGTAAATTGAATAAAAGAGGACCCAGTACTGAGCCTTGAGCTACACTTCTTATAACATGGGACCATTCAGAGTAGACTATAAAAAACCCCCTTTTTAATTTTCCCAAAAAGCCCTTTAAAATGGGGGACAGGGTCAAACACCTTTGCAAAATCTAAAAAACAATTTATTACATCTTTCCGTTATCCAGACTTCAAATCACTTTTTTCCTAAAAGGGCAGATCGGGTTTGGTTTCTGACAACTTCTGCCCTTTTTATAAAACCCATGTGGAAAACCCATTAAAAATTTTTATTCACCAAAAAACCCTTTTATATAGTCATTATGACCCCCCCCCAAAATAGTTTTCTACAATGGATGTTGAAGTTAATGGTCTAAAATTTACCGGGGGACAACCCCTAAAACCCCTTTTTGAAGAGGGGAATAAAACATTTGCATTGTGCCAGTCTCCGGGGCAAAATCCCAAATTTCACCGGGAGAATCTCAAAATATAATATACAAGACACAAAAAAAAACTGACTGAGTTTTTTTTTGAACTTTTGGGTGTATACATAAGGGCCGGAGCCTTGTTCAAATCATTTATTTAATTGTTTTGGGCCCAAATTTCTATACTCAGCCCAATTAATTCTATCAATTGATGTGTTTAAAAGTACTTGGGATCACCCCATTTTGCCAAATGCCCCCCTCTCTTCATCTACTTTCTCCTCCTTTGTATACACAGAGCTGGAGAATCCACTTAGTAACTCTGCATTCTCCTGATCCCCAGTGACCAGCTCCTTTAAATTTCCCCTTTTTTTAAGACTTTCCCAAAATGCGCTTTACTTTGGTTTTTTTTGGGGTTTTTTTTTGCTGTCCTTTCATTTTGTATTTTACTTAATTTTTCTTGGGGCTCTTTGTTTAATTTTTTTAAAGGCTGATGCTTTTACCCTCTGAAATTTTTATTTTCTAAACCCTTCCCTTTTTTCCCAAAATTTATTTTTCTTTTAAAAAAAAGTTAAAAGCCATTTTAGATTTATTTTTTAAAACTTCATACTTTTTTACCCATAGGGAATTTCGTTTTTAAAATAATTCCCCAAAGTATATGTAAAAGGGGTCTCCCCCTTTGGCTTCTACCCCCATTTTGTTTAAAAGTCTCCCCCGTTATGTCCCCGAGTGCACCCCCCAATAAGGGGGGAAATTTTCCTTTTTTAAAATTTTTAAAAGTTTTTCCCCCCCCAAAACTCTGGGTTGGTTTTTTTCCCGTTTAAGTTAAAAAATAAATTAATTGTTTGGGCGCTGTTTTCCAAGTTTTCAGAAATCGTGACTGCTCCAGTAAGTTCTGCTTAGTTAGAAATGAGCAGATCCAACACAATATCACCTATAGTGGGATCTTCTGCAAACTGGCCCATCAAATTATCCTGTAACAAGTTAAAGGGAAATTTTTTGCCCTTTTCCAGTTGGGGCAGAACAAATTAAACCCCCGTCAATATCTGGGGGAATTAACAAAACCCTTTTTAGAGAGAAAGGGCCCTGAACCCCCACATCCTCACACTATAACGTTTATCTAATGCTTCTCCGCAACACTTATAAAAAAATGAACAGGGGGTTCTTTTAAAATACTTTTTTATCAAAAAAGTTTTAGGGCCCCCTTGCCCCCGTCGAAAGGGGCCCCTTAAAAATGGGTTTCCCCCCGCTAAATGGGGTTTAAGCTGCATTGGGGCCAAAACCCCCGCAGCAAAAAACCACGCAATGAAAGGGGGACAGCCCAGTGAAACCCCAGCACCACTTTCTGCCTGACCCAAACCCCCCCGGCTCCAGGTTGCGCCAAACCCCCTAGCTCAGCCCCACAGCAACAATGGCCGCCACAAAAGACCACCCCACAAAAGGGGAAAAGGAAAACACTGCTTTCCTTCCAGGGCTCCCCGCAAAAGACGGGAAAAAAAACAGGGCATCAGGCCCTTATACAACTACTTGGGGTAAATTAAAAAAAACCTGGGCCAAATGGGGGAGAGCGCTGGTCCCGTATAAAAAAAGGGGCCATGTATATACAACCTTGGGAGAGGGAGCATAACCCCCCAAAAACCTCCCCCCTATACGTTTATCTAAATTTGCCTTTCCCTCAAAAAAAAAAACCCCTTTTCAAAAAAAGAACCAAAGGGGGTTCTTAGTTAAATTTTGATCAAAACGTTAGGCCCATTAAGCCCTATAAAATGGGTCCCTACGCTAAATGGGGTAAGCTGCATGGGGGGGGCCACCACCGCAGAAAACCCACGCAGTTGAGGGGCACAGCCCAGGGCCCCACATCCCACTGCTGCCTACCTAGCCCCCCGTCTGTATGCAGGGAGCCTGGGAAGGGAGCATGTCTACCTTTTTTTGTGGTGGTGGTCGGGGGGCGGCCTTTGGCGGTATGCTGTGCTGGTGGGGGGTGGGGCCCAAGCCGGGGGGGGTCTGGCAGAGTGGTGTGCGGGGGCCACTGGGCTGTGCCGTCATCTTTGGTTTTTGCTGGGGTGGGGGCCCCAGGGGATTACCCCTTTAGCGGGGACCCATTAAATAGAGGTCGCCTCGACGGGGGCAAGTGGGCCTATACGTTTGATCAAAAAGTATATTAGAACCCCCCTGTTTTTTTTTTATATAGTTTTGCTGAGAAGCATTAGATAAACTATAGTATGAGGATGTGCGGTCCATGCCTCTCCCTTCCGCGTTTATATATCTGGGTAATTAAAGTTACCCATTATCACCACTGTACTAACCTGTGCTGCCTGCACCACTTGTTTATGGAGCCAACCCCTTTTTTTTCCTAGTGAGTTTGGGGGGTCTTTAAAAAAACCAGAAATTTTTTTCCATTTTTAAACCCTTTTTTTGTATTTTTACCCACAAAGTTTTCACCCTTTTCCCTCTGCACACGCTATTGCCTCTTTCACACTTGCTTTCATATCACTTATTACATTGCATCTCTGCTTGTGTGTTATTCTGCATAAAAACAGCCACTAGATTTTCCTATGCTGACCTCTAAACCCCCATGAAAATCCTCACTGTCATGTTAAAAATCACAACGGGGCCATTGGGAATTGAAGAAAGGGGAAGGTCATAAACACAATTTTTGTCTCATTTGGAACGGCCGTTTTTTGTATTGCTTTTCCTGGAAAAAGAGAGCCAGGGAAAAACCAAAGAAGGAAAGCCAGCAGCCAGTGTGAGCCCCCGGCAATTTTCTGCTGGGGGGAAAACCGGATCCCAGTAATTTTACATACTGTGACATGTACCAGCTACCTAAACATTATTGCACACTAAGGAAAATTTCCTGAAAATGACATTCTCTGATGACAGCAGCCTCTTTCAACAAAATAATGTGCTGTGCCTCACCACAAAAATTGTTATAAATGCTTTGAAGAATTGGTCAAAGAGTTTAGGTTGTGGAATTGCCCCATGCATATTACTCAGATCTCCATCCAATCAAACATCTGTGGATTGTGGTAGAAAAAACAGTCCAATCCATGGAGGCCCCACCTCACAATTCACAGTGAGTCTGCTGCTGAAATCACTTCCAGATACCACAGGACAGCTGCAGAGGTCTTGTGGAGTTCATACCTTGCTGTGTCAATGCTGTTTTGGCGGCACAAGGGAGGCCGCAATATCAGGCATTTTGTTTTAAGTTTATGGTTGATTGCTGTGTACGTACAGTGCCTTGTGAAAGTTTTCGGCCCCTTGAATTTTTCAACCTTTTGCCACATTTCAGCATTCAAACATAAAGATATAACATTTTTTTTTTTTTTTTTGAGAAATAAACAAGTGGGGCACAGTTGTGAAGTGGAATTTTGGAAATTTTAAACTTTTGTAAAAAATAAAAAACTGAAAAGTGGGACATGCAAAATTATTCGGCCCCTTAAGTTAATACTTTGTAGCACCACCTTTTGCTGCGATTACAGCTGTAAGTCGCTTGGGGTATGTCTGACAGTTTTGCACATCGAAAGACTGAAATTCTTGCCCATTCTTCCTTGGAAAACAGCTGGAGCTCAGTGAGGTTGGATGGAGAGCGTTTGTGAACAGCAGTTTTCAGCTCTTTCCACAGATAAAAAAAAAATAATAATAATAATCTTTATTTATATTATTATTATTATATTATTATTTATTTAAGCGCCAATGATTCCAGGCCTGTACAATTCGAGGGGGTAAATACACAACATAAGTCAAACAATTAAAGTGATAATTAATGAATACAATGGCACGACAGAGGAGAGAGGACCCTACCGAGGCTGCGCCAACATATTCGCAGCATTTACAATATTCAAGGGTAAACGTACAGACATTACCATTAAAGTACTACAAATGAGCACAAGGTGCGAAGACCCTGCTCGGAGACTACAATCTATTAGGGTGTAGGGTAAACATACGGTAAAAGTGCTAAGTTTACAATGTCCAGCCTTGTTTCATAAATAGGGGGTGGTTTACATGAAAAATGGATGAACCTGCCACCCTGACAGTACATCTATATACAGATAAGTGCCTGTGAGTGCCCTAGTGTAGGGAGTGACAAATATGTGTGATGGCAGTTAGGGATCTTGGTAGGCCAGACCGAGAAGATGTATTTTCAGGGCCCTCTTAAAACTGTGAGGGTTGTGAATGTGCCTGATCGCCCGCGGTAGCATATTCCAGAGAATTGGTGCCGCACGTGTGAAATCTTGGAGACGGGCATGGGAAGTTCGGATGATTGATGAGTGTAACCTGATATCAGCAGCAGAGCAGAGAGAGCGGGTCGGGTGGGAGACAGAGACGAGGGAGGAGATGTAGGGGGGTGCAGCTCTGTGGAGAGCTTTATGAGTGAGAATGCTGAGTTTATACTGTATCCTGTACTGAATGGGCAACCAGTGCAGTGACTGACACAAGGTAGAGGCATTAGTATAGCGGCTGGAGAGAAAGATGAGCCTGGCTGCTGCATTCAGGACAGATTGAAGAGGGGAGAGTTTGCAGAGAGGGAGACCGATAAGCAAGGAGTTACAGTTGTCGAGACGAGAAAGAATAAGAGCAGTAATGAGAGTTTGAGTTGTTTCCACAATGAGAAACGGACGGATTCTGGAGATGTTCTTGAGGTGCAGGTGACAGGAGCGGGAAAGGGATTGGATATAGGGGGTGAAGGTCAGATCAGAATCTAATATAACCCCCAGACATCGGGCCTGCTGCCTAAAAGAAATGGTGGTACCACATACAGAAACAGAAATAGCAGGGTGGGGTTGGTTAGTAGATGGCGGAAAGACAAGATTCTCGATTGGATTCAGGTCTGGACTTTGACTTGTCCATTCTAACTCCTGGATACGTTTATTTGTGAACCATTCCATTGTAGATTTTGCTTTGTTTGGGATCATTGTCTTGTTGGAAGATAAATCTCCGTCCCAGTCTCAGGTCTTTTGCAGACTCCAACAGGTTTTCTTCCAGAATGGACCTGTATTTGGCTCCATCCATCTTCCCATCAATTTTAACCATCGTCCCTGTCCCTGCTGAAGAAAAGCAGGCCCAAACCATCATGCTGCCACCACCATGTGTGACAGTGGGGATGGTGTGTTCAGGGGGATGAGCTGAGTTGCTTTTACTCCAAACATATCGTTTTGAATTGTGGCCAAAAAGTAAGATTTTGGTTTCATCTGACCAGAGCCCCTTCTTCCACATGTTTGGTGGGTCTTCCAGGTGGCTTGTGGCAAACTTTAAACGAGACTTTTTATAGATATCTTTGAGAAATGGCTTTCTTCTTGCCACTCTTCCATAAAGGCCAGATTTGTCCTATGGACAGACTTTCCCACCTCAGCTGTAGATCTCTGTAGTTCATTCAGAGTGATCATGGGCCTCTTGGCTGCATCTCTGATCAGTCTTCTCCTTGTTTGAGATGAAAGTTTAGAGGGACGGCTGGGTCTTGGTAGATTTGCAGTGGTCTGATACTCCTTCCATTTCAATATGATCGCTTGCACAATGCTCCTTGGGATGTTTAAAGTTTGGGAAATCTCTTTGTATCCAAATCCGGCTTTAACCTTCTCCACAACAGTATCACGGACCTGCCTGGTGTGTTCCTTGGTCTTCATGATGCTCTGTGCGCTTTAAACAGAACCCTGAGACTATCACAGAGCAGGTGCATTTATACAGAGACTTGATTACACACAGGTGGATTATATCAGTCATTCAGGACAACATTTGATCATTCAGAGATCCTCACTGAACTTCTGGAGTGAGTTTGCTGCACTGAAAGTAAAGAGGCCGAATAATTTTGCACGCCCCACTTTTCAGTTTTTTTTTTTATTTACAAAATTTTAAAATATCCCAAAAATTTTGTTCCACTTCACAATTGTGTCCCACTTGTTTGTTGATTCTTCACAAAAAAATTAAAATTTTATATCTTTATGTTTGAAGTCTGAAATTTGAGTATCTGATTGTGACAGGTCTGATTTTCAGATGGTACCATCTAACATGAGCATGATTTACTGAACTGAAAACTATAAAATCTGCACATCTAGCATTTTTGCTAACATTTTCAGAGAAACACGATTATTGAATAGCCTTGAGAGTCTATCAAGGAATTTACAATTGACATTCACAAGTCATGATTGTTTATCTTCCCCACCAAGGTGACCTCATCAGCAGCAACTTTCTACTGCTAGAACAACAAATTACCTGGCTCCACGTAATTTCACTGACACAAACCAACAGAGCTGAAGCTGCTCACATTAGTATTGTGCATATTATGTACAAGCACCAACTGGTAGTAAATGCAATCTTTCCATAGGGTTAAGTCCATGAATCAGAGGAACTCAGTTGTTGGGTAAGCAAAGTGTTGTCTTCTAGCCCAGCAAAATCCATAAAGCATGCTGGAACTTCTAGTACTACAACATAAAGAACTGGTTAGCAAGCATTTAGAAAGCATGCATACTATTCATAGCAAGGGACTATGTAATGTATCATAATTATTCTAGCACCCTGACTGCCAGAGCTCATAGAAATAAATTATTATTAGCGTCTGTGATTACAATTGCCAGAGACAGGAGACTCTGGAGTGGAATACATGATCCATTTGTCAGTAGCTCTCCAGCAGACTGTGACTTGCATAAATGGTTTGGATTTGAATCAAGCCCCTCACCGTGAAGGGGATATTTCATCGGCTCAGACAGTGGATCAGGATGTGCCTGTGCAGACTGGTTAAACGTGCACATTCCTCAAGACTGAAGGATTTCAGCACCAGGAGCTGTGGACAGCAGCATCTGCACTGACTGTGCAGGACACAGAGCCTGGCACCAGGGCTCAGGGACTAGATGCTCCACACAACCCATCCACCAAAGCCTTCCCATTACATCTGCTCCATCCCAGCTGGATTTCTTCCCCAGAGCTGAGGGATGTCACAAGACTGTGGAAGTTCAGTCTGGGAGACAGACAAAGCAATGCATTCACCAGCACACAAGATGCCCATCATGCTTCTTACAAGAGGATGTTAGAGGGCATTACCACAACTATACTGTTTTTCATATTTCCATTTTTTCATAACTAGTACATTTTATGTAGAGCTATTCTCTATTTCCCAGGGGGATTTCTTACGGTGTGTTTATCAACAAATGACTATAACTTTATGGCAGGAATAAGGCTTTTATATCAGCAATAATCTATTAGTTACTGTTTGGCTTCATAAAGTGGACCTAAATCAGACCAGAAAATGGTAAGTTACTAATGCATCCTGGAGAAGGAAATAGCGTAATGATAAATGCTTATTGTTTCTATTTTGTACATTCACCCCTGAATTAGTAGTTTTTACCTGCAGTGCTATAGAAATCCTTAATAATAACATATCCTTATTAAAATCACTATTAATTGTACCACATGTTGAACTGAGCTCTGCTATGCCTGTCTATATCAAATATACATGATGTGTACTGTGAGTTAAATTACAGATCCTTAGATATTGCTTATATTACATAGCTACCTGTGTAGTTAATGATTATGTATTATGAGGTATATAGTTCCATTGTATGGTAGTTATATGCATTGCTTTAATATATGTCTGCTGGAGTAAATCTAACAGTATGTGAATCATAAGAAATGGAAGAGCCCTACAGTTAGTTCATGTACTGCACAAACCAAACAACCCCCAATCTAGATATCTCAGTATGTTCCCTAATGTATAGATCTCCATGTGTTTAGAAATAGAATCTTTCCATTATACCATGGCATGTTATGCCTAGATCTGGAAGAAAGAAGGTTTTTAGCTCCTAAAGTTTCAAATATGGGTAGCTACCATGGAATCATGGAAGAAATGTCATATGATTCTACCTAAAATGTGTAAGTAAAGTAGCATCTTAATAGGTATAAGGATAAACCATGACTTTTCTCTTTCTTCTACTGATTCATGAGCTGATTTATGAGCTATCCAATCTCTTGGCAATGCATCCAGTTACAGAAGTAAAGTCACTAAATGTTGAACGTCACTAAAATTTTTCAGTAATTTCCACTGTTTGGCAGTTAAAAAATGTCAAATTCCCCACAACAGAACTAATTATGTCTACGGTGAGTAAAAAAAAAGTTATATGATTTGTATTGTATATTGAAATATAATACAAGATAAGTTCTCTTCTGAGTCCACCACCTGGTTAATGCATATCAGCACACAGTTTATAACTTCTTACTGCTGATGAGATGCAATGTCTGCTTGCCTCTTGATATATTTATAGGTTCATTTAAAACATTGTAGTACCCACCTCAGTTACGGGAATTATCAGTTTTGGACAGCTCATTTTTTCGATTGCAAATGCCCTGGTGACGAGCCTATCATGGAAGGTCCAGATAGTGTGAACCATCACGGCTGGCTGCTATTACTAGTTGAACTGCTCTGTACAAGCTTATAGTGAGGAATTATATCCAGTCTACAGAAATCATTGACCATTTAATGATTTCAAGAGATGGCAGTCCTCAGTGCTTGACCTCTATCTAATAGAGATCAACAACTTCACATAGAAGTTTTTTTTTTTAAAGAATATATAAATTAATAATCATTTTATAAATATAATTTTGTATGATAAATGATTGAGGAATTATTACTTCTTTAGAAATGTAATTACCCCACTATTTCACTGCATTATGCATCTGACACAGACTGTAGTCTGATACAGAAGCATTTCTGGGGTTTAAGAAAAATCAAAGCAGTAGGTCCTGTAATTTTATAGACATGACTAGTCATAGTAATATCTAAACAATTACCTAAATAGTACTGCCATAAAGTGCCAAAATGATACTTCCTTACAGTGCTAAATAGTAATCACATACAGTGCTCATATAATATTACACAATACAGTGCATAAAAAATATCTTCACCTAGTACGGAAACAATACTGCCATACAGTGAACAAATAAAACCCTTATACATTGCTTGTTGATAGCCAATAATATTGTCAAATTAAACTTTATGACCTTAGTATTAAAGCAATAATAATACATTGTATAAATACCCATAGTTCTAAAGATCTCAGATCCCGATCAAGTATTTTTAATACTGCCCCTGACTTTGTGACAGGAAATAATTTTGTATTTTTTTCGGTCACATGATATGCTATGCACCTTTAAACGAGAGAATCAAATTAAATATTCTAAAGAGTGTAACTATTCCTATAGGAGCTTAGCTATAGGGAATGCAGAGAGGTTTTTTTTTGTCCTGTTATGGATTTTGCATTAGTACCCAGGAGCTTCAAGTTACACCATTGCCTTTATAGATGGTGTAACTTTAGTCATACATTTTGTATTATCTTGAAACACTTCTATAGAACTGATTACATGTACTTTATTTCCCTTCCAGTATGGGTTCATAAATACCTGCTTGAAGTCACTGGTAATTGAGAAATATGGTGAAGAGACATGGGATTTACTAAGGTAAATGATTATTGTATATTACAAAAACTCGCAGAAAAATGGCACAATATTAACTTAAAATCAAAGAAAAAAATGCTATACTCAGTGCTATTAGGACAGGTTAAATATCCACTCCAAAGTAGAAGGCAATAAAAGCCCTACTGCTACATGGGAAAGGTCACACTAGTACAGAATACTGATGAACAGTCACTCACATACCTACTATGCATGAGAGGGGAAATTGCTTAGCACATAACTGTACAGAAGGTAGGAGTCAGTTCTCACCAGTATGCAGAAAAAAACACAGTACCATACTGGGGTGTTTACTCAAGTGTAAGATACTATTGAACAACCCCTAACACACTAACTATCCATAAAGGGGGTGACTGCTAGTTTTACAATCGCACATAGGTAAGGCTGATGAGTGATGCCTGTCTTATGGTTATGTGTGTTGCAATATGTTGACTTATGGTGATGCCCATGTTATTCGACTAAGAAAGTTGCCTAGCATATTTCAAGCGCCCAACAAAACTTGACCAAAATAGCAAATCATCCCTCATGATTTTATTTTTTCCACATACACAGCCTGGCCCTCAGATACCTGGGACAGGGGGTGTCAGTACTTTATTCTGGGCTCTTGGAGCAACCAACTTAAATAGTATGGGCATCACCAATGTTTTGTGAGACAGCATTGTGCACCACATATAATAGTTTAACTGGCTTCATATATAAACTTTATCTATGTGTGATACTAGTAATCACCCCCCCCTCCCCCTGAGTGGTGGGTTATGAGTATTTGTTAACTTCAGCAATCTCCCCTGTATGGCACTGTTGCTCTTCTTGATAATGGTATGAACTGACTCTTATTTTATGTGCAGTTATGTACTAAGCTATTGCCTCCAACAATGGATGGATGTGTGAGCAATTGTTCATCACTAATCTGCACCTCTGTAGTTTTTCCCGTGTTTCTTTGGGGGCTTTTATGGCCTCTTACTGACCATGGATTTTTAACCTGCCTCTATAGTAGTAAGCATGGCCTTTTTTCTGCAATTTTAAGTAAACAATGCTGACTTAGTTTAAGGTCATGTACATAGAATGATTCCACTTATTTCTGTTACTGTTTATGTTAACGATTGTATTATAGTAGTCCTAGAACCCACTGAATAAATGGAAACTAAGGGCCACATGTATGAAAACTGTCTTGGTCTAAGACTTTCCTTGTTGCCCATAGCAACCAATCAGAGCTCCCCTTTCATTTCATATAGTGCTCTGAAAAAATGAAAGGGGAGCTCTGATTGGTTGCTATGGGCAACAAGGAAAGTCTTAGACCGAAACAGTTTTCATACATGTCTCCCTAAGTGTTAGGTATTGAAATGCCTTAAACCATTTGGAAGTGTTTTATTTAAAATGAGAGATTCTTGGATATTATAGAGGTGCTTGTACAAAATAAGCAGGTATTCAGATGTATAAAACAGAATAGCCATAGCCTAAAATCTAAAATATAGTCAACTTGTAACAAAGTTTGCTTTTGCATGGATGAAATTGGCCTTGCTTTCATTGAGTCATTACAACCTGATCTAGATGTGTCCAGGTTTCCTTTGAAATGTGTTATGTAATATTGGGATTTGGGTGTATAAAATTCTAACAATATTATAGCTGTTGAATAAATTAACCTGACACCAGGCTTAGGCATCAGGCTTTTGGCCTAGGAGATGCTGGGAACAGCATCCTGATGTAGACGGCTTGATGATGTCACACCCTAAAACTGGACAGAAGCTGTTCAGTGGGGGAATGGGGAAGGGTGAGTATTTTTTCAGTTTTTTTCAAATCAGTCAGAGGGGGCACCTACCTAACTACAGGCGGGCATATATCTACCTAGCTACCTAGCTACAGGGTGCGTATAGCTACCTATCTACCTACAGGTGGCCTATATACCTACCTACAGGAGGACTATATATCTATCTTCAAGGAGATTTTATACCTAAAGGGGCATATACTACCTACAAGGAAACATATATACCTATCTACAAAGGACATTTACTATCTAACTATAGGGGTAATATACCATCCTACCTACAAGGGACCTCTATACCTACCTTCCTACTGGGGACCTCATTACCTACCTACAGACTGCATGAACTCTATACCTACCTACTGGTTTTCTATATACCTACCTGCCTACAGTGAGCCTATGTACCTAGCTACTTTGGGCCTATATATTTACCTACTTACTAGGGGCATAAATACCTACCTTCTCGGGTTCTCTTTCGCTACCTAATGGAGGCCTATCTATC
This sequence comes from Phyllomedusa bahiana, assembly GCA_025379985.1. NCBI lineage: Eukaryota > Metazoa > Chordata > Amphibia > Anura > Hylidae > Phyllomedusa > Phyllomedusa bahiana. The sequence goes on from JAODAL010000110.1 coordinate 419,977, forward strand.
AATCACAAACTTAATGGAGGGGTCTATATATCCCTAATGGAGATGACTATATACTACTCACCCATAGGGAGCCTGGATACATTAAATCTGATAGGGGGCCCTACGTATTCCTACGTATTTATCTAATATGTTCCTGTTCCTACGTATTTATCTAATATGGGACCTAAATACCTACATTTTGGTGGTGATATAAATCTACCTATATATGGGGAGCTATATATACCTACCTAATGAGGGTCTATATACCTATCCATTGGGTGGCAACCTACCTGTGTAATTGGGGACTACCTACCAAAAATTGGGTCTACATGTCTGCCTACCTAATTTGGGAGCTGTACCTATCTACTATATTCAGGGCTTAACAACCTACTATAATGAAACACTAAAGAAGACTAAAAATTGGTGCACAAACGGGAGCCCTATATCCTGTTTGGGTCACAAGAGAGTCATTATTACCATTAGGGGTGCTATGGATGGGGAGTTTGTACAGAGGTGGTAATTGGAAGAGAATTCCTGGAAAAGTGAGGATGCTTGTGTGGTAAATTCATAGGGATGTGCCACGGACGCCCCTGCGACCACTGTCCCGGGTCGCAGGCGCGTCCGTGCTCCTTCTCCCAGCGGAGCCCCATCCCGCATGTCGGGTCCGGGGTCCGCTCACATCCCTCCCCCGCAAGCGTTCACTTACCCAGCCACGCTCCTGCTCAGCCTGTCTCAGGCTCCCGCCACGTGGCTCCGCCCCTAGGGCGCGCGCGCGTCGGCTGTTTGAAATTTAAAGGGCAGTGCGCCGGTAATTGGTCATTGCTGGGCACTGCTCCTATTTAAGTCCGGTCTCTTCCTGGCGGCCTTCGCCGGATCCTTTGTGCATGTTCCATTGGAGAAAGCTTCCCAGAGTGTTCTTGTCTTGCCTTACCGTGTACCAAACCTTGCCGTCTGCCCTGACCGCCTGCCTGTTCCCGACTACGAGCCTGCCCGCCGATCCTGTACCTTGCCTTGGCCGCCACCGCAGGCAAGCCCCGCCAGTGACCTGGTGGACTCCCGCCGCAGCAAGACCATTCCGCTTTGCGGTGGGCTCTGGTGAATACCGGGACCCACTTAGATTCCACTCCTGGTGTGGGCTTACGCCCCTCGCCTGCCCGGTGGTCCAGAGGATTCACCTCAGACCGTTACAGTAGGATCCCGGGCCTGGATCCGCCAAAGTGCCCTTACCCAGCTGGCGGGATTGACGACCGTTGTTGCGCCAGTCACAGCAACTCGGTCAACAGGGCAGCAACTTACCCAGCTATCCACCATGTTGCAGCAAAATCATCCCCCGTCCAGCAGCAGCAACCCTCGCCATTCCAGTGGTTGTCCCTGCCTTACGGTTCCCGTGGCTCTGAGGGGTCCCAAGCCCGCTGTCGATCCCCTCTAAATTCACGGAACCCCAAACTCTGCAGGGGGTTCATCTCCATGTTCTATGCACGTGGAGTGATGCCGATCAGTTCCTGTCCGAAGGGGCGGGAAAGTGCTTTCGTGGTCAGCCTCCTCTCCGGGAAGGCCCTGGCATGGGCTCACCACTATGGGACAGGAACGATTTCCCGTGACGGCGGATCTACAGTCGTTCCCTTTGGGGAGTTCCGCAATGTCTTCAAGGAACCAGCTGTGCCTCCTCCTGAGACAGCTCTCCTAAACCCAGCCAGGGGGAAACTGTCAGTAGGAGAGTAGCGGTGCAATTCCGCACTCTGGCCCCTGAACTGTCATGGAACGAGGCCGCTCTGTGCGCCCCCTTCAAAAAAAGGGCCCTCTCAACCCCGGGGTTAAAGACGTTTTGGGGCCGCTGGAGACCTCCCGTTTTCCCCTCAGTGACCTGATGGGTTTTAGCGACCCGCATCGATGAAACGCTTCATTAAAAGGGAAAGGAGGGTTTTGGCAAGAACGTCATTTTGGCCCCAACCCTCCCCGGTTTCCTCCCTCCCCCCCCCCACCCGGTTTTCCCAGGGGGGCCTTCTCCCCACAGCTGCCCCCCCCATGAGGGCCCATGCGTTTTGATCGGGTTGTCTCTAGGGGCCCAAAAGGAGTTGGCCAACGTCGAAAAAGGGAAATTTTGTCCCTCTATTTGGTGGCACCCCGAGAAATACCGGGGGAAATTTGCCCAAGCGTTCCCAAGCCTCCCGGGAAATTTCCCCGAACTTGGGATCTTTTGGGGGGAGGAAATTCCTAGGGAAAAATTCCTCTCCCCCTTTTTGGGTGCCCGTCGGGGTCGTTCAAAAGGCCCTGGTACCTCTTTCCCGGTCCGGCTTTTTCGGGATTGGGGGCTCGGGGGGGAACTTCCTTCCACCATTTTCCCCCTTATTTAAAAGCAGTATCGGCTTCCCGGTGGTTCGTTTGGGAAAAACCGTTTGTCATCTCATCCTTTAAACGGGGAGCTGCTTAGCGTCGGGGGGTCTTCTGGGGACTCCCAGGGGTGCGGCCCACTCCCCTATCCGGACGGACATTTTGGAGGGGTTTTTTTCGTTGGGGTTCCAAACTGTGGGGGCCTTTTTTGGGGCACCGCCCGGTGTTTTCCTGCTTTTTCTGCCCCCCTTCAGGGCCGCTGCCCGGGCTGCCCCCCGAATTTTGGGTACCCCGATGTGTTCCCCAGGAAAAACCGAGGTCTTCCCCCGCATGGGTCCATAGGGATTGCCCCGATCGACTTATTCCCGGGTACCAGTCCTCTCCGGGGCTGATTTCTCCCCACTGGGGTTTCCCTGGACCCAAGCCTTTTTTGAGTACATCCAGGGAATCTCAGGAAAGGGTTTATCCTGAAGTCCTCGCCCCGCGGGTGCGGGGGTTCTTTTTCGTAAAGAAAAAGGACGGTACCTTGGGCCCCTGAAAAGGGGCTTTCCGGGGTCTGAACAAAATTTACGGTGAAAAAAAGTTACCATTGCCGTTGATCACAAGGGAAATTTTTGGGCCGCCCGAGGGCGCCAAAATTTTTTCCCAAATGGGATTTGAGGGGGCCCACAAATTGGTTCGGAAATTCGCAAGGGCGTTTAATGGAAGACGGCCTTCAACACCAGGGATAGGACTTTAGTAACCCGGTGAGGCCCCTTTGGCTGTGCAATGCCCTGCCGTCTTTAGGAAAATCCCTTTGGGCGTCTTCAGAGACCTCCTTACAAATGCGTGGTGGTCTACCTTGATGACAAACCTGGTGAAAATCTCTTTACCTACGAACCCCCGCAGCCATGTTCGTCAAATACTGGAAGCGTATCTGGAGAACCCTCTGTATTCAAGCTAGGGGGAAATGCCTCTTTCCCTCAGGGTAGCCTCCCCGGGCTGGGGAAAATTTTATCTCTGACCCAAAGGTACGGATGGGGCCCCAGGGAAAACTGTCAGCCGGGTTGCAGTGGCCACGCCCCGTCGCTCTGAGGGGTTTTCCAGCGCTTCTTGGGGTTCTGAAATTACTATCATCAATTCATCCTCACTTCTCACGTGGTGGCTCCTCACTGTCCCGGGTCGCAGGCGCGTCCGTGCTCCTGCTCCCAGTGGAGCCCCGTCCCGCACGTCAGGTTCGGGGTCCGCTCACATCCCTGCCCCCGCCGGCGTTCACTTACCCGGCCACGCTCCTGCTCAGCCTGTCTCCGGCTCCCGGTGCGCGACTCCGCCCCTAGGGCGCGCACGCGCCGGCTGTTTGAAATTTAAAGGGGCAGTGCGCCGGTAATTGGTCATTGCCGGGCACTGCCCCTATTTAAGTCCGGCCTCTTCCTGGCGGCCTTCGCCGGATCCTTGGTGTATGTTCCATTGGAGAAAGCTTCTCAAAGAGTTCTTTTCTTGCCTTACCATGTACCGAACCTTGCCGCCTGCCCTGACCGCCTGCCTGTCCCCGACTACGAGCCTGCCCGCCGATCCTGTACCTTGCCTTAGCCGCCACCGCAGGTAAGCCCTGCCAGCGGTAGTGACCTGGTGGACTCCCGCCACAGCAAGACCATCCCCTTTGCGGCGGGCTCTGGTGAATACCGGGACCCACTTAGATTCCACTCCCTGGTGTGGGCTTACGCCATCGCCTGCGGTGGTCCAGAGGATCCACCTCCAGACCGTTACAGGATGACTTGGTGCCAGGAGTAAAAAGGGAAACAGCAAGACTTAGCAATCACAGATATGAAATAAGCAAATATCCCTATAACATAACTTGTAATATATATGTAGATACAAAATTCACAAAATAATTCCACACCAGGAAAGTTCCTGAATAATGTTCAAGGATAATTTTAGATTTAGTGATATTGGTTATAATTATAAAGAAAGCAGTAATCAGAATACAGAGATAATCAAATAACATATATAATTATTACCGTAAGAGACAATCACCTACCCCATATGTCATCCTTTAGGACACAGATGAGGTCCATGACCGGATAGGAAGATGCTCCAATAGTATAAATTGAGTGTAAGGAAATAAAACCCAAATGCATTTCTACAGATTTTATTGTTTCATCAGTGGGTATAAGGGAAGTAAAAAAAAATGGTAAGAAAATGAAATAAGCCATAGTGTAGACTCACGTGATTGTATCTTCAGCACATAAACAGGGTTTTAAAAGTCCAAATTTTAATAATCAAGGATTAAAAGAAACACCAGGCCACCATAATCTGACACGTTTTGGGTAATCACTCTTACTCGTAGACATATTAATTGGTGAGCAATTTCTTATTCTTTTGGTTATTGTTTGTAGGGTGTCTGTGTATAACTGGTATCTGACACTATATGGTCACTACGTGGTGGTAATACTGGTCGTAGTATAATAGTTTATATTAAAAAGGGAAGATCTCTCCTTAGGGAGAGCACGTATATAGGTGTGTGGAGATTCGAAATTGCCTTTTTGCACTCCACAAAGCATCTGCATATCACAAGGCATTATGGGAAAGGAGCTGAGAAGCTCTAGCGCCCCCTTTTGGATGTGACAAATCCTCAACTTGCTTTTAACCCACTGGATCTTTGGAAAGCAAGCTCACTCATCTGTAGACAGCCGTTTGGCTAGATATTCCTTCTTGCTGTCCAAAGATCCAGTGGGTCAAAAGCAAGTTGAGGATTTGTCAAATCCAAAAGAGGGCGCTAGAGCTTCTCAGCTCCTTTCCCATAATGCCTTGTGATATGCAGATGCTTCGTGGAGTGCAAAAAGACAATTTCGAATCTCCACACACCTATATAGGTGCTCTCCCTAAGGAGAGATCTTCCCTTTCTGAGCTACTCATTGCCTCCTCAGCCAAGCTAGCATCACTCTGCTCAGTACTGACGAGGGGCAAACACACCGAAACGGCTGTCTACAGATGAGTGATGCTGGGTTGGCTAGATATTCCTTCTTGCTTTCCAAAGATCCATGGGTCAAAAGCAAGTTGAGGATTTGTCACATCCAAAAGAGGGCGCTAGAGCTTCTCAGCTCCTTTCCCATAAAGTTTATATTAAGTAATGGCATATTGTATTATTCAGTCACTATGTTGTCATGATATGTGGTCATGATGTGGCTGTATTTGGACTTAGTGGAATTATTGTTAATATTGACCTTGGGATTTTGGTTTTGTGTAGTGTTGTTATTTAGTAACTATGTAACCATAATTTAGGAATTTTATACATAGAACTTTGTGTTTTAGATTTTTGTTTATTTTTATTTATGTAAAATTTTTCATTAGAGGAGAGGAATGTCATATATTTTTTATAGACCTTTTATGTTTACCACCCGTTGCTCAGCTGCTTCAGCAATTAGGTGAGGGAGACATGGAAGTCCCAGCCCCCCATCTTGATTACAGGCTGGAGTAATTGTGTCATCACAGTGTTCTGTATCAGTCAAAGCAAAACTCAGTGGATGCATCGCACAGGTTGCAGGAGCAGGGAGGCAAAGTCGTTTTGAAGTGCACACATAGAATCAACTCCTCTGCTGGGCCCTATGTACCCCAGTCAGACACTGGGTATACAGTTGTGTTCAAAAGTTTACATACCCGGCAGAATTTTTGCTTTCTTGGCCTTTTTTCAGAGAATATGAATGATAACACAAAAATTTTTTCTCCACTCATGGTTAGTGGTTGGGTGAAGCCATTTATTGTCAAATTACTGTGTTTTCTCTTTTTAAATCATAATGACAACCAAAAACATCCGGGGCTGTCTTGCATGTACTGCGCACTTGAGATCTCCCCAGAGTGTGTCAATGATATTGAGGTCAGGAGGCCGAGATGGCCACTCCAGAACCTTCACTTTGTTCTGCTGTAGCCAATAACAGGTCGACTGGGCCATGTGTTTTGGATCATTGTCATGTTGGAACGTCCAGGTATGTCCCATGCGCAGCTTCCGGGCTGATGAGTGCAAATTTGCCTCCAGTGTTTGCTGATAACGTGCTGCATTCATCTTTCCTTCAACTTTGACCAAGTGTCCTGTGCCTTTGTAGCTCACACAAACATCAGTGATCCACCTCCGTGCTTTACAGTAGGAATGGTATTCCTTTCATCAAATGTAAAGTTTATTGTTGTGGTTAAAAAAAAGTTTTCGATTTTGAAACTATCACTCCAAATTATTTTTTCAGAAGTTTTTAGGCTTTTCTCTGTTTGTTTGGATATTGTAAGGGGATACTTTTTTGCCATTTGCAAGTAAGGGGGTTTTTTTGGCGACTCGACATGCGCCTTCTTATTGTGCATTTGAAGCAGCCACACCGCTAGTTTTCAAAGAGAGTCCGTATTTCGTGAGGTTATTTGGGGTTTTCCTTTGCATAAAAATTTTTCTGGCAGTTGTGGAAAAATTGTTTTTGGTTAAACCGTGGTTTGGTTTTTTGCGGGGATATCTTTTTGTACCCCTTTCCCCTTTTTTTACAGTTCAGCTACCTTTTCCGTAGACCCCTTTGAAATACTTTTGTTTTCCCCATGACTCACAATGCAAAAACTCAGTGGCTGGATAAAAAGATGCAAGAGTCTGTCGGGACCCCAAAACTCATCAGTTTTTATGCACACACACCGATTAAAGCAAACAGGCCCCTGAGGATGTATGTTATTACTTTAATGCCATTAAAACGTTGTGTAAACTTCTTGAATTTTATCGGCCAAAACCCCCAGGGTAGTAACTTTTGATCAGGGTAATTGGGTGTATTTGGTTACTTTGATTTAAAAAAGAAAAACATTTTTTTTTGAAAAAAAAGGGCTTCACCCCAAACCACTAACCATGAAAAAGGCCAAAAAGCAAAACTTCTGTGGGGTATGTAAACCTTTTGGAAACCTGTAATCCCTTTTAAACATTCAGGCCCAAAAATGTCAGGGGTTCGCGGGTCTTTTTTAAGTTTTCATCCACACACCACAAGTACCCAAATTTAAAAACATGGTATGCAAATTTCTCATAGTTTATGCCCTATTTTGTGAAAATATTGAAATAGCAATAGTGCTCTAAGGCACTACAGTCCGACTGTAAAAAATTAAAATAGCTTGGCTCCTACTGCAAACTTCAGTACAGAAATTCAAGTGTAGACTGTATATTAAGGCACTACAGGCCGAAAATTAAAATAGCCTGGCTCCCACTGCAAACTTCAGTACAAAAATTCAAGTGTAGAATGTATATGAAGGCTGACTACGATTTATATGTATCATTATCCTTTTTGGGGTTTTTCTTAGGCTAGAAGGAAGACTCATGCTAACCTCTTATTAAAAAAAAAAGGAAAAAAAGGAGATTGCATGAATGTTATAATAGTTAGGGTGTAGATGCCAAAATAGCGTTCAGATGTTGATTGGGTTTTTAAATTTAAAATCATACATACATGGTTACACAGGGGCTACAAAAAGATGTTCCCCCGCTCAAAAATTTCGGGATTTTTAAAGAAAAAACGCTTTCTTCTGCAAGAATTTACAATAATTAAAAATGTAAATAATTTGCATTCTTATTTGCGGGGTATGAACCAATACAAAAAAAATTGGGGGTGCCCCTTCTAAAAAAAAGAGTCTTGTTAAAAGGAGTAATATTTAAAATGGCTGAATAGGGCTATACCTCTAGACCAGTGTTTTAAAATTAACAGGCCCCACGGAAGTCAAAAACAATGGGGGGCCCCCCGCAATAAAGTCAAAATTTCCTTTTCCCACTTACATCTAGCATACCTTAGTTTTTTTAAATATGACTGAGAAAAAAAGAATAATTAAATTTTGACAAAAATAATTAATAGATGACAAAAAGGGCAGAAGAGAGACGGCAACTGGGTGGGACGTTTGTAAAAAAATTTTACCCCGCAAAAAAAATTTTTGCTCCCCTGAGTGGTTATCTAAGATTGGTACAACTCAAAAGCATATATAGTTTTTCCAAAGAGATGAGCTGCCTGGTTCTTGTATGTTGAGGGGTTACATTCTCCAGTAGCAGGGTCTACCACGGTATTAGAATAAAAATATATTGGTAAAATCACACTTCAGCTTGGACAAACTTAAAGTGAAATAGGAACAGCGATATTGGTGCCCTAAAAATTTATAGAGTAATTTTGTGGGCACTAGGGTATTTTTTCTTAAGTGTGTTTTTAAATTAAAAAAAAAATTAAATGGCCCTTTTAACTTTTATTTAAATTAAAGGTTCACTTTTATGGAATAAACCCATGTGTTCTTTTAAAATTTTTCCCTATCCCCTTTTTGGGCCCCCAATATCGTTGTTCCTATTTCACTTTACGTTTGTCCAAGCAAAGGTGTTTTTTACCAGTTATTTGTATTAAAAGTATAAAAATCATTTTTAAATATATAAAAATATAAAAATTTCCTTTACAATTTCCCTTTGAGAGATATGGTCTTCGGTTTTTGTTTTAGTTTTTTTTTTTAGTTATTTTCATGAGCTAACCTGCATGCCCGCCTTTCTATTTTAAAGTTTCTTTTTTCCCCCACCTCCCCCCATGTGGTTTTCTCGGCTCGGAAAAAAAGTATCACTTACCCCTGTTAAGCTCATCAAACATTTTGAGGTTTCTTGCCCCGAGGGGGAGAATTAAATTCTCCAAAAATCCGGCTGGATACAACTATTTGTTTTTGGTTTTCGCAAATCTACCCTTTTTCAAGATTAAAAATTTGATAAAACATATAATATTATTATTTTTTATTATTATTATTATTATTATTATGGGGCAGTACACCCTTTCATAATCATCTGTAATATCCCTGACGTTTTAAAATAGGCCTCGAAAACCCAATTTTTGGGTTTAAAAGGATCAACCCCCCCTATCCCCCCTTCACTTGTTGCTTTTTCAATCAATCATCACTCATTTCTGCACACGGGTCTATAGTTTGGCACATCCCACCTTCCCCCTCTGAAGTAGTCAGAATATCGATGTTTAAAAGTTACTAAATGACTTAATCTAGCTGGGGATGGTGTGGTTTTTTAGACCCAATTTTCCCCGATCATTCTTTTAAATAATCTGTGACCTCTAGTAACTTATCCAAATCTCATTTACCTTGGATTAGAAATAAAGTACTTCAAAATTTTTTTACCATACCCATGGTAATAAAAGAGTTTTTCCCCTTTTTCCCGGGTTGTTTTGCTACCCTTTTATACAATGTATCTGGGGGTCTTGCTTAGTTTCCCTTTTGGGGATAAGAAGGTTAAAGGGGACAGCCTAGCTACAGTGCATGTTCCCTTTACACCCAAAAAGGAATCCAATATTCAGTATTTTTCAGAAAATAAAACATCTCTTCTGGTTACCAATGTGTGAACCTTTTAACGATTTTTTGTGTAGTACAAAGGGGCAGTTTATTTTAAACCCTTCATCTCCCCTTTTCCTTTCCCAATCTTTCCCAACCGTGTTCCAAAATCCCAAAATTTAAAATCACCACCCTTTCTTGAGGCCTGATTGCTAAAAAACCCATTCCAAAGCAGCACCTCATACCCCCTCCAAAGGGAAGTATTTATTCTCTTCCTAATTTTGATCATGAGTATCTACTACTAGGCAAGCAGCTCCTACACTAATATGAGTACACAAATGGAGGCCTTTCCTATTGACACTTTCAGCTCAAGAGCCCATATTTTTCCTAACTTTAATAACGGGACTGGTACTCTCTTAAATTCCCAACTCCCTTACTAAAAATCCACATCTGAAATTTTTGCATGTGTTGTGGGGTTAATTTGGAAAAATGGTGAATCTGTCCATCCTGCTATGGGTAAGGGTACTCCAGTGGTAGTCCATATTCAGAATTGCAGCTGTACCTTCTGGGCGGTAACAAAACATAGAAGACAGTTCCTTCCAGGTTAATGGAATCGCTGGATAAGGTATAGTTCTCGCACTTGCTGGGGTGTGTATACATTTGCAGCAGTCACCGTACTTTGTTTCGAAATTTTACAAGTGATTCAAAAAATTTTTTTTAGATGTTTCAGGAAATTATTATCCCAAGGATTGTACAGCATATCATGTTGTGTATAAGATACCATGTGGGCCAGCAGTAAGAAGCAAACAGCATCTTTCATTTTTTTCTATCACGGGGAGGAGTGATCCTTTTGCAGTGGCTGGCGTGGATCCAATTGTTCTTTCCCTCTCGTTTGACCGAGGTATCTGTTGTTAGCAGAACTTGGAAGGGACTGTCATAACGAGACTCAAGGCTTCTTTTCACGTGTCTTTTAAGGATTACCCAGTCACCTGACCAAGGTTGTGGCTACTCAGTTCACTGCTCGGATCTGTAATGGTATCAAAAACTTGTTTTTGTTCTGCTTTAAGGTGTTTATGAAGGGTCTATACATATCCTGTCATACTGCTATATTGTATCTATGGAACCTGTGTGAAACAAAGCCCTGTGTTTGGGGGAGTACCAAATAAAATCTTATAGGGAGACAGTTTTGTTTTCCTGTGAGGTGTACAGCGGACTGAAAACAAAGCTAATGGCAAACACTCTGGCCATGGGTTCCCTGTTTTCTCTATAGCTTTCTGTATTTTAAGTTTTAGAGTTCCGTTTAACCGTTCTACTTTTTTACTGCTCTGAGGATGGTACAGGATGTGATAGACCTCTTCTATACATAAGGCACTTGTCACTTCCTTCATGACTTCCCCTGAGAAGTGTGTTCCTCTCTCACTCTATTGTTTCTGGTAGCCCAAATCGACAAATAAGTTCCTTAATCATCGTTTGGAGAGCAGCTTTTAGGCTTCAGGCCAACCGGAATAGAGGTCCACACAAACAAGGACATATTCATATATCCCAATTTTGAGAAGTTGTATATAGTCTATTTGCACTCTTTAGAATGGATACAGTAGTCGAGGCGTGCATTCTGTGGGACTTTTACTTCTTTACCTGTATTGTGTTTTGCACATGTCATACAGGCTTGGGAGTATCTGGCTGTGGCTGTACTAAAGCCAGGAGCAACCCAATATTTGTTTACTAGCAAACACACAGTGGTCTTGGACTGGTGGGTCAGCCCATGTGCTGCTTGGGCTCTCCATATGGGACCATAATATCAGGCTTTTTCAGATACATACCGTGAGTCTGTGTATATGTTTGCAGTCTTACCCTCTGCCAGTTTACATGCTTCTGTGAGTGCTCTCAATTCTGCCTCTTGTGCAGACAAATGTGACAGAAATGGTTCAGTTTTTATTACTTCATGTTGTGTGACCACCATATATCTGGTATGAGACCTGCCATCTTCCTTGTACCTGGATCCATAAAAAAAATACTCAAAATCTGGATTAATGATTGGGGAATCCTTCACATGGGCAAATCCTGCTGTTTCTTGTGCCATCATGGCCATACAATCATGTTCTTCCTCGACTATATCATCTACTTTCTCCCCCTTTGGCTCTGGGTTCAAGGGTAATAGAGTGGCAGGGTTCAAGGTTTTACACCAAGTCAGTGTAACATTTGGGGGCATCAGTAATGCACAGTAGCGGATGTGCCATAGAAATATGTTGTGGTTGCACCTGAGAAAGAACACCATGTACATCATGTGGTGTGTATAATGTAATGAGGTAATCCAGTACAATCACTAAAGCTGTGTGTGTAGAAGTACTTGTACTGCAGTGACTACCCGTATGCATGAGGGGCTCCTTTTGCCACTGGATCTAAACTAGCTGAGTAATACAGTACTGGTCTCTGTTGTGTACCATGTGACTGTGTAAGGACTGCTGTGGCATGACCAACTATCTCAGTGCAGTACAGTAAGAATGACTTGTCATAGTCAAGTGTTCCCAGGGCAGATGCAGAGGAAATTAATAACTTCAAAGTTTGTAAATTGTCAAATGCCTCTTCTGTCAGCTTAAATGGCTGTGTGGTCAAACACTCATAAAGAGGTTGCATAAACAAACAAGCAGAGCGTATCCAAGGTCTGCAATATGATATTAAGCCCAGAAATGTCCGAAGCCATGCTAGATTCTTAGGAGGAGTCAAGTCCTGTATGATCTGTATTCGTTCTCTGGTCAGGTGCCTGGCTCCAGCTGATAAGCAATGTCCCAAAAAGGTAACCTTTGTCTGCACAAACTGTAACTTTACTTTTACTTCATTCTTCAGCTAAAAAACATATGAGAGATATTGCAGCCTCTTCACACTTTCCCTCCGTCATTTAACAGATCAATAACACATCAATATATTGCAACAATACTGTGTGTGAGTCAGATAGTGTCCACTGTTGCAGCACAGAAGAGCTGCTGTATATTGTGTCAGGGAGTTTAGTGCCCTTTGGTGTAAACAGTCCATGCATATTGCCTCCTTCTAAAAGTAAATGCAAACAAGAATTGGCAGTCTGGATGTAAAGGTACACTGAAAAAAGCATTTGCAAGGTCGCCTGGACTCCATGGTTTATACTCAGTCACCTGAACAGTCTGTGGCACTTGGGCAAGGGTCTGACCCTGGAGGGGCAATATCTGGTCCCCTCCCCCATCTCTCGCATCTGGTGGCATAGCATATCCAGATGTTGAGGAAACCAGACTGGTACTATTGTTTCCTTTCCACATAGCTAGGGTCTTAAGGCTATGTTCACACGGCTTCATTGTGGGACGTATTTCTGCCCACAATTACGCCATGTGTATGGGGGCGGGAGCGAGGCGGGGCGTGGGGGCTGGCAGCTCGCCGGCCGCATAGACATGCATTATCCACGGTGCGTATACGCCGTGAATAAGTAGCATGTCACTTCTCTCCCCGCTCGCCATATTGAAGAGGAGCCGTAATCCATAGTTCTCTATGAGAACTATGGATTACCGTAATGACTGGGACGTATTTCAGCCCGTAATTCGCGCAGTACGGGCTGAAATACGTCCCAGAATAAGCCTTGTGAACATAGCTTAAGTGGTGTGGGTACCCCTCCCAATATGTTTTGTGCAGGGGTCACAAGGGGAGTATTGTAACCCTGGAATGCAGTAGGGGGTGCCATAGGTCCCACTTGCCCTCCAGTTACTTGGGTGTGAGTCACTTTGTGATACAGGTCAATCCTGGATTTTGGGTGCCACAGAAGTTACACAAGTCTCACTCCCATCGGCATACATACTAGACAAGTCCATTCACTGGGTGTAATATAGGGTGGTGGCGTCTTAATGGGATGTTTGTCAGTCTTATCATCCTTTTTATCCTCATAATCATTATCATTATAACATTCATACCATATACGATTCCCTATAGTGGTCTCTCTACATCCTTCTTGCCATACTTTCCTAGACACATTCTCCCATTTCTCTGCTTCTTCAGACAAATCATTATCAACCAACCATCCTCTATGATTTTTTCAGAAATTCTTCCATACATCAATGTCTAAGCATCCTTCTTTAGTCATTCCTGCTTTCTTCAATAATTTCCAACAATTTTTCACTGCTTGTTTTCCCGCTCTTTCTTCCACTATGGCTATTGAAGTCTTTCCCTTTAGCGATAATGTTCCACTGCCCAACGAGTTACCCACTACTCGTTTCCAAAATAATCCTTCCCACTAGGCAGTGCTGGCTCACAGCACAACACCCTAAGGGCTATATTCTATGGTGTTGTCACATCCCAGTTAGTTCCTCCTAACTCCGACTAGACCTAATAGTCTCGGACGTTCTGGTTCAACTAATTATTACACAAAAAACAAAAAGACTCTGGCTGTCCTACTTGAGACAAAATACTATATGTTTCTCGCTTAACCAAAGTGCTGGAACATTATCCCTCTCACTTATCAATCACTATTCTCTATAATAACCACTATATTCAATATATAGGGCAGTATACACCATTCAGACTCACTGTGCTGTCGATATCTATTCTGCTCTATTCATCCCTGGAGACATTCATTCCCTCTCCCTCAGGAATTTCCTTCACTTCACATACACTGCAGCCAGCTCACACTTTCAGGACACTGCTTCACCACTTTCACACGTTCAGCATTTTGACCATTCACCTTTCATGAAAAGCAAAGCTAACACAGGTTCTACAGTTGTGCTCAAAAGTTTACATACCCCGGCACACTTTTTGCGTTCTTGGCCATTTTTCAGAGAATATGAATGATAACACAAAAACTTATTTTCCACTTCTGGTTAGTGGTTGGGAGAAGCCATTTGTTGTCAAACTACTGTGTTTTCTCTTTTTAAATCATAATGACAGCCAAAAACATTCAAATGACCCTGATCAAAAGTTCACATACCCCAGTTCTTAATACCATGTATTGCCCCCTCTAACATCAATTACAGCTTGAAGTATCTTGTGGTAGTTGTGGATGAGGCTCTTTATTTTCTCAGATGGTAAAGCTTCCCATTCTTCCTGGACTGGCTTGCATGAACTGCGCACGAGATCTCCCCAGAGTGGCTCAAAGATATTGAGGTCAGGAGACTGAGATGGCCTCTCCAGAACCTTCACTTTGTTCTGCTATAGCCAATGACAGGTCAACTTGGCCTTGTGTTTTGGATCGTTGTCATGTTGGAACATCCAGGTACGTCCCTTGCACAGCGTCCGGGCTGATGAGTGCAAATTTGCCTCCAGTATTTGCTCATAAGGTGCTGCATTCATCTTTCCTTCAACTTTGTCCAAGTTTCCTGTGCCTTTGTAGCTCACACATCCCCAAAACATAAGCGATCCACCTCCGTGCTTTACAGTAGGAATGGTGTTCCTTTCGTCATAGGCCTTGTTGACACCTCTCCAAATATAACGTGTACGATTGTGGCCAAAAAGTGTGCTTTTGGTCTCATCACTAGAACTGCCCTTGGTCCAGCAGTTTTGAGGCTGGTCGCTGTGCTGTTGGGCATATTGTAGGTGAGATACTTCGTGGCAGTTGCGCAGTAATATCTTTCTTCTGGTGACTCAACCAAGCAGCCCATTTTTTTTCAGGTGCCTCCTTATTGTGCACACCGCTAGTTTTCAGAGAGTCCTGTATTTCAGGTGATGTTATTTGTGGGTTTTTCTTTGCATCCCAAACAATTTTCCTGGCAGTTGTGGCTGAAATTTTTGTTGGTCTACCTGCTCGTGGTTTGGTTTTTACAGAGCCCCTGATTTTCCATTTGTTAATCACAGTTTGAACATAACTGACTGACATTATCAATTCCTTTGATATCTTTTTGTATCCCTTTCCTCTTTTATAGGGTTCAACTACCTTTTCCTATAGATCCATTGACAATTCTTTTGCTTTCCCCATGACTCACAATGCAGAAACATCAGTGGCTGGATGAAAGATGCAAGAGTCTGTCTGGATCCCAGAAACTCACTCAGCTTTTATGCACACACACCGATTACAAGCAAACAGGTCACAGCTGAGGATGATCATGTTACTGTACCTTTAATAGCCATTAAAACGCATTTGTGTCAACTTCTGTGAATGTTATCAGGCCAAAATCACCAGGTTATTTAAACTTTTGTTCATGGTCATTTGGATGTTTTTGTTTGACATTATTATTTAAAAAGAGAAAACATGTTTTTTTGACAATAAATGGCTTCACCCAACCACTAACCATGAGTGGAAAAAATGTTTTTGTGTTATCATTCATATTCTCTGAAAAAAGTCAAAGAGAGCAAAACTTCAACTGGGCTTTGTAAACTTTTGAGCACAACGGTATATGCCTTTTTAACGTTTCAAGGCCAATGTCAGTGGTTCAGCAGGGTCATTCTTGAAGTTTTCATCCCACACACCACAATGCATCCAATTAAAACATGGAGAGAGTCTGTCTGGATCCCATAAACTCACTCAGCTTTTATGCACACACTCTGATTACAAGCAAACAGGTTAGAGGTGAGGATGTTACCTTTAGTAGCCATTCAAACCAGTTTGTGTTAATTTCTGTGCAGGTTATCAGGCCAAAATCACCAGGGTATGTAAACTTTTGATCAGGGTCATTTGGATGTTTTTGGTTGTCATGATTTAAAAAGAGAAAACACAGTAGTTTGACAAGAAATGGCTGCACCCAACCACTAACCATCGGTGGAAAAAACGTTTTTGTGTTATCATTCATATTTTCTGAAAAAGGCCAAGAAAGCAAAAATTCTGCCGAGGTATGTAAACTTTTGAGAACAACTGTGATGTCATAGATAGGCCCCTATTCTTAATATTCATGGACTGTCTAATAACGGGGTATGTCCCAAAGGATTGGCGCATACCCAAATGTGGTCCCAAATATTCAAAAGGGGTCAAAAAGGGGATCCAGGAACTATAGGCCAGTAAGCTTAACCTCTGTTGTAGGTAAAATGTTTGAAGGTTTTCTCAGAGATGCTATCCTGGAGTATCTCCCTGAAATAAATGTATAACGCCGTTCCAGCAGGGGTTCATGAAGGATCGGTCCTGTCAGACTAATCTCATCAGCTTCTCTGTGGAAGTCAGTGCTAGACTGGATCGGGGTGAGGCACGGGATGTCATATATCTAGATTTTTCTAAAGCATTTGATACGGTGCCACATAAAAGGTTGGTAAATAAAATGAGACTGCTTGGACTGGGGGAAAATGTGTGCAAGTGGGTAAGTAACTGGCTCACTGATAGAAAACAAAGGGTAGTAATTAACGGTACATACTCAGACTGGATCGCTGTTACTAGTGGGGTACCACAAGGGTCAGTATTGGGCCCTATCCTCTTTAACATTTTCATTAATGATTTTTACAAGGAATACACAGTAAAATATCGATCTTTGCGACGATACTAAGCTCTGTAAAGTAATCAACACAATTTAGAGGATAATATTTTTTTTACAAAGGGATCTGGATAAGTTGGAGGCCTGGGCAGGGAAATGGCAGATGGGGTTTAACACTTATAAATGAAAGGGGTTATGCACAGGGGGAAAAGAAATCCATTTATGATTAATGTTAAATGGAAAAAACTGGGTAAAAGTGACATGGAGAAGGACTTGGAATCCTGGTGGACAGTAAACTTAATTTTAGCAGCCAGTGTCAGGCAGCAGCAGCAAGCAAATAGGATCATGGGGTGTTTTTAAAAAGGGGCATAGATGCAACATGATGAGAACATTATTCCCCCATTATCAAGTCACTGGTTAGACCACACATGGAATATTGTGTACAGTTTTGGGGCACCAGTGCACGGGAAAGACATTGTAGAGCTTGAATGGGTACAAAGGGGCGGGCAACAGAAATAATATAAAGGACTGGGGGACTACAGTACACAGAAAGATTGGCAAGATTAGGGTTATTTAGTTTAGAGAAAAGAGGCTTCGGGGGGACAAATAAATATGTTTAAATACATCAAAGGTTCAATATAGAGATCTCTCCCAAGATTTATTTATACACAGGGCTGTATCTAGAACAAGGGGGCATCTTTACGTCTTGAGGAACGAAAGTTTCTACATAAACATAGAAAGGGATTCTTTACTGTAAGAGCAGTGAGACTATGGAATTCTCTGCCAGAGGGACTGACATGGTCTGTAATTCAATAACCGAGTTCAAAAAGGGTTTGGATGCATTTCTGGAGCGTAATAATATAACAATGTTATAGTGACTAGGATTCAGGAGAGGGGTCATTGATCCAGGGATTTTTTGTGTTGCCAGATTGGAGTCAGGGAAGGAATTTTTCCCTAAAATGAGGACAATTGGCTTCTACCTCATGGGGGTTTTTGCCTTCCTCTGGATCAACACCTTAGCACAACAGGCTGAACTAGATGGACGACTTGTCTTTTTTTAGCCTTATAAACTATGAAACTATGAAACTGTATATCATACAATTTCACTTAAACTCAATCGCTACACAAAAGGCTGTGGTGTGTTTAGAGCAAAATCGCATTTGACACCTCCCTTCAGGGGGAGTCTCTTTATCATGTAATCCACAGTTAAAGGTAACCTGTCAAATAGGTTATTACCACCTTGCTGAGGGCAGCACAAGCTAGTGTCAGACCTGTTGTTCCCAGCACTGTGCCCCTTATTATGTAAGGTGCAGCAGTTTTAGAGCATTTACCCCTCAAATCTTATCCATGAGCAGGTGTTAACCCCGCCCACCAAAGGCTAGCTGCCCCCACTGACAGTTATTCACATGTTTCTACCTGTTCAAAGTAATAGGTTTATCAGTTGAGGTGGGCTGGCTAGCCTCAGATGGGCGGGGTTTGAAAAAAACGGACTCTTTGAATGACTCTTCGAATGACTCTTCTGGCTGAAAACTGCAGATTTGAGCATTAAATACACGAAAACTACAGCATCTTACAGAATAAGGGAACGCAGCACTGGAAACAGTATGTCTAACACTAGCTTGTTCTACCCTCAGCAAGGGGGGCATAATCTATGTGACAGGTTCTCTTTAAGATGTGTTCCCAACAATATTATCCTACTGTTAGGATGTTGTTGGTTATATTTCTTTCCCTTAGGGTGCCCCATCAAGCAGGGACTCATACGTGTCATCAATCAATGCATATATTCCTTTTCAGATACCCTCCCTAATATATATATATATATATATATATATATTATATTATATATTATATATATAATAGGTCTGTATACAAAAAGGGACTATGGTGCACGTACACAAATGGTGCCAGGTATAGAAAAATGGTATAAAGTAAGTAATTTATTTAAAAATGGAGACCTTAAATCTCACACCTAAAAGATTACAATAAAAAGGCCTGACGCGTTTCACATGGAACACCCACGCTTCAAACAGCACATATATGCATATGTAGAACTGAACCGGGAATCACATCATTTCATATATTTATCAAGGCTCTTGGACCAGACTTACTAAATTGATTTGGAACAGCTGGCACAGAGAATTAATATTTGAAGAGACAGAATATATTGTAAGCAGACATAAAATATATCGCTTAACCTTTTTGATTTGATGGTTGTCTGGATGCCCAAATCTGTTGTCTGAGCCACACGTTGCGCACCAGGAATTGTAGTCGCCAAAAAAGCATTCAGATGTTGATCAGGTTCTCAAATTAAAAATCAGTTGAAGGTGAAAAAAAGGATTTATTCAATGCAAGCATTGGCAGACATACATGGTATACAGCATGTGGCATAGAGAGAAGATGTCCCACCCGACTCCAAGTAAGTTCAAACTTTTATAGCCCCCCCTTTCTTCTGCAAGAATACATCAGCCAATAAATGTAAACCATAAAATAACTAGCTAGTTCCTTATTTGCTGGTATGAACCTAACTTAAGCATATACAGAACACTTCTGGGTGTATTACTTCTCAAACAAAGAGTCTTGTCTAAAGGAGTAATATTTCAATGGCATGAATAGAGCTATACCTCTAGACCACGTGTCTTAAATGAACAGGCGCCACGGAAGTCTAAACAATGAGGGGCCCCCTGCAATGAAGTCTAAATTCCTTTCCACTTACATCTATGCATACCTCTAGTCATTATATACTGACTAAGAACAAAGAATAATTAAAAAGTATATAAAAAATCATAAATATATAAAATGATAAATATTACCCTCACACATGAAAAATATATAATAATTGTTGCTTAAAATTCATTAGTGTATTTGTCTCTATATTGGTGTTATCATGTGAAAAGTTAATGGCTCTATTCATGGGTCTGTGTCTGTGTAATGTCCTCATGTAACACTCTACTTTGTCCACCATCTTGCTTTATGTAAGTATACAGGTGTGTGAGCAGCAAGCACAGGGAAGCTTGCGAAGAAAAGGTGCTAGTTAATGGGTTAGACAGTCCCATAAATACTAGATAAGAAATATCAACAGCACTCCATTGATTCAATGCTCCTTCTACCGCCACACAGTTCCGGCCGTATTAAACTCTTTGCCTCTTTCCCTACAACAGAGTGTGACTATTATGAATAAGGTCCGTTTAAGTCGGAAACATCAGATATTTGGTCAAACAAATTATTCATCTTGTATGGAGCACTTTTGATATAATAAATTACACAAAGCATTGAATCAATGAAGTGCTGTTGATATTTCTTATCTTGCTTTGTGTCATGGTTTTCTGGTTACCATGCACTGTCTTGTGTGTTTGTCATATATGCTAAAGATATAAGGGTGTCTTATAAAGTCCTTTAATCTTTGCATATAAACTATATTATATATGTATATAACTATACCCACATAGCGGGTTCAGTCCCATCACTATACTAAAATGACTGATAAGTGCTTAGTGAAGTCTGCAAAGTGTGTAGTTAACTGTTCAAATTTGATCAAGTACATTAATATTGTCACATATCAAAAATACCATGTTTAGCATGATCTAAGCTGTGGAGATGTCCATACCTGAGATATTACTGGTATGAAAATTTGATTCTATAGAATTCCGCGTAGCAATTTTCTATACTCACAGTGGTACCTTGACATAAGAGTTTTTTGAGTTAAAAGCAGTTGGTTTGAGTTAATAGTGAATATTTTAGTTAAGCGTTAAGGAGAGCAGACATGCATTGTAGTAGCTCCTGCTCAAAAGCACACAATGTACAGTTACCTGTAAATTTTAAACAAGTAATCTGCTCTCCAAACCATCTGCCATTACAGCAACATTGTGTAAACCCATCCTAATTGAAAGGGAAAAAAACAGAGAATTTTAGTTTAGCGATCTCCTCCACCTCAGTCTCCAGCAGCATGTTAGTCTGACTTTTAAGGTGAATACACTTAATTAAACCAATTTATTTCTTTACATTCTCTTTTGTTATACTGTATACAGTGTATTTATACAGTGTATATGTTTGTTAATATACATGTTAAAAAATTGTGGTGGTTTTGGAGTGAATGGAACAGATTAATGACATTCTAATTCATTTGTATGGGAAAATTTGCTTTCACATAAGAGTAATTTGAGTTAAGAGCAAGGTCACAGAACTAAATAAACTCGTATCTCATGGTACCACTGTATTAGCTATTGAACGGAATAATAACATTTCTATTACCAAACTATTATACACAGCTAGAAAACTGAAACTGGATAAAAGTAAAAGCACCTTTATGTAAACATTTTATTAATATGGTAAACAAGGTACATAGTATATGAAGGTCTAGGTATATTAAAAGGGGGCGGTAATTAATACTTTTGAATTCCTATGGGGCCTTTGACTGAACTGGTCCGGATTAGCCCCTTTTAATTAACTTAATATTATCTATTTTCCATGGCTCATCCTGAATGCATTTTGTGATTCATAAAGGACTTAGTTTTCCAGAAAATATTTATTAAATTACAAGTGAGTAAGCAATAATTTTATTTATTATCTGCAAGGCTTAAGACACAGTAACTAGTTACTTACTTGTAACATCTATCCAAATAATTTAGATACAGTAATTGAAAGTAGCTTGCTGGTAATAAAGGCAGTTTAGTTGCAGTGCAGTACTGCAAGTAAAAAACCACACCAAAACTGCAAAAATAGTAAGAAGAAAGAGATGGAAAAAACTAAGACTGCAGGATCAGACTACATTGGTTTATCTTTTACAGTAAATATGCTTAAATCTGTTTAGGAGATGTAGATGTAATTTTAAATAAATACTTTTTAAAACTTGCTTTTTATTTGTTGGAACAATAAAAATTTGTTGTGATGGAGGATATAGCCATTTCTCCTCTTGGACTCTCTTTTCTACTGATTTCTCCAAAAACATTTTCTGTTGTCTCTCCTCAGTTTAATACATCATCCATAATGCCAAACAATTTCTTTAGTGAATCCTCTGGATGTCATTGCTTTTGGAACTACTACATTTTTGCTTAAATTTGTTTGACATTTTAATAAACTTTTTTAAGATTTTATTTTAGTCCATGTAGGGGACTTGAACATGTCAATACTTGATCACTTGTATAATACACTGTAGTATTTCTGTATTGCAGTGTATTGTGCTTTTCAGTGTTATATAGTAGGGTTTAATAAGAGTACTAAGGTGGTAGACTTAGGGGTCTACATGAGGACCCAACCTGTGATGACAAACCATTGGGGTGACAAAGGTAATGCTGTTCATCTGTGTAACCACTTAGATACCGCAGTTGATATTGATGATCATTTAACTGATTAAACAGCAGGATCCAAATTTTTTTCATCTTTTGCTATTGC